>NQII01000800.1:264292-477944 GCA_002778355.1 Clitarchus hookeri
CGCACGACGCACACCTCCACAGCCACACACACATACCTTCACACAGACACGAATGTGACCTCATGAGCTTTTTTTTTTCTTGGAAAGTATGCTAAAAATAAAAAGACTCCAATTCGCACTAGCACTCGGATAAAGACAGTGCGTGAACTATGCCCCCCATTTGCTTATATTCCGCATGGAGTCAGTTACAACAGCGTATGCCTACTATGGAATCGCAGAGACAGGATGAGTCCCAGTCAGGAGACTTCCGGTTTATGTACTGTCTCCGTGCGGTATACAAGCAACGAGGAGGATACTTTACTGTCTCTTACACAATGCAAGTATTTAATTAAATGTCCTGTACCTTGGAGTCTTTGTACTTTTTTTATATATATTGGTTACAGTAGAAAATTGGAATGTGGTGAAGCAGGTAGGTGTGGAATGATAAACCGGACGCATTTATGGCAAACGGCCAGCTCGTGAAGTCTGCTGCTTCGATTAAGCGAAATTAAAAATGTAAACCTGCTTGCAAACGGCTGGTTGCATGTGAAGTTCAACTGCCTCTCACAAATTAAAAAAGAAAGTTTAATATTCTTAATGTATGCAAATTAAAACGATTGGTGGCGCAGGAAAGATAAAAGGAGTGGAACAATAGAACGAGGCATGTGGCCGTTGGTTGGAATATTCAACCTACAGCCCAGAAGTTTCATTAAACCGGTAGATATCGTGAGGGAATAATACAATAATTCAAAATTAATTTTTTTTTGCTGGAATCTGCCAGGCTTGGAAGAAAGAGCAGATTGTCTTCATAAATAAGGGACAAATTTGTTAATTCAAGTTTAGTAAAGTAGGGGTTACGTAAAACTTCTAAATGTTTGGCGAGGGGTTTTCGCCAACGTTGTGGCATAAAGACCGGAGTATTAATGATCTTGAAAAATTTTAAAGTCGTGTTAATGAAGAGCAGTGAGCTGATGTATTGATGATTATTTAGTTTTAATTTCAGATTTTTTTTTCATTTGGCCAACTGACAGCTTAAGCGAAAGGTATGTAAGAGAGGATAAAAACTACTTCATGAAGAACGAACTACGTCGAATTTTTTAAATTAAGACAAATAAAATTCTCCAGGTGAACAGAGTCGGTTTCGAAACTGCGCCTTGAATATTGTGGGTCAGACTTGATTTGTCATGACGAAAGCTACCCGTTACTATTATCTTGTATCTGAAGCCTTTATTAATAAGAGAGTTTTGTTGGGAATTAGTATACACGACGCAGAATTGGGTGTGTACTAGTTGACTGTAGGTATAATTCCGGGCATAATATACTCAGAAGTTGGAATATGAAGCTGCCTGCGTTATGCGTAAGAATTTGTACAACGTAACGTGAGTTTAACTAAGTGTGAGGCAATAAAATTATTTAAAAATTGGAAATTTTTACGATTTCCACTTTATCAGGAACTTAAACTGCGTTGCAGGACGTTTGAAAACATAATTTAGTTTTTACGAAAACGTTTAGTGTTCCAACGCATTTATATATGGAGAGAACACACAATATAAACGACTAAGAAAGATGGGAATTTCAAGAAATCTTAATTACTTGAAACATTTTTATGCCGACACTCTTTATAGCAAAGAAAGAAACTTGATGCTGATGAATTAAAAAAAAATATTACACTTTACGGGCACATCTAAAATAAAGCTAAACTTTACTACAGACTAAACCGTAAAACATTTGTAAAATTTCAATAATAGGCATGCCGCGTGAAGTAAATGATGCACGTTGCTTTTTGCTTAGAGCTGATCGCGCAAGATACGTGGGCTGGCGTGCCCTTGACTCTTTATCGATTTTATGTCTCACTCATGAAAACAACCTCCCACGTGCCTTTCGACACGGTAGCCTCTCCAACGTTCCTTCTTTATCAGCTTTAAAGACAGCGAGGAGAATGCTACTTTATGGACTGTTCACGGCAAACTGAGCGCTTTTGAAAAGCCTGTTGAAGATCTTCTTTACTTTCTCATTATGTGTCCCTACAACATATGTAAAATTAACATAGAAATGGACCATCTCATTTAATAATGCGTTATCCAAGTGAAAACATGGTATTTTGAAGAAAGTGAGTGTAAACTGACGCTGTGTTGTTTAAACAACAAGCCATAAACTATACATTACACTCGCGGCACAAGGTTAATTATCCGGAAATTTTGCGAATTCGTTTGAGGACAAGTAAGAATTCAAGCACATATGCAAACGACCTTCTCCCATTCGCCCACAGTTTGTAAGACACGCCCTGGATAAATTTAAGACAAAAAAAAAAAAAAAAAAAAAAANACCTGAACTGGGCCATCAGCCAATGAACAACTAACTGAAGCTCTAGTACACGACAGACTGTGGAGTTAAGCTTGTTGCCACATGAATCCGCGACATTTTGGGCTCTCTAATTATATATAGACTATACGCGCTTTCTTCACACTTTTGAATCAAACCGTTAAAAATCACCTCACGTCTGACGTACTTTTATTGTGTAAAAATAAGTCAGGTATCACAAGCGTTTTACACTTGTGTTCACATAAAAGTACCTTATTTTTTGGTTAAGTTCACTTTAACTTATATTTTATCTATTAATTATACTATCTCATTTATAACTAACATGAATAAAAACAAAGGGAAAACCGGTGTGTTGATAATGCCTAGTAGGAAATAGTCCTCATGCAAAATTATGTTACACTGTGTTCGCACGAATCCGGTGCTATGTCTATTTGGAGTAATTTCCTGGACTCGGTTAAGCTTTGTTTGCGTGAGGCGGAGGAATATCGTAAACGTAGGAATTTAGCAGGGCTTCAGAAAAGTTGGAAGTAATGGTGAATTAACAATAAATAAGTTTTCATTAATTCGCTGCAGCATATATTTTGACACGGACAGGGACATTTTTTAAAGGTTGTTTTTAAAAGTGAGCATTTTAAAGTGAGCAGCCTTTAGTTACCAGGAGCGTGTTGTGACCATCATATTAAGGCATAATGCCACAGAGCACAAGAGTGTTTAGCATCCTAGTGTCGTTATCACGATAGCAAGCACATTTTTATGTCATCCACATTATGCAACCAAATGGTGGTTTCAACTCAGAGATTGGAAGAGTTATTTTCAAACTCCTCTTATGAAAGGAATTTATAAATCACGTATGACTTGCGTAAGTAAACCTAGCTCCAAAATTTAAAAATTATGTTTAATCGGAAGTCATATGTTATGGGACCAACAGTGAATCAGTGAATTCCATTACCATCCTGTCGAACAACAACATGAAAAAAAAAGCCATAATATGAATTCCATGGAAATTATGAGCATTATGAACGCTCCGCTGCTACTTCTACGACGGCCTATATTATTGTTATTCGCTGAGAGTTCACTCATCGCCCATGGAATTAACACTTACGTCCTTCATATCATAACTGGCAAGCTATGGGGCAAGAGTGACAAAGCAGTAGCCGACTCAGAGGGTACACGTTCCGCAGCAGTCATGCCCAAGGTGGGATTCAAACCAACGACTTCCCGAGAACTTATACTCACTACCCCACGCCTAGTGTGCCGTTGTGACTGGTATAGTCCAGAGTCGGTTACAAATGTCAAAACTGGCTCTAATTTGGGCTACCTTCACAGCCTAATGGAGCTGAATTCCGTCATGAAGTTGCTAGCTTATGGTTCGAAGGGTTGTGTGTTCGAGCGACCGCTGCAGTATTGATGTAAATTTATATTCGTCTTGATGTATCGCGAATAAGTCACTGTGTCTGGAAAACATCTTGTGTATCCGAAAGAATCAACTGCGTCAGTGAATATGTAAAATATAATTAAAAAGCTACCAATAAGCCTACAAAAGCAGCGCCCTGATATCTAATTCTGGGGTTATCCATGGATCTGTGTTTCATTTTTATTTGTGACCTTAAGTTTGTATAGTTACCGACCTCCCAGTATTAAAGAGAGTATTAATAATGAAATAATATGATTGCTGTAAATCAAGCTATTCGTTCACTCAAATATCTTTAGAGATAAAATCGAAAATATTAAACACAATAAGGTATATGTGAACAAAACCAATTTTATTTCCAGACACCTGTTTGGAAGAGGAATGGATGCAAGCATTACGAAACTAAAGAATCTCACAGCAATGTGTCATGACGCTGAAGTAGCAATTTCACTAAAATGTTTCACTCCTCTAGAAAGTTGCTTGATTCCATAAAGGGTGAAGTGAAAATCTTCGTGATAGAAATCCAATACGTGGTCAACACGCTGCTCCCAGTCCCAAGAATGACGTTTCACTAGCCTAGTTTTTAAATGTAAAGCCAAGGCATTTATTGGCGTTCTCTTCTATCAACATCTAGGTACACTTGCGTAAACATATACATGTTTTTGTGCTGGTACATAAAAACCTTTAACGTTTCAAAAAATGCTGACTGATGGCAGATACAATCAACCGATTGAACAGTATGACTTGCAAAAACTCTGCATGGGTAAAATATTAAGTCAGTTACAATGTAGATACACGAGACTGAAAAATTCAAATAGAAAAGTCTCCGCGAACTTCATAGCAGCGCTTAACGTGCGTCAAATGTCGCCAACGTTAGTAACGTTTGCAAAACGATAAAACGCTTTAGAAGCTCCTAAAACTGCTCATGATGGGAGGATGACAGGGTTATAATGAATGGACAACTTTTAGCACGGCACTTCACTGAAGAGCCGAAAAAACTGGTATAGGTGTGGGTATGCAAATAACAGAGGTATGGAACCAATCAGAGTAACGCGATGCGGTCGGCAGCTAGATCGGTTACTGCTGCTACAATGGCAGGTTATCAAAATTTAAGTGAGTATGAACGTGGTGTTATAGTTGGCGCATGAGAGATGGGACATAGCATCTCCGAGGTAGCGATAAAATTAGAAGGTTCGCGTACGTTCATTTCACGTGTGTACCGCGAATATCGGGAATCCGGTAAAACATCACATCTTCGACATCACTGCGGCCGGAAAAATATCGCGAAATAACTGGACAAACGACGACTGACGAGAATCATTAAACGTGACAGACGTGCAACCCTTTCTCAAATTGGCGCAGATTGGATTTGTGGACTGCCCTGCAGGATTCATTGTGTGAAATGCCTCCTGCATACCTTCAGACATTAGTCGAGTCCATGCCACGTCGTCTTGCGGCACTTCTGCGTGCTCGGAGGGCCCTACACGATATTAGGCAGGTGTACCAGTTTTTTTGGCTCTTCAGTGTATAACAGGAGCTGAAGCTGGCGAGATGAAGCATAGCGTTTCGGCTGTACAGGTGAAGTTAAGAGTACCACGTGCGAGCACTTGAAGGTTGTATGCACACCAGCCACGCCAGTTCCAGTGAACCGTCGGACGAACAACAGTGCAATGATCAAAATAATCAAAATACCATGGACGAGCGAGAACGGCATTGAATTCAGCAACGCGTTTCAAGCGACTGGCGTGCAACGTTTGCAACAAAAACGTCGCAATTCAAAACGCTCCTACTTCAATGAACACCAACGCGAAGACTGTAAAACGTGCCCAGAATAAAGTAGTATTTAAGTGGATCCCCGACATATTGGATTTAGGTGTATAGGTCCTACCTCCATTACTTAATTTCCACTTCAGTATTTAAAAAAAAAACAATCTTATCAAGGCACACGAAACACATTAACAGTTTTTTTCGAAATGAAACTCCTTCTTCTCCCGTTATTCGTATCACATCCATGACTTAGTCAAAGGTCCCGACATTATTTAATACATTTTGTCTCATATGGGAAAATACGGATATAACTGAAACTGTTTAAATTCGAAAAAAAAAAAAAATTTGTTATCCTATATGCCATACCGAGCTTTGGTTTTTAATGTTCGGCCATGAAGTTTGATTGCAAAGAACTATAAAGAACATCCAAAATGGACGGGTTCTTTCTGCCTTAACGGCACCGCCTACATAGAGCGGTTTCCACGTTTGAGGCGCAGAAGCAGGTGATCGATAAGGGCAACATTCATACACGTACCTCGTGCCCCATCGCCCCTACCTGCGAGGTGCTAAACTGGTGTGAAATGTCCCAGTAATTATGCTGTATCTACGAGTCTTTAAGCGTTGATATTATAATTATACTTGTGGAAAGTATGTGGCAAATTTTAGTGCAAATTCCTATAAGAGTTTGGCATGTTTTGAATCAGTAAACTTTGAGATACATCAATGTAAATTGACAATTTTTGGGTATGACCGAGGACTCGGAAATAATTGTCCTAAAGTTCATGACGTATAGAAAGTATAGTCCTTTGACCTGTGAGTATTTTCATTTCGTGTATCATAACATTGGGAAAAATATTAAATTTTCGTAAGAAAATGCCGGTTTCAAACACTCTGCAACGCGGTTCAAGCGCCGGGCAGGCCGAAGCCTTAAAACATCGGCACCAGAACCGAGTAACGTTACTATGGTCCATTCTACGTTACTTCCCACTTTTACGAAGCCCTGCTAAATTTCCACTTCCGGGACATTCCTCCTACTCATGCAAACAAATCTCAAATAAATATAGAAAATTACACCAAAGGAACAACGCACGGCATTCGTGCGCACTCAGTGTAATAATATTTTGCACAAGAACTATTTTTTTCTTGGCATTAACAACACACTTATTTTCTCCCTGCTTTTGTAATATTAATTATGAATTAAATATTATAATTTATAAATAAGATATAAGTAAAACATTTAATTAAACATGAAATAAATACTTTATGTTAACAGAATTATAAAATGCTTGTGATACATGACATGTTTAGGAAACCACTAAACATGCCATAAATATGCAAAGAAACCGCGAATAGACTATAACCACAAAACATGCATAAACGTAAGAATTTCCCCGAATACGTTTTGCTCTAGTAATGATATAATAATAGTAATAAAATAAAACGTTTCCATAAAAAGTGAAGGGTTTCAGATCAGACGAAGATGTATGTATTTGAACACTACATGGTTGGGTAATAGCACAATCCTACCACAAAACCACACTGTTAGAGAGGCTCATGGTTCAAACATTCTGATGCGATCTAGCCAACGTATGAATAAACATCCAATGCATCAAAACATAGTATATCAACGAAATGGATTGAAAAAGACCCTGCGTAACTCCTCAAACCGAATAAAGCAGTTTGCATTTCCCAGGTAATTGACGTTAATTGACCTTGCAGCATGGTTTAAGAGCATTACCGGTAAGCAAACGAATTTACCAAACGTGCTCGGTGCGTTAAGAGGATATGAGAAATGTCTCATCGCTGGTGGCAGAGTCTTTGCGCCAACGCGAACGTTTATGTATCTGTAAACAACAGGAAATATCGAGTCATGTTAAGTGGTGGCGCCCCTAGCGGAGACGGCGGTAGAAATGGAGTGGGAGAAAACAAGCAGGCAATGTAACAATGCCGTTACTGAAAAAAAACTTGTACAGTATTTCCGAAAGGTTTCAGAAAATATAATTTTCGTCTAACTTAAGAGAATTTACTATAAGGGCGTTCGCCACGGAAAATTATGTTGTTTAATATTTGTATTACATACTGATCAACTTGTATACATGATCTGTGACTACCTTTTTCTCAGATAAAATATTTTTAGTTCTTATGGTATTTGCAAAATGACATGTCAAAATCACAATTTTACTGTTTTAGATAGGTACAAATAATCAAAACCATTTTACGTACATAAATAAGATAATTCACACTGAAAGAAGATGCCAAGAACTACTTCAAGACGTCTATTTAATTGTACAAGGAAATGTTTTTGTAACTGCAAAATATTGCTGAATTTAAGGAAATTCTTGTATATGTTTAATTTTTGGCTGGCCCTAAATTTTTAGAAAATAACTTAAAACACTTTGAACATACCTTAAAATGAAGTATGACAAGATCTTTCAAATCACATTTTAAAAGTTTCTACAAACAGTTTGATTTATTTAATTTTTACATTACAAAAAAAAAGTAAAATTTTGACTTTCACGTGTTATTTTGCGAAAATGACACAGTCTAAAAATATTTTATCTGAGGATAAGGTAGTCACAGATAATACCTACAAATTTAACAATATATGGCACAAATATAAAATGACACATTTTTCCGTGGACAACGCCTTTAAAGAAAGATCGAAATTGAAATTAGAGTAAGCACATATTCAACGATAAAGAAATGTTAAGGTGTGAAGTACATGGAAAATTATTGCAAGAAACGAGTGTTAGCAAGCCTCTTTAAAACGTCAAAATTCAGATAAAAATGTTTTACACTGTTTTGCGCCATATCAAGTAAACGTGGTTTTAATGTCATTTCTTATATTTTGATTGTTTACTTTAAATTCTCAGTACAAGTGTTGCATTACATAAAGTGAAAATCAGGTAGCGAAACTGTAAATCCTATGTCTGTGTGTGTATGTGTATATATATACATATACATACCGAAACACATATAAACATGTGTGTGTAAATATATATTTAAATACACACACACCTGCAGATTTGCTTATATCGGAACATCGTAGCAGGCGACCGTGTATGCAAAGTAAGTCAGTCAAAGTGTCGCAAATATATTGTTGCGCTCTGTTTCTTTATTAATTGCAAGAGGGACACTCCCCAGGCAACCATAATTAAACAATGGGCAAAACGAAAGCGTGTTCGTAAAATTTGTATTCGGAGGGTGCAAGTGTCAAAGGAATAAAAAAAACCTATGTTTGTGGTTGCCAAAATTAATGATTTAGCATCCTCGGAAAATATTACATTGTGTGAACAAATCTAACACGTCGACTGAACTTTTACTGGCATGTTGAAAACTGAATACGTGAGTGAACATTTTGCAATAGCAGATTATAGTGTAAAGAAAGTGATAGACGATACTTTTGAGGCTCATAATTTAGGTATAAAACTGAGTGAGGCAGCACGTTAGTGAGAGAGTGAAAAGTTTTGGGCTGCTCTTAACATCAAGGTCTTGAGAGACAATGAGTGTGAATCGAGGTGAGGATGGAGCAGCGCCGGTTTACCAGTTTGGNAACCCGCCGACAAGCGGCATCGTTCGGCATGATTCTCACGTGTGAAAATCCGGGAATGACCCCACTGAGAATCGAACCGGTCAGAATTGGTTACGAGAAACTAGGATGCAGCGGTCGGGAGACGGGAGTGCTATGAGAAAACCTACCGGCTACTAGCAGCATGCAACTTCCGCCACTTTTCCCATATTAGGAACTACCGAAGCCCAGATCGCCAAGGCGGTAGGACGGCCTTAGATGTCCTTGGTTGAGTAACGGTTCATTAAACAGCTCAGTTATATACACATTAAGAAATATCCCTGACCTTAACTATATTCGGTTAAAATTTAAAACTGGATGGAGTTCTGAAACCCGTTCAAAACGAAGACGCAATATGGCATACCTTTGAAATATCCCCGTGGTTGCCAAGTGGCATCATGAATAGATTCTCCAGAACGTACTGTGCACCGGCGATGTTGTCTGCCTGTTTTCATAACAACATTGATTATTACCTTTATCTGTGTTTGTTTCCATTCGTGTGAATATAGAATCATGTCATATAAAACGCTGTAACATATGGCATCACATGAATATTGCCACAAAGTTATATTAAAAATTTGGTGGAATTATATTGACACCGGCCAAAGCTGAGGTTTGGACGTAGGTGTTGTAATCTGTTCTGTGGCGTGAGGCGCCAACACTTNCGTCCTCCGCCTGAGCTTCGCTAGAGCTTGAGTACGGACGGATAACATATAGGGACGCCGCAGGCGTCAATATGTTTGATATTTCAAATACGTGAAATAGCAATTTACATTATAACAATTTCTTTTTTATTTTTTAATTGCGCACCCTGGAAAGAGCTAAGGCAATATTTTACAATACATTTTATTTTAATGTCTGAAACAGATTTACATAAGGACCACATACAAAGTCGTTAATATTAGTAGTCAAATTATTACGGATTTAAAAAATGTAGCACTGAAAAGTCGAAAATTTCGGAATATTGGAGCCCACGTTTCTATGCTCCTAATTAACTTTGCCAACTTAATCATATGTCATGTGATCTATACCATGTACGTGGCACGTAAATTAAGTATCAAATATATTTACCAATTGGTAATCGGGTCCTGGCATCCTAAATATATTATCAAAAATTTAAATTTTTTTGCCAACACAGTTATTTAGTTTGTTAGTTTCTGTTGGAGGAATAAAAATGTGTTGGCAAAAACATCAACGCCTATTTTAAAAGAGATTCACGATATCAGCACTCGAGTACCCATTGTTAAATATCCTTGATAATTAATTAACATGTTTTGTATACGGTATAGATCACAACGACATTGATTTAATTAGCAAAATTAATTAGTAGCATAGAAACTTGGTCTCCCATATTCCGAAATTTTCGCTAATTTGCGGTGCTATATTTGGAAAACTATAATAATTGGACAACAAATATTAACATTCATGTGGTAATTATATATATCTCTCTTTCAGATAATTAAATATAAAAATATCGTGACCCATGTGCTTAAGGGTAACGCTAGCAGAAAGTTATTAAAATAGTTGTACATCTGCTACGCAGTGTAAGTTCGCGCGTGACGCGGTGTTTGTTCTCAGCTGTTGCGCAGCGCCGTCCACGTCGCAGAAGAGAGCGGAAGCGGGTTCAACATCCGGCGGAAGCGCAGGACCCAAGGGTTCCCATCCGACACCTCCAGTCAGAGTTATATCTGTCACCGGGGCCTTGCCACGGCGGAGTCCGTTCCTACGAACAGGCTGGTGCTTCTTCAAGGAAGCAGTGCCGGGCGAGGTTTGCGTCAGCTGCCAGTATATCCGGCCATGCACGCACTTAAGTTGTAGTCCGTACGTAGTATCTTCACGTAGTATCTTCACGTAGTATCTTCACGTAGTATCTTCACGTAGTATCTTCACGTAGTATCTTCACGTAGTATCTTCACGTAGTATCTTCACGTAGTATCTTCACGTAGTATCTTCACGTAGTATCTTCACGTAGTATCTTCACGTAGTATCTTCACGTAGTATCTTCACGTAGTATCTTCACGTAGTATCTTCACGTAGTATCTTCACGTAGTATCTTCACGTAGTATCTTCACGTAGTATCTTCACGTAGTATATTCACGTAGTATCTTCACGTAGTATCTTCACGTAGTATCTTCACGTAGTATCTTCACGTAGTATCTGCACGTAGTATCTTCACGTAGTATCTTCACGTAGTATCTTCACGTAGTATCTTCACGTAGTATCTTCACGTAGTATCTTCACGTAGTATCTTCACGTAGTATCTTCACGTAGTATCTTCACGTAGTATCTTCACGTAGTATCTTCACGTAGTATCTTCACGTAGTATCTTCACGTAGTATCTTCACGTAGTATCTTCACGTAGTATCTTCACGTAGTATCTTCACGTAGTATCTTCACGTAGTATCTTCACGTAGTATCTTCACGTAGTATCTTCACGTAGTATCTTCACGTAGTATCTTCACGCCTTATTGATCCTTGGATAAATAACCCCATGTCTGACGTGTTTGGTTGTTTCCTAAATACGTCACGTATTCCAACGTTTTATACTTCTGTTCGCTTAAAAATACTTTACTTTTGGTTAAATTGAAATTATACTTAAATTTTGTGTTTAAATTATAATATTTCATTTATAATAAATGCGAACAAACTGAAAGACTACAGGAGTGTTGGTAATGCCTGGTAAGAAATATTTCTCATGTAAAATGTTATTAAACTAAGTGCGCACGAATGCGGTGAGTTGTTCCATTAGTGTAATCTTTTATATTATAATCGCGGTTTCTTCGCTCTTTTAAATGAAAAATTAGAAAAATTACCCCATTTAAGAGGTATTTGGTTCTTTATAAAATATGTCATACATAACATGCCTTTTATACTTCTGTTAACAGAAAAGTCTCTTATTTTTGGTTAAATTAAACTTTTACTTATATTTTATTTGTAAATTATAATATCTCATATATAATGAGTAAAAAGAGTGAGAAAATAGGTATGTTGATAATGCCTAGTAAGAAATAGTTATTATGCTAATTATTATTAGAGTGAGTGCGCACAAATGCAGTGCGTTGTCCCATTGGTGTAATTTTCTAGACTTCGTTAAACTTTGTCTGCATGAGGCGGAGGAATATCATGAAAGCAGAACTTTAGTATGACTTCAGAAAAATTTGAAGTTACTCTAAATATACTATAAACTTAGTTTTAGCTTCGCTTGCACGAGGCGGATGAGTAGCTTGAAAGTAGAACTTAAGCAGGGCCACCGATAATTTCGAAGTAAGCATAATGGACTGTACACACACACACACACAAGCCAAACGTATTTATGTGTACTCAGTAACACGTAAACAACGTGGAAACTGTACAAAAACAGGTCATTGTATGTATACAGGGTGATTCTAAAATCATGGGACAAACATTGGGTAGAGCTCACCAAAACAAACAGTTATTGTATAGGAATATATGGGCGGGAGTGACGCGTTGAGGCGTTGAGGACGTGGTGGGCCAGTCCGATGGCCACCACGATCGCCAGATTTATCGAGTCTCGATTCTTTCCTATGGGGCATTTTAAAGCCCTCATTTACGAGACTCCATTTGATTCCATTGAAGACCTCGTCGCTCGACTATCCTGTGCGGCTGCACGCGTGCGTGAAATATCCTGCGTATTCGAATCTGTTCGCCAATCACTCCACCGACGCTACCGAGCTCGCATTACTGTCGGTGGTAGCAATTTTGAGCAATTATTATAAGCATTGCTGTAAAAAGGCATTTAGCGGCGACGTTGAAAATAAACAATGTGTTGCATTTCACGTGTTATTTTTGTGTTTGTGCCTCAACGCGTCACTTCCACCTATATATTCTTATACAATAATTGTTTGTTTTAGTGAACTCTACCACTTCTGAATGTTTGTCCCATGATTTTAGAATCATCCTGTATTATGAAATTTTTGAAGTAAAGTCTTTTCGTGGTAATCAATCTGAAAAAAAATTCACAATCCGTTGACTGCACATGCCCTGCTGTGCACACTGGCATGCAGTTAAATCAAGAGCAAAATCTAAGTCATAACGATGATTTGCGAGTGTAATGTTTTCATTTATGGTAAAAAAGTGGGTTTTTGCTCTAGATTATACACATTGCAGTAAGTATTGGCTTATTAGTAAACCTGTTACACGTTTTAAATAGGATGACGCATAAACAAAGTAATTAGGGTCATGACAATGTAAATGTTACAAATATTGGAAGAGTACAAAATGAGGAGAAAAGTAAATCTCAAGCAAAGTTTTCGAATGCTTTCAGTTAACAGCGAACATTGCTATATTAATAGTTTATTTAACTAACAAAAATTGTTTCAAATAAATACATACATTTTATTATGAATAATTTGTTACGGTCTGCAAAATTACGAGGAATAGATCGAAAATGTTACTACTTCTCTTAAAACGCTATATACTGCGGTGGGAGTTACTTAACGACTTTTCAGTGGCTAACAATTTTTTTCTTGGGTTTTTGGCATTTGTTGTGATACGAAATAATAGTCTGAATTAAATTTCACACCGGAGTAAGATCACTTATCAATAAAGAATCTAACACAATGTAGAAATTTAAAATGTAAATATTAAAAAAAAAAAAAAAAAAAAAGTTATCATTTATATCTCATGAAGAACTTTTTTTGAAAATATATTATGCGGTTCGCCCGTATTTAAATTTTAACTTCTGAGATAAAATTTAAAGTCAAAATAGTTAGAAGTTAAATCATTGATGCAGGAGAACTAAGTGTCGAATTCCATACAAATTGCAAATTACACTAGTGTGACTTTGATAAATATGTCAGCTGAAACCAAATTTTGTATTGATGTAACTTTTTTAAATTTTAGTGACTTTAGTTTATTAGTGAAAATTCTCATATTTATATAAGAAAGCATAATGAATATTATTATTGAAATAATTTGATATTTTATGAAGTTATCATTGATATCATGTCACGAACTCACATCCTAAAGAAAAGTGGTTTTCTGAACAGCCATATTTCTTTCAAGCAAATATGGAAACGTAATGTTAACAGTTGAAAACTGCAATTAATTTTAGTTTTGATCTTTATTAATACTAGTTTAAAACCTTGTTTTATGTTTGGACCAATACAAATGTGTTTGCGATTGATATTGTTGTCAGCGGCTGTTTATTTATGCGTAGTGACCCTATAATTTTGAGTTATAATTTGGTAGGAAGGTAACCTGCAAACAAGTATATGTTAGGTTGTTAGGTACTCATGTGCCATTGGACCTCTGCTCATCTGACACAACGTGAAGGACTCAGAACCAATAGTAAACACCTATATAACTATGGTGGCTTTACTTCCTGTGGTCGGGTGGAGCAGGAGAATGGGTTCTGACTGGGTCGGTAGCCAACGAATACGTGACCTCTGCTCGAATTTTATAGAGGACTATAAAGTCTAGCTGGTACCGTTCTATAACGCGAAATTGTAGGGTCTCTATTTGTGCGAATACGGAGTGTATTCTAAACAATAAATAATATTCCTCACAATGAGTGACTGGCCTTACTGAATGCCGTTTACTGATGTGTAAGTTCTATACAGACCACCGTGCCTTATTATACCCGCCTACATTACACTGATATCCTTAATTGAGACGGCGAAATGCAGTAGCGATAAGGGACGACCCTGACATGAGCATCAAGTGCACCATCGCCCTTATGTGCAAAGGCTTTAACTGGCGTGTAGTGTTCCAGTCGTGCTGCGTGTGCATATGAGACGCGGTGAATCAGTCAAGTACAATAGCAGGAAAGTACAATGAGCGATCCTGTTATACTTCCGCTCGATAAAGCAGTATGAGAAAGCCGTTTTTTACGATCTTGGAGGGCTAAAAAATAATATTTATGACATGTGTTATATCTCCAAAGTACCATTATGTCCCCCTTTGAGGTATATTTCCTTTGCGGGCACGTTAAAGATTTTTGTCGAAAAAAACCGCATTAAAACATGCTGGAACATAATTCAAGCACGAGGTAGGCGACTGCCATTACAGTTATAATCCACTTACGGTAACTTACAACTTTTCTGAAGCACTGGATATTCCTCTGCCTTATGCAGACAAATCTTTACCGAGTTTAGAAAAACATCAAATCTGCAGTGCACCGCATTCGTGCGCATTCATTGTAATAATATATTGCCTAAGAACTATTTCTTACTAGGTATTACCAAAAAATCTATTTCGTTACTCTGTTTATTCTTGCTGATTATAAATAAAATATTGCAATTCATAAGGAAAATATAAATTAAATTTCAATTCAACCAAAAATACGGTAATTTTATGTAAACGCAAGGATACTACGATTGTGATTCGTGAAATATTTAAGAACCAACCAAACACGTATATACAAAGGATGATTTTTCCAAGGTTTGATTAAAAAAGTGTGAAGAAACCGCGAATAGACTATAGCATCATAAGCCACACGTATTTAGGAAACAGCGATTCTCACTCTGTCAAACAAATCTGAAGACTGATAGAATTCTTGCACCGCCGGCCAGCACTCGGCTCGCCTTCAGAGTAGGAACAGAACAAGTTCTAGGAGTAACACGGCGTTCTGTAACGTCTTAATGACGCACTGGTGTCCCTAACGTCACGCCACGTGGAGGGCAGAATCGCTGGCGCCTCGGTGTAATATTTCACAAAATATTAAAAATTACTGCACAGCCAGTTTTAAAATTTTTTGCTGGCCTGAATACTAACTTTGGGGCTACGATGTAGTTAGATAGTGTGCACTGCGACAAGTCAAGGATTATCAAAAAGTGAAAGTCCTAATTATTACACAAATTTCTCAAATCGTATCATATCGGCGCTTATCTATCAAACGTGCTCTAATACACCAAGTGGAAAGAGACAAACATAAAATAATATTACAGTTGCGATGCATAAGATCAAATTTTTATTTAACAAAGCGTGTTTATCCCTATGATCAAAACTAATTTTAGGTTATCAGAGTTCATTATAATTTAACATAGTAACTCTTTCTGTTCAAAAGTGCCATTTACAAACTCGATTTTCAAGGGCATATATCTTCCTCAGGAATTAAACTAGGCTACCTATTTGTTGCAGCGCAGAGTTCTACCTTCATTTTACAGAAATAATCACCTCCCGAGATATTTATGGTGAGATTCCAAACAGCTTGTATGTGTGTATGTATACGGAATGTCCGAAATTAATGTTTACACGCTTTGAACGTGAACAACAGAGGAACTGTTAATGACAATCCGATGGGTCTTCTTGTATTTGTTGCTATATAGAAAACAGAGGGTGTGTGCAAATGTTAATAACAGTCACAAAAGTTTGAATTGTACGCCAACAAGCAACGAGACATCGTCTGCAACACTGTATAACAGAATGATAAACAGTAACTACGGTTTCCATGAGAGTAGATTTACAGGAAGTGAGTGAGTGAGTGAGCGAAGAGATTAGGGCGACTCTTAACACCGAGGTCTTGAGAGCCAATTACAGGAGGCCACAATGGCGTCTCTCACGGCATCCTGCGTCTGTGGCTTTGTGACGTACAGTCTGTTCCTCGAGGTTCCTCACAGAAAACATGTAAAGGCATCGTTAGATTGGGTAATTTTGGGGCCTACTCGACACTTCCTCGTTGGCCTACCCACCTCCCAACAAATGTTTCATCCAGGAGCGACCTTACATTTCGGCGGTAACGTGGTGGTGCACCGTCCAGCTGGATAAAGCAATCGTCACCTGGGAACAGCTGGTACAATATTTCCCGGCAACATTGCACGGTAACTTATACCCGTCACCGTTCCGTCAAAGAATAGCCCCACAAGTCCTGTGGAAGACAAACTCCCCCTCAGTTAACCACGGAATATTCCCTGCTTACTTTACCACACGGTGTAGATCATATAGGCTCAGTACACGCAGTTATGGCGATTGACAGTTCTATTTAATTTGAGGGTGTCGGACCTCAAAAAATTAATTACTTTGTAATTGTACCAAAAAACATTGTTTAACTCGTACGTATTGCACTTGACCCTGAACTTGACCTTTGACCTTTATTTTGGACGACATCTACGCTAAGGATGAAGGGGGGACAACATATATTTTGTTTATAGAACAATCATAGAAACACTCGGAGAAAATCCATTTGACTAACAACAGCAGAAACCATTACAACAAGCAACCATAACCTTGACCTTGGATGACGTTATGTGACCTTGACCTGAACTTGGATTATGTCGTGTGACCTTGACTTTTGACCACCATCTCTAACAAAATCTACCGCTTAAAACAAAAAAGAATCGCCATTATTTTAGAAAAATTTTTAAATCGCAGAAAAAATTATAAGACCTTAGCGGCTGAAGACAGGGGAATTCCCCCGTTTTCAACTTTCAACTTCGTAGAAGACGAAGCTAGGTGTAGATGTCATCCAAAATAACAGTCAAAGTTAAAGGCTAAAGACGTAAGACATCACGGTTCCTGCTATTGCGACCTGATGCAAATGGGTTTTCTCAGAGTGTTCTTATGTTTCTTTTTTCATTCTAAAAATTGCCGCAGGGTGCGCTATCGCAATTGTTGATCTCCTCCTGACGGTAGGAGCCAGTGTAGCTGTCCTGGCAGTGGCAGCGATGGCTGTTGCTTTTGTCCTCACATGTGCCGTTGTTGCACAGCTCCTTGCTCATTGCGAGTAGGGGCAAATGGGTTTTCTCAGAGTGTTCACATGTTTTTCTTCATCCTTAAAAATGGGTATGTGTATATGGCATTTAAAATGAAATAACTTTTTTTACCTTGGCTTGTATAACAGAATTACTCTCGTAAAGCGAAGTGCATGAGTGACTCGACTTGTCTGCCACCCTGGAGCATGACTCGACTCTCGACTAGTGTATGTACCATCCCTCCGGCTCGATGACACCTGCACGGTGTCTACACCTTCGGTTGACCACATGGCTACCTTTCAGATTTTCGAGATGTTAGTTGATCACACAATGTCTGACAGGGTGGGCGCGTTCCACCGCTAGTGATGCGGGTTGTGAGTGTTGGCTGTAATCGGAATTTTACGGTTTCATTACGATCGGGTCGTAAGGAAATAGTTTTCTCTTCTGTTGTACTGACCAGGACGGTCTGGTCTTCTCTAGCATTATCTAAAGCAGCTTACAGAACCCGACGCATGTGCAATATGCGCTGGTTGGCAAGTGCTTATAACGTGTTTCCTTTACATTTTATTTTTTTATATATGTTTGCATCGGTATGTAGCATTGTCGACCTTGTCGCTTCCTCTATTTCTCGACTCTATCATAGTATTTTATTTCAGTCTAATGTGACGTACGTTGCTCGATGCTCGCACATTATGCATTGGTTGGTAGTGGAATTCGTGTGTGTCTGTACTGTAGCGTTGCTCTGTCGGAGGGTGTACGTGGGGAAACTCGTTTGCTATTCTGCTGCACTAACCAAGGCTATCACGTCAGTTTTCAGACGCATGGTCTTGTCTAGCAACGACTGATGCAATGTACAGTGCTCGTTGCTTGTGCAATACTTCTCGGTTGGCAGGTGTTAATAACAAATTTCCTTTTTTATATCTGCTGGCATCAATGCTTCTTGGCGGTAATTTTTTTTTCTAACTTGATGTACAGCATTCGTTCCTCACGCATTATACAACGGTTGGTAGGTGTTTATAACTGTTTTCCTTTGCAATTTTTTAAATATCTTATCATCAATATGTAGCAGTGTCGTAGTCTCTTGCATGACTGCTGGTTTAAATGCATGATGTTTAATGGCAAGCAAAGGAACACAGCCTTTACAAGTTGTGTAATACGTCTTCAAATTATCACCCCTGGTAAATAATGTACTGCACTTGTCATATTGTAGATTTTTTTTTAACTTGGTCCTTGTGAACATACGCTCTTTTTCCCGTTGACGGGCATTCAAGCTGTTTACCAAAGTTGTCGCCGCAATAGCAACAATGATATCGCTATTACCGACTGTGGAACTATCATGTATTATTATTATTATAGTAGAGGTTCGATACGACATCGTTCTCGCAGTGTACTTGCGTCTATTTGGGCCTTTATTAATTATTATTATGTGACTTAACTTTCCATGTACGGGACAGTTTTATATGTTGCACGAGGTTCCCCCCAACCTGCTTGTTAGGCTGATTATGTTTATTGCAACCTTTAGTCTGCACTTCACAATGGACATTTTTTCGTCGAGCATAACGTACAGCGATCGATGCTCGCGCAATATGCATTTGTTGGTAAATGCGTATAACTATTTGCTCTTATAATAATATTTTTTTAAAAATCTGTTTTCTCCAGCGCGTAGTAGTGTCGTCTCTTTTGCGTGACTAATGGTTTAAATGTATGTTGATTTGTGGTAAACAAAGGAACAAAATTTATACAAGTTGCGTAGTGTGTATCGCTCATGACACATTGTTGTCATTTTTGCGGTTGCCCTTGTGATCATTCATTCTTTCTCATTCCCGTGATGTACTTGTGTATATGCTTGTATGCTTTATATGTTTGTTACATGACTGATTTTTCATGTACAGGACGGTTTCACATATTTTACACTCGGTTTCCCATACCCTTGCGCTAGGCCAATGGTGTTCATTTATATTATTGCGTACATATTTAAGTGTAACCTGTGACTACGCGTGTCTTGTTATCGGTACAATTATATAACCTCTTTATTTTGCAATTGTTCAGCGTTACCCAGGCTAACGATAACTCGGGTCGTCGGCCCAAGTGTTGGACTGATGGTGTAAGTCGTACACATCATACTTGATTTCGCAGTGCAGACCCCTCTCTGCTGACCACTCAGTGGCAACCCCTCAGTGCTGCCTTCATTCAGTACCAACGCTGAGCAGTTCTATTTGACGATCGGTCAGTTTTGTATGGTAGCAAAAATTTATATCACCATCCAACCCGTCGAATACGAAGCTATGTTGTAATTCTCTCTGTTTTGGGGAAGAGGGAAATAAGAATTCACCTATTTGCTAGACGAGTGCGAGCAGGCCGATGCGTAAGTGTGTGTTATTTCAGAACTTACACTCCTACATGCAACGGTAACTTTGCGACGCATCTGTATGTATACCTTTATATTCTTTACATGCGTGGACGGTTGTTACATGTTCCCAAACTTCAAAGATTTGGGAATGGTGACCAACTACACGTTTGTAACAGGGCTTTAGGGCTACTTGCACTTATCTCTTTTTTTGCAGTCGGAAGTGATGAGTGTGATATGAATTTGGTGGTTCTAGTTTAGGATGGTGGGAAACGTCTGGCAACTATGGTTATAGGTGGGCTTAGGACGTACTTGGCGCGCGCGTGGTGTTACTCTAGGCTAGCGTGTGTGAGCAGGCCTCGCTCCGTGCCGTGAAGGTGAAATGAAAGCATGAGTTTCGTCCCCGCCAGGACGCCAGGTGAAAGGAAACCAGAAGGAATATGAGAAAACCAAGGTGGAATGACAGGGCATGAGGCTTGTCGCCGTCAGGATGCCAGGTGAATGGAGGCCAGAAGGAAGATGAGAAAACCAAGGTAAAATTGTAGAGAATAATGAGAGAAGTTACATGGTAGGGCAATGAACTCAAATATTCTTCAGGCAAGATGGATGGTGCTGGCATGGAGGGATAGCACGGAGAAAACCCCCACATGTAATGCAAGAGCATGAAGTGGGTACATCCTTTAGGAAGGAATGAAAGAACGTGAGACAATAAAAGAGATCGGGAGGACTGTGAGAAAAAACCCCACATGGAATGCAAGAGCGTGAAGCCTGGTGTCATGGTAGTGACCTGGGAGGGATAGTCTGACATCCTGGCTGGGACATGTGTTGGAATTATTTGGAGGAAACCCTCTACATGTGGGAGGGATAGAACAGAGAAAACCCTGAGTACCTGGAATGGATAGCACGGAAAAAACCCTCCACACGGAATGCAAGAGCGTGAAGTGGGGACATTTGGTAGGAAGTAATCAGTGAGTGCGAGAAAATAAAGGAGATCGGGAGGACTCTTTGCCGCGACTGAAGAATTTGCGAGACCTGGAAATTTACTGAAGGCAGGGCATTGACATGTGTGAAGCTGACAATCCGCACATATTTGTGTATATTCATAGATCGGCGTGTTTGTGCTTGCAGGCATCGAAAACACGCATACAAGATGCATTCACAAAGTTTCCTAAAGAATACACACGGTCACATGAGGTAAATGTGTAAATTTCTTCTTTTTTCTGTTGTTCTATGTTGACTTAATCTTGTCTATTGGAATGTGCATTTATCTTCAATAATGTAACTTGTGATACAATTCAACTTATATTTGTTGTATATTAGTATGTGATATACTTCTCTAGACTAAATATTTTTTTATATTCTTAACAGTGTCGATTTTAAAGTGAATAACCTAAAATCAGACTGGTGATATTGGGTTTAGAAAATATGTTCTTTGAAAATGGTTTTGATTGGTCAAGTTGACAGTAAGAATTGTCGTTTTTTTGTTGTTTTTTCGGAAGGTGTAGTGTTGTTGTACAATTTTAGTAAATAGGGAATGATTACCTTGTGAAGTAAACAGATAAATAAGATATATTGTTTTATTTGGTACTAGCGAACCGGCCTGGCTTCGCCCGGTAACAATTTAGTTTTTACAGCGATACTCTGAAAGACAAATATGATTACTGTGGGTCATCTTTAAAGTATAAACATATGCTATTCGGCACTTTTCTGTAGATCTTTTTGAGAGCTACAATTCTGTAGTACCATAATTTGATGTATCTCTTATGGTTGAGTCAGCGAAAGCCATGTAAGCGCCCTAAATGTGGGTTTCTACGACTTGATTACAAACGGTTTGACATTTATCAACTATGCTTATATTAAATATAAATGTTTAATACATAAAAACCTTCCTCAAGAAATTGTCTAAATGATGTTGAAAGCCGCATAAAAATAAATCAAGTATTTTAGAAGTACTAAGCGAATACAAAGACTGACGCGGATAAGCGACTTTGTTTTATACTATTTGGAGATAATGGAAATTTAGTTTTGGCTATACCCGAATCAGTTAGATTCGTGTCCCTAACATTTAATGGTGACCCCGACGTGCTCGTTTTAGGAAAATCGAGAAAAATATTTTTCAACTATGGCGAGTGAGATGGAGAGGTTGGGAGCTGAACTGGCTACACTGGACAAAATATTATTGGAATCGGTGCTGGAAGAAGTTTCAGAAACACATGACTGTGAGTAATAATCTGTTGATATGTTGGAAAGTATTAGGGTGTTTGTTTATATAAGAATGCAGTCAACCGACAATAAAAAGCAGGTAATTTAATGTATTAACATAACAAATTTATTGAAATTGCCTGAAATGTAATTAGTGAATTTTGGAGGTGAGGTTAAAGATTGGCTGGGGTTCTGGTGCCAATTTGAACGCATTCATGAAGACGATGATATCGAGAATGCAGACAAAATTCAGTATTTAATCCAATCTACAAAAGTAGGCAGTCGTGCTAGGAAACTAGCTATTAGCTTCCCGCCTACAGGAGATAATTATAACAAAGTAATCGAAACACTTACAAGCAGATTTGACAGAGACGATTTGTTGATAGAGTACTACATGAGGGAATTAATAAGTCTTGTCATACATAATGTTGCAGATATGTAGGGAAAATGTAATTTAGCAGTTTTGTACAATACGCAAGAAACACAGCTGAGGGTACTGGAATCCATCGGTGTTGCGAGGAATGAATATGAGTCAATGATATTTCCACTTGCAGAATCCTGCCTACCTGAAGAAGTTCTGCGCGCATGGCTGAGGAACACAGTGTCTACCACAAAATAAATACTTAGTGGGCATTCCGACAAATTGGAAACATTAATAGCTTTCCTCAAAGGCGAGGTCAATGGTGAAGAGATGATCGTGTTTGCTCAGGCTGGGTTCGGGTTATCTCCCAAAGGGGAGAGTATTAAATGTTGAGCTAGGGAGCCTGAAAACGTACCAGCTACTTCCAGTGTTTTGTTCTCCAGCAAAGATGAGGGCAGGAAACAGGGCTGCGCTTCTGCGAGAAGCAGCACGAAAGTAGGGACTGTTACATTGCTCAGGAATTCAATTTGAAAGACAAGCGATCGAGATTAACAAAGAGCAGGTGTTGTTTTGCATGTTTGAAAGTTGGTCACAGAGCAGCGAACTGTGCAACAAAACTACGCTGCCCATTGTGTGGTTATAGGCATGAAGTTGCTATGTTTCCTAACCTAGCTGTTAATAAGTCAGTTGTTAGAGGAAGTGTTAAACATATTACATTAATATATCCACAGAATGTGAAAGTAAATGGTCTGTAAAGACTGAAGTACGGTCCTTGGAAGAAAGAGATCAAGAAAAAAGAGAGCTGGCTATCTGATTTCGGTCCAGACCTTCCATAGGTGGAATTGCTCATTGGGGCGGATACTGTAGGTCGTATGGTCACTGGGGAGATGCTCGGTTGCATACATGGTAGGTTACCGTAGGCACTACTCTAGGTTTGAAAATAATGGGAAATCTGTGGAAAATGCTGGAAGATGACAGTGCTGTTTCTGTGATCAATTATTTGTTTGTGCAGAGTGCTTCCGTAAAAGAGCTGTGGGAGCTGGAGTGTATTCGTATTGATGATCCTACTGAGATATCGACAAAGAAGGAGATGGAAATGGCAACTCTGAAACATTTTCAAGACAAATGTAACGATAAATGAAGAAGGGAGATATGAAGTCACCCTTTCTTGAAAGGAGAGTTGTCGACTAGTGAATGGAAGTAAGAGTACAGCAATGAAACGATTGAATTCTGCCCCAAATTCCCTAATCCAGGAAGGCAGTTCTGAGAAGTACCAAGAATTGTTTACGGACTGGCATTTGGAAGGTAAAATAGAAGAGGTCTACGAAGAAGAAATACAAGATGAGGGATACTGCCTGCCACCAAAAGGTGTTTTCAAGGAATATTCGACCACTGCACTGAGACCTGTATTCGATGCTTCGTGCACGGCGAGGGGAAAACCTTCACTGAATGATTGTCTAGAGAGGGGACCCAACTTGCTGGAAGTCATTCCATCTATTTTAAACGGGTTCAGGTTAAATAGGATTGGCATTGTATCGGACACCAAAAAGGCATTTATAAAAATTTCTGTTCGAGAAGAGGACCACAAATTTTTTAAATTTCTCTGGTTGGAGAATTATACTGACAGAAAACTTAAGTATACCGACATAATCGAGTAGTTTTTGAGTTAAGTGCATTTCTGTTGGGAGCTGTCCTGGATCTCCACCTAAAGAACAACATGTGTTACCCTGAGATGATCGAGAGGTTGAGATCGTATTTGTATGTAGATAACTGCGTAACTTCTATAAACACAGAAGGGGAACTCCACCAATTCATTGATTTGTCAATAAAGATACTGTTGCAAGCTAAAATTGATCTAAGAGCATAGGAGTACGGAAGTTCGAACTTGGGAGAAGGTGAAATGCCTAAGATTACGACAGTATTGGGGCAGATGAGGGAAACGGTAGTTGATGTACTATCTTGTAAAAGTGTGGTGGATGTACAACGATTCGGAGAAGGTTACTATAAGAAGTCTCTTATAAATTTCTCATAGCATTTTGGACCTGTTTGTTTCACGTGTCCTATTTCTATTACCCATAAAAATTTTGCAGTAAAGCTAGGAGAGGAAAATGTTTTGGGACGATGAGTTAAGTGTTGATTTGTAAGATATGTTCAACAACTAGTTGGAAGATTTTGATACAGTAGGTGAAGTAAAGGTTCCCAGACAACTGACAAGCAGTGAGACTAAGTCATCCTGGTCTTTACATACCTTTTTGTGATGTAAGTAGGTTGGCTTATGCAGACGCTGTATTTCTACGATCCTTTGATGGACAGGAGGTAGAGGCGCAGCTTGGAGCGGCAAAATCCAGAGTAGCACCACTTAAGAATATAACAATCCCGAGGTTGCAATTACTTGCATGCACAATAGAGTCTCCGCTAGCTATTTCATTTATTGGGAGTTCAGGGTTGACTAATATTCCTACATTTTATTTAAGTGACTCATCGACTGCACTATGCTGGATAAGGAGGGACAATGCATGCATGGGGTACTTTTGTTGTGAACAGCGTGAAGGAAACTAGATTCTTGACCTATTCATGATATTGGTTACATGTGGCAGGTGTAGACAATGCATATGACCTCCCTTCCAGAGGCTGTTTAGCATCACAACTGATTTATTCGCTATGGTGGGAGGCTCCTCAATGGCTGAGACTTGAGGAGCTTACAAGGCCTGCCAGTGCTGTTCCATCAGACGAAGAACAAGTGGACAGAGAGAGGCGGAAGGCTGCTACTATGTAATTGATCTCCCAGGAAGAACAAAAATCGTATTTTAAATACTTCTCTAAATATTCAATGATAGTTTTGATGGTGGGGTGGATATTGAGGTTCTTGAATAATATGTTCAGACCCACAGAAAATATTACCAGTCCTAATTTGAGCTGCATGAAATTTTCTCCTGCAGAGAAAAAATTGTTGAAGATAATCAAAACATAGGTATTTAATAGTACAATAGGCTTCAAAACCGGAAACATTTTCATAGATCAAACCGGACGTTTGAGGGCGAGAATAAAGATTATCAGAAGAAATTACCACGAATATTTCCGTACACCTATTCCTTTACCATCAAGTCACCCCTTGACAGAGATGACAATCAGGGAAGAAGATGTGAGAGCGTCACATGCAGGTCTGTAGATTTTTCTTTCTATTTTAAGAGAGCATTTACGGATTCCTAACGGCAGGGGGACGTTGCGAAAGCTTTTGGGAAGGTGTTTTCAGCGCAAGAGATTTGAGGTGAAGAAACCTACTACAATGCCTCCTGCTCTTACTAAGGATCGCATAAGGGATACAGCAGTGATTGAAATTGTTGGAGTTTATCTTGCTGGGTTACTGTATTTGAAGGTGGGGAAAAAGCTTGGGTCGTAATATCTATGTGTACTGTGTTCAGAGCAGTTTTATCCTTATCTACCGCAGGATTTCTGCAAGCGTTGAGCCGGTTTGTGGCTTGTCGTGGAAGACCTCGAGTTATTTACAGCAATAATGCTACCAACTTTGATGGAGTGAATACCTAGATGCCTTCCATCGACTGGGAAGATCTTTGTACAGAAACGTCACTCATGATAATTTAATGGAAATTCAGCCCTTCATTAGCTGCATGGTGGGGTGGTTTTTGGGAAAGAGTGGTGTAAATGGTCAAACAACTGCTAAGGTGTGTGTTGAGCAGGGCTGTCTTGTATTATGAAGAAATGTTGACTGTGCTAGCTGATTCTGAATCGGTGGTTAATTCTAGGTATATGTCATATACATCGGAAAATCGTTAAGAGATGGTCCCTTTGACACCTTAAATGTTCATTCAGGACAATCCAACTGTATGGCTTTCTGATCTATAATGCATCAATGAAGTAAGTTTATCTAAGAGATTCCAGTACCATCAACATTTATGTGATGACTTGAGGGGAATATTTCGTTCAGAGAACCTTGGTCAGCTTCTGCAGCATTCGTATATAAACAAAACGCTTTGTCGAGAGTTAAATATAGATGATGTAGTTATCATTCGAAGTGATGACAAGAGAAGGATATACTAGCCTCTTGCAAGAATTACCGCTGTTTATCCAAGCCAAAATGGGGTAATCAGAGTACTGAGAGTGAAAACTTCATCCGGGGAATTCGTCAGACCTGTCAAACATGTGTATCCCATGGAAGCAATGCCAGATTGTGCTCAGGATAGCCTGTGGAAGATGGGACTGTCGTGTCTCCTTCAGGCCCCAAAGGTTGTGCCATAAAGTGAGGAAGAAGAGTAAAGATACCTTCCTGATTGTGCTTGTGACTGTTGTAATTTAGAAAGTATTTTGAGAGTATGATGTTTCATCAAATGTGGGAGGATGTTGCGTTCGGAAAATGTGTTCTTTGAAAATTGTTCTGATTTGTCAAGTTGACAGTGAGAATTTATGTTTGTTGTTTTTTCAGAAGGTGTATTGTTGTTGCACAATTGTACTAGAAGAGGAATGACACATTGCCAAGTAAACAGATTACCGAGAAATATGGTTTTATTCGGTATAATAGAAGTTTAGTTTTGGTTGTACTCGAATCATTTAGGTTCGTGTCCCTAACAGGTTAGATAATAAAGCATTATATTCCCGATGGGATATTTTTGTCATTATAGTGATTGTTGAACGTACGCGTGTTTTATTTTTCGCCACTACTGTTTAGCTACACTATTATAGTGGTCATTACCACCAAGATTTCAAGATCATACAACCTGTTCTAGCCAAGCTAATGGCGACACGACTAAAGGGCGGACATAAAGGATGGTTGGCAGTTTAATAATTTAGGCATGTGGTGGGTCGTATATTAATTAAAACTGCTAGATCTGTGTAATAATACACCATGGTATTTAACTTGTTTATTCCGTGGTTTCGTGGAAATTATTCTGATAGGCTAACAAATTTACGTAATTATGCAGTTTTGGGGCTTTTCAGTAAAAAAACCCAGAAAAGTGGTATATTTCCACTCTACTAATTACGCAGAACACGAATATACTAGGGTCATTAACTTATGACTAATTTCGTAATATGTGCCCACCTAACCTAACAGAATCTAACCCCACGATGACTGAATCACTATTTTACACTTTTGAACTAACCTACGATTCTAGGGTTTTAAACAAACCTAGGATTATTGGGATTTAAACTAACCTAGGATTGTAAGGTGTTAAACTAATCTATGATAGTAGGGTTTTAAACTTACGTAGGATTTTAAACTAACCTAGGATTGTAGGATTTAAAACTAACCAAGAAATGTAGGGTTTTACACTAACTTACGAAGGTAGGATTTTAGGGATTTAAAGGAACCGTAAAACACACCAAATAATATCAGTTAACTTACCTATGCTGGTACAATTCCTCTGTCAACGGCCAATTCAACCTTACCTCACTCGACGAAACACCATGTACCACTAAAACACCACATACGCGAATATAACACCTGAAGCACTCGTTCATAGCCGAATATTACGCACTGAAGCACTCGTTAATAGGCGAATATAACGCACAGAAGCACTCGCCCTTGCTTTCCCTGTTTTAAATCCGCCGGATTGGAACATCACGACTGACGCTGGAAAAATCAGAATGGCTACTAAGCTGTTTGAAAAATTGTCCATTAAATCACATGTGACGTGTCGCCATGACGTAACAATATCTTCAAGCCAATAAGGTGATGGCAGGAATCGTGACGTAACCAAATATAATAACGACCGAGGTAAACAAAGTGCCGAACAACTGGTACTTTTAACTATTTTATTTAATATGTTCTACTTATTTTAACATGTCCCCTTCTTAATATGAATTAGGTAAGCTGTGCAGAATCCATTAATGTTACTTTTGTTGGTCTAGGACTTTTAGTTCAGAAAAGCCCCTAAACTGCATAATTACCAAAATTTCAAATCATTACCTTGATAACAATAATTAAAGTGTAAATGCTTTAGTGAACGTTATTTCGCGAAGGGAATTTCGTGACCACAAAGTATATTTAACGACGTAGTTGTTTTAAGAAATATTAAATCGACTCCAAAGATGCTATTTTTTCTATACCTTTCCTTGTGGTAAAACAGTATTGCTAAACATCAGTGCTAAACAAAGTACAATAAATAAATAGATTACCTTTTATACATTGAATGAATATATCATGAGGTTATATTTCTGTACATCGTATTATCATGCTCGCAAATAGCAACAAAGTATATAAAACAAAAATTAAGAAATAGCCTACAACTTTGTTGCGTGCCGGTTTAGGGATTATAGCACGATATTGGCCCACATCCATCACCCCCTCACACCCCCCACCTAGCGCACTTTCCTGGCGCCTACGAGACGGCATGTGGGACCACAGGCAGGTGGAAAATTTCGGTACACGTGGAGCTGAAGCGTAGGCCTTCCCCTCCCACCCCCTTCATCTTCGTACGCCCCTACCGGCCGGGAGATCTGTTGAGAGTGCAGGGCTTTCTTGAGTCATCAGCAAATAATCCGGTGTAGTTCGCCTGAACGCAGCAAATACGCACCACGGAAGAAATACCTGATGAGATGTATTAGTGCCGAGGTATTATCCCCGCCCCGCCCCTCCAAACCTTCAGAAACGAGGACATGTGCGTTGGAAGGCTTGGTTAGGCGTCTTCCACTTCACCCCTCTCACCCACTTCCCCCCGCTACAAGGTGCCACGTGCCGCCAATTCAGGACAAAGGCGGGCGTGTATAAAAACCCCTTTCCAAGAATAGGAGGGGGTCAGTAATATCGGGTACGTCAGGCAGTCATATCGGGGCAGTTGTTAGTTCATCTTCACCGCCGAGAGACGTCAGTTCGAGCAGAGAGTAAGTCAGTACAACAGTTACTAAGGCCGGGATATCGGAACCCGGCCACGTCCGTCAGCCGCATCATTAAGGGGTCAGTCATATCGGGACAGTTGATCATCACCGGGCCGCGGGGAGAGTTGCGGGAAGAAATCACGAGAAGACGTGAGTACGAGTCCGAACAGCAGTCCAGGGAGAAGCAGCACAGGGGGCCTGCATCCAAGGCCTACCACTTCGCTGGAACTCATCCCCAGATGACAGCCTACCCACACTCACCGATGAGTTAAGTATAAAATTCGTCGTCCAAAGAAGCCCCACTCAACCACGAATTCGCCCCGTGAATACGAGTAGCCAAGTACTACAGTTCCACACCTCTCAAGTGTTGATGTTGTGTATTTGTGAATATATATACGAGACAATATATTCGTACTTCAAAATACAACAGTGATAGTCTACCTCATTACAATTCCCACAACCCCCACGCACTTTATAGTCGGTGCCTGGGGGACATTAACTCTGACCATATAAGCCACCATGTCTTCTATAGTGGCGGTACCTGCATTGAGTTAATTTCGCGCTTGCAGTAATATACCTCAAGTTCAATTGACCGCCTATCATGAGGCCCAGTATAACAGGAATAAACTCACGCGAGCTGCGTCAACTTGTATATAATTATATTTAGTCAGTGTACCATTAAGTAATATTGCTAAATATCGTTCTTAACTTGTTAATAAATGGCAACGTATTGAAAGGAGCTAATATTTTCTATTATTCAGTATTGCCCATTTTATTTTCACATAATGTTACATATTCGAAAACAATGCCGCGTTGCTATTGTATTGCCCACCGCCTGCGACGTCACATACAAGTTGTAATGCCTTGTAGTCCCGGTGGCCATGGCTACACTACACACCCTACTGGTCATCACAGCTGATAAACCATTGGTGAAGTAAAAAAGAAACCATATCCGTGATTAATAACCATGTTTTTAAAATCATTAGTAAAATAAGTTTATTTAAATGCTTAGTAGTTTGTCAGTTCATGCAAACATTTGGGGATATGGCTAAGTGGTTATAGCATTCGACTACATTTTGAGAGGTTATTGGTTGAAACCTAAGAGCTCACTTTATTGGTGACGCTTTTGTAGGAAACTACTTTTAGCACATACAACGTACACAAACATATTCCTTTCACAGAAATTTGGTAAAAATTTATTTTTAGAAATATATGTGTAAAACGACTCAATGAAATTAATTTTTATTTTATGCATGTTTTTATCTAAATGTTAAAGTGCTGACCTTTGTAAGTAATGGCATATTTATTGAAGGTTAGCACAACTATTAAGTTTAGTTAAGAATTACTTTTTTTTTTGTTAATCCCGCTAGTTTTAGCTAAATACAGTAGAATAAATCACTGCGACGTTACAGATGACAATCTAACATTCCTGGTAATTGGTAGATCCCTAACAAACTTTGAAAACTGGTGACGTACGGCATATAAAATGTTGCACGCAGACTTTGTCTCCTGAGCTCTTTTGTGAGCTACGAAGAAAATATGTGTTGTGTATACAGGATGGTCTGCCTAACGTGGACACCCCCAAAATTTCCGGAACAATTGCAAATCACGAAATTCAGTTTTCGCTAAATAAAATTAGGTACGGGGACAAGAAAGTTGCTGCAAAGAGACTATTTGTAACACGTGTATGGGCAGAAATAATAAAACCACATATGATTTTACCACTGGAAACATACATTTATTTCAACGGCATCTGAAAAAAAAAACATGCAAAGGGAAATTCAGTGATAAAGCATATGCAATAGGAAGTAAAACAGAAACGCCAAGAAGTAATGTTCAAATATGATTAAGTTAAGTGGGCCGGTAGCATGGGGCAGTGGACCTGTACAGACAGCTGTAGGCAACCAACACGCGCTATGATTCATCCAGGTGGGACCGCTTCCTTACAGCAGCGTAGCGCTTTTCCTGATTGGGCAAGGGGCACGGAATGCGATACTGGACAAAGGAGAGCACCGCAGCAGATGGAGGATGGGCAATGTGAGTGCAAGTCTGATATCAATACATTATATTATGTTCAGATACCAACGTAATTCAGGAGATTTGTTTTCTTGTCATTAACTGTACTGAGTAACGAGTGTATACAGATTCCCAAAAAAATACAACAAACCAACCTAAAGAGAAATGCAATCGCATCCGCATGCATAGTACGAAAGGGCACAGTTACGGTTGAAACGCTTCACGTTAGGTATTTTCATAGCATGTGCTCGATGTGTTTACCATCGACGGCAATACACATATATAAACGCACATGTAGCGAGCGACAAGCTGCCTGAAGTGTTTCTGGCGTAATGCCTCTGCAAGCTGCCTTAATGTGTTGCCGTGTGTCTTCTGGCGTCGTAGGAACTGTGTTGTACACACTATCTTTCAGTTTTCCCCACAGGAAAAAATTCAGTGGCGTGAGGTTGGGGGAGCCAGCTGGCCATCTCACAACACCGTCATACCCTAACCACCTGTTTGGAAACGTTTCTTTTAACACTTGCCTCGCCACTAGAGTAAAATGCAGAGGACAAACATCATGCTGAAACCACACATCACGACGTATGTTGAGCGGTATGTCTTCCAGAAGTGCCGGTAAAGTCTCTCTGAGGAAATGGGCGTACGTAAAGCCGGTCATTGTTCCTTGAATGAAGTATGGCTTTATGACGTTGTCTCCAACGATTCAACACCACACATTGACTTTCCACTGTCGTTGGTGCTCCCCATGCCTGACCCAAAACGGATTCTCCGTCGCCCAATAGTGCATATGTCGTAAATTTACGTGCCCATGGTTTGTGAAGGTCGCTTCATCGATAAATAGTATTTTCTTCAGAAAATTGGTGTAATATCTTACAGACATTCAAAGAAATCTAGAAAACCGAACACGCTGCTGGAAATCACCTTCATATAATGTCTTTAAATGAGCCACATGATATGGACGGAATTTCCGTTGGCTAAGTATATGTAACACACTTGTTTTACATATTCCTACGAACCTGGGAATTTCTCGCGTACCCAAATGAGGGTTTGTTTGCATCGACACGTGCCAACACATCGTGTTGATGCGTCTCGCCCGTAGCAGTTTTTCTTCGCACCCGAGTTGTGGAATTCCAATCACCTCGTAACAAGAGACATGTACAAATTTTTCGTATCGTTTGCCATGAGATGAACGTCCGATTTAGAATACATTTCACCACACATTTGGACGGCTTGCTTGACATTTCTGCCACACTCAAAGTAAATAAACATAGTGTCCAGTTTTTCCTCATTCATTGCATGTGTACAGCCTTACACTGCAATACCACTTACCATGACAGATTACGGGGACAGGTGCTGCGCTGCTATTAGGAAGCCGTCCCACTTGGATAAGTCTCTGCGCGTGTTGCTTTCTTAAGGCGATATTACACGATACCAGATTCTGTAAAAGGTTGTGCAAAGTCCACCGTAGCCGCCCTTATTCGGACTAGTGTGGCACCCGTCATGGCATTTCCCGCCTTGTACCGTTAGATTTCGTACCAGGTTTGGTAAAGCCGGTATTACACGATACCTGCTGTCGTACTTGGTCTTGTACAAGCTTCTACAAGGCCTGGTGCACGAGCCGGTGTATCAGCGCTGTTTGAGCCGCCATGGAAGACTCATATTACATGACAGCAATTTGCGTACTAACATTTGAGACACTCGATGGGTGAGCAGCGTGTGGTTCGAACAGTAAATATGAACCCAATTCGTAGAACTGCCACCAGTCAGTAACTTGCGTAGGCCCATCAAAAACTGGCACATATTAATAATGCTGTATTACTGTTGGTCTTTACATTAAGTCATTGTTTACTGCCGTAGTTTCATTCATTTCCTTGATAGTGATGGTCAAGTCACAAAAATACGAGAAAGTAATTTTAAATTTTTACGAATTTTATTAACCTTTTGCCAAATTTAGTAAGTATTTCTTTACGTAACAAGTTATTATCCGCATGGAACATATTATGAAAAAAAAAAAAAAAAACCGTAGTGCCCGGCGGAATTATGCCCAAAAGTTACACCATATAACGAGTATCGTGAATTTACCGCTGTACTACCAGCTCACAGAAAAACTGAGCTTGTTTGAAATGGTATATATAAATAGCCGCTCGAATTTAGTATATTTTCATAGTGTAGGTAATGTTGTAAGTATTTGAAACAGTATTAAACAGTACTTAAAAGTTGTCATCGTAAATATTATTCGTCTTTGTCGAATGTTAAATATATCTGGAAGATTTTCAACCTCACCAATGTATAATCAAAATGAAGGCGTCCTTTTGGATCCTTCATCAACTCGTTTCACGTAGTAGCATCGGAGAGCGCCCTACGCTAGGAAACTGCGATGTGATTAGCCAGGTACGAAATTTGGTGTGGAGCCTGCTGCGAAAAATAGGACGTGTCCTATTACCAAACCTGGAATGCAATATAGCCTTACAAAGCGGGAAATACCTTGACGGGTGCCGTACTAGCCGGTATAACGGCGGCTGCAGCGGAATTTGCACAAGTTTTTACAGAATCTGGTATCGTGTAATATGGCCTTCCTAGGATACGTCATATTTCTCGTGACAGGTTCCATAGCAGGTTTCGTACCTGGCCAATTACAACGCAGTGTCAGAGCGTAGGGCGCTCCTGGTGGCTACTTCTTATACAGAGTTGATAAGGAAACCGAAAAGGACGCTTTAATCTTGAATATATATCCGTGAGGTTGCAACTCTTTCAAATAGATTATAAAATACAACAGCGACGAATGATATTGGCGATAACAACTTTTAATTACTGTTTAAAACCGTTGTAAATATTTAAAACATTACATACAAAATGAAAAAAATTCAACACATTCTATGTATTTAAAATTTATAAACTTAACTTCGGCATTTGAATTGGTAGTACAGAGTATATGTCACGGCGCAAGTGAGAACAACGTGAATTTTGGGAGTGAGTTCAATACTCCATCTGTCCCTTATTTATTATCATTGAATGTAACAAGCGGACAATAACTTGTTATGTAAAGAAAAAACTGTATTTTGCTCACTGTAAATAATTTTCGTCAAAATTATAAATAACATTCGAACGCTAGTGACTTAATATCATTTTCAAGAAAATGAATTAAACGATACGAGTAAGCAATCAATTTGTGTAAAATGCGAACAGTAATATAGCAATATTAAGATGTGCTACCTAGTTTTTTCACAGGCCTACACAAGTTACTAACTGGTAGCAGTTCTACAAATGGGGTTAATATTCACTACAAACCACACACACACTGCGCACACACCGAGGGTGTCAAAAGCTAGTACGCAAACTGCTGTCGTGTAATACGGATATTCCATGGCGGCTCATATAGGAGCTGATATGCGGGCTCGTGTCTCAGGCATTGTTTTACTTCTCATTACATATGCTATATCACTGAATTCCTCTTTGCACGTACTTTCAGATGTTATTGAAATAAATGTATGTTTCCAGGGGAAAAATCATAATACGGGGTCTAACTATTTCTGTCCATACACGTGTAACGAATATTCACTTTGCGGCAAATCATTTGCCCCCGTACATAGTTCCATTTAGCGAAAACTACATTTCGTGGTCTGCAACCGTTCAGGAAATTTTGGGGGTGTCCCGTTAGGTGGACCAGCCTATATATCAATACCGAACACAACGGTTAGTATGGGTTTCTGCATGCAAGCTGGTCACATATTACTTCAAAGTGAAGCAAGGAGAAACTGGCCATTATTCAAATTATTATTGTATTGTTAGGTTAGTTCATATAAAATTTAACAAAATGAAATACTTAATAATGCACTGATATAAAGCTAACACTTGGTTTAAAAGTATTCTTTAAAAATCTAACTGTAATTTGTAACGACATGTTGCCGAAGTCGGCATTTAGCCCGTCTGCAGGCTTTCGTTGGCACATTTAACCTATCCTATAATTAATAGAGTTTTATTTTCTTGTGCCAACTTACTTCTTTATCCTTAACTACTATTCACGTTGCTATACGTCTGCACGCTCTAAACTGTAGGACTACAGGCGTCACTAAATTTAATAAAACACACTAACAATGCAATTCTATGAACAAGTTTCGTATTTAGGGACAGCAAAGCTTCGCGATAGCAAGCTGCATTATAACCTACTTAGTAACATAATCGACAGTCATATTTTAACATTAATGTATTTTGGAGAAAGAATAAAACCATGTGCTCATGCTTGGAGATAAGACGCACAGTACATAGGATGTAGTAGTATTTAATAAGTGGCGATACATGTACGGACGACCACGTGGCCTAATGGATAAGGCGTCGGACTTCGGTTCCGAAGATTGCAGGTTCGAATCCTGTCGTGGTCGTAGTTTTATTATGTAGTATGAAAATATTATGCCATAAGGCTTATTGATTTTGCTGTGACTGATGATAAATGTATGGAAATCCGCTGGAAGGTTATAAAAGTGTAGAAATTGATTTGTTATTTTCTGTTACAGATGCATTTGTAGAAACATGTATACAATGTGAGTGTATGTATGTAAATCACAGATGTAATTAAACAAATCCTCAACTATTTAGCTAATATTGGTAACAACAAACTCTTTTAAACAAATTAAGATTAGTTCCCTTTTGTATGAACATTCGGGTCTTTAATTCCGGCGGCGATGTAAGTTATATGAGCAAAACTAGCATTATTGTCATGTATCTTCAACATTTGTTCGGGTTGGCATTTGCATTTCTACGATTAAGACCATTTGGCTATTTGCTAGAATGTGGGACAACATTTCAGTTGACACATATTGAGATGACTTTCCCCAAAAATATATAAACATAACTAAAATTTGTTGATAAAAATTCATTGAGTTAATTAACGTTCGCACATTAAATTTTTGGACTTATAGCGCCTGTAGGTTTTTTCAATAAATTAATTGATGTAACACACATTTGGTATCTTGCCATGCATAGGAGGAAATAAAAATCAGTAAGTAACGTATTTAAATTGATTATTTCGTAGTATTAATTTTCATTACACACATGTAGGTTGCAAATTATTTCAAAATATTTTAATTTTTGTAAAAAAATTTTTGCAATTTTAAATTATCAGTTTGTATACTATTTGAAACTCATTGCTTTAAAATAAAATATACAAAAGACTGTGTTTTTATAAATCATGCTATAAACAATTCAGTGATAATTCATCAAATTTGTCGCACCACAATAATTGTTTTGTAAATATTTTACCCTACTTATTTTATTACCACATTGGAAAATAAATCTTATAAAAAAATAATCATTAGTTTTAAAATAAATCTTCAAAAAGTAATATAAATTTATACTTGTAATATAAATAGGTTTAATTTTGTTATAAATTCATAAATAATTTTTAAAAGCATTTAATTTTACTATTTTGAATAATGGCACCAGGATAATTAAAATTATTATAATCACTAAGACGATGCTCCTATTGTTATTAAAATATTTAGAAATACCCTAAACAATAAAGTTAACCAACAACTAACAATATAATTCAGAATAAAGATATTATTAGACAACTAGCACTGCAGTAATAAAAATAATGTATTAAAATTAAAAACGTTTATAATTGTTTAAATATTAAAATATAATTCATAACGCTACACCTAAAGTTTATGCTAAATAAAATTATTTTATTGACTGGTAACACATGTTTTATTACTAAAAGATGATTACCACTATACACCATAAGATAATATTAACAGAGTTAAATATATTTTAGAAAATTACTTATTTCCCGGCCTATTGTTAAATTGTACGCTAATTCTGAAAATGTTATAAAAATGTTACGTAGGTATTGTAAAACTTTTACCAACATCTATTGTAATATTTTTAAAGACGAAACATTATTTAAGAGATTGCATGGTATTTTAAATTTAAAATAAAACATTCTAATGATATACAAAACATGTCTGATTTTGCAATTTTTCTTGTACAATGTAGCCTAGGTAAAAAATAATTCTACGTTATATATGTTTATGTTACGGTGTTGGATTTTGCAATGCAAAATACAATGGCATTAAAAATGTTACGTGCGTGAGATATTTCAGATGTTAGTATACGATAATATTAGAAAATGTATTTCATTGTAATAATTAAAAAATGTTCATATATTAACTATGTATATTCACACGAGAGTGAATTATACTATAAATCTTTTCGAAATAAAGCCGAAATTGTTACTGTGTATGAAGGTAAGCAGTTGCAAACCGTTAGATGGGTTGTATTTATTTCCAGGACCAGCAATCCATCAGTGTACTCTAAAGGCTTACCAATAAAAAGCTTTAGAGTACATATCAATATAATCAAGCACTGCTCCATATTGACTTAATTGTGAATACGATTTTAATTTCATACTCTTGAAATAAATCTAACAGGTGGCTAAGCAATTTGTAAATGTCTTTAAGATCCCCTGTATCAAGTCAAAACGATTGATACACACAGTCGACTGTAATCATTGCATGCTGGCGAATAAATTAATGTATATGAAACTAAGGTGCTTTCATACTTCTCAATTTTCATTAATTTTCCAGGAGAAAAGCAGAAACATTCCTCTTGCATTCGCCAACTTCTATTCTTCTGTTAATATTAAGGTTTTTTGTAAGCAAAAAATAATCTTCTTTCCTACTGGCGAGTGTACTTTTGATTAATTTTTGTGGTCGAAGTGAATACTAAAACTAGATCAAGTGCAAACTAAAAAATGCTTCTATGTGTTCATATTAGTGCCCGCGCTTTTGAGGTAACTACACATACAATTTTTTATTACCGTAACATTGATTTCGTTCTTTTTTTCAGACAATGTGATTTGAACGCGGTAAAGAAGGCGGTATATTATATGCCATAACATATGTTTTACTATAACATAGTTTTAAAAAGCAGCACTATGCATATAAGTGTATATATACACTATGCATATAAGTGTATATATGAATATACACAGAGGTGACAAAAGTCATGGGATAGCAATATGCAAATATACAGATGGCAGTAGTATCGCGTGCAAAATGTATAAAGAGGCAGTTCAATGGTTGGGCTTTCATTTGTAGTCAAGCGATTCATGTGAAAAGGTTTCTGACGTGATTATGGCCGCACGACGGGAATTAACAGACTTTGAACGCGGAATGGTAGTTTTAGCTAGACGCATGGGACATTCCATGTCTGAGCCACTAAAGACACATAAGATTTCATGGTCTACCATAACGCTACTACTGTGGAACATTTGGAGGAAATTAGATGAATGGTCTCCGAGATACGGCGTAAAAACTCTATTTTCTTAAACGGGGTATTTTAGAAAATTCCCTTAAGAAGAGGTTCTGTACACGATGTTTCTAAAAGATACTGTCAGCATAAAAAGTTAAATTGAAATTGGTTTTGTAAATTCGGTGATAAAACATTCTGAGATAAAATTTTTATACTACCGACATTTTGAAAATATGTGTGTCTGACCGTTTGAAAGTTTATCAGTTTACATAGCCTGACATAGTGCTATTTGATTGCCTAATTTAGTAGAAATAAGTTTTTATTTCTGGAGATATCGCGTAATTTTAATTTGGCATGTGATACTATTATACAAAATGGTGGATGAAAAGATTTTTGTGTGTACACATTTGATGCTTTTAATATATACACCCAGCATACAAACTTGCGTTCGAATTAATTTCATGGTTTCGACTATATAACTTAAACATTTAAAATATACATATGGCCGCAATTTTGAAAATAAATGTACTTCATATCTGAAACATAGTATTTAACATCAACTGCCACAGTAATAAATGTTTGCCATATTTGGTAAGAATCGGTCATTTGTTTTCAAAGATGTTAAAAGATTTTATTTATTCATGTGACGCTATCTTACAAAATGGAAGACAAAAGAGTGTCCATGTCAACACTTTTGATGTTTGTTTTATATTCATATATATATTCCCTGCATACAAATTTAAGTTGGAATATATTGCATGGTTTGTAAGATATAGTATACTATGACAAAATAGAACAATGGACGTCATTTTGAAAATCAGTTTCTGACATGTTAAAAACATATTTGTACATATAGACTACCGCAGTACTACTACTTTTTGCCAAATTTGGAAACAGTCTGTCAATTTTGTCCCGAGATATTACGCAAACACTTTATTAATATATGTAGCACCATCTCATTAAATGGGCTACAAAAATTTTTATTTTATGGCATTTATGACGCTAGTACATTATAAGCTTAAAAAGCCGGGCATTTTTGATTACCACGAAAAATTCGGCAAGCCGCAATATATTTCTCCTGCTTTTGCCGGGTGACTGGTAAGTTTGCTTGCTATTAGGTCAAGACTGAACATGCAACTTGTCAATTTCGTTACAAGTACGTCGACGACAGTGACATAAGAGTGGGAAACAAAGTTATTTCGCCAGAGTTGTGGTATTTATTAGTAAAAAAACCATATTTTCTCCTGAACTCTGTTTTCCGGTACAAGAGAAGTGAGTTATCCACTGACATGTTATTTCTTTTTAACTTTATGTGGAGTGTTCATAGTAAACGTTGAACAAAATAATATATATATATCACTGGCATGACATTTGTACACATCATCACGTTTTGCAATCATTGTAAACATTTACCGAAATTATAAATACATTCTTCTCCTCAGATAATAGAGTGATGTGACATTCATCTCGTTTTGTTTCTGTTCTTATAGCTTGAGCATACTATTCACTTGATAGGATTTTGGAAGTTATTTTCCCGTTGTAGAAAGTTTTGCTATCGCTCTTTTCTACCCCCCTTAAATACGATACAGATGACATCTAAACTGCTAAAGAGACTTACCTATAACAGCACATTAGCAATAAAAAAGGTTTAAAAATGTGCATAGCTGATACCGAACTAACGCATTATCAAATATATTTCCCAAACAAAAAGACTCGGTTAGCATGGGAACACAGATAAAAGGTTATAGTATTTGTTCTGCTACAAAACGCAGAAAAAAAAATGTGCAACTGAATAATTTGCTGTAGGATTAATTAATTTGTAATTCATTTCCCCATGAAGGTTAATACGTGTTATTTTAAAAAATTTAATATCACGTGTAAATATTTATTCCGTTTATTATCTTTTTAACTTAATTATTTAAAACTTTTATTCTTTATTAGTAAATTTTTTAGGATAATATTTCTTTTATGTTAAGTACTTCAAACTATATTAAATTTTTATATATACTCTATTTTTGTAAGTAGATAAATTTATTTTTAATATTTAAAAGTAAAAATTTCTTTTTATCACAAATTTTGTATATAAGTAGCCATTACTCTCAGTAACTGCGTTGTTATCTGGTATTGTTAGTTAAGATAGAATTCCTGTAAATTTTAACTGTGTTTGTGGGAATTAATAATGTTGCCATGGAAACATTAATCTAATTTATTTGTAGAACTACCAGAATATACTGCTATGCGTTCTTGGAATATCAGCGCTGATAACTTCGAAATTTCTTTGAAATATTCCAACAGACATAGAAATATTTTTAATTGTTATCATTTAGGATTTTACACAAAATATCTTAAAATCAGACATGTTGGGTAATACAAAATTACATTCACGCTGGAATTTTACCTCCAATATAAAGGTTCAGGGAAGTACGTATCTTTTTACTTTCTTCCACACCTGCTCTGATATACTTTGCAGTTTTGGCCACAGTTGATAAACTACTGATGAGCTAAAAGGAAAACCATATCCGTTATCTACAGTTTTTTTAGATCATGAGAAACATTTTATAACTTCTCCGTGGTTTCTCAGCAAACCGTCTCAACTGGGGGTATAGCTCAGTGGTAGAGCATTCGACTGCAGATCGAGAGGTCCTCGGTTCAAACCCGAGTGCCCCCTTTTTAATAATACTTTTTAGGGAAATATTTTCAATATAAGCCACTAACGTAAACATATTACGTGTACAGAAATTCCATAAAAGGTAACAGTTATGAATAAAAAAAATTGCAAAATGATTCGATTAAATTGCATTTTCATCTTTTAGCTCAAGTGCTGATATGTTTAGATAATCGCTGCTTTGCTCAAGGTTATCACAACTATTTGGATCAGTGTGAAGTTAATTTAAGAAATGGATGTTCGTTCAGTTTCACTAGTTTTACTGTATAGAGTAGAATGAATCACTGCGACCGACTTGGCAGATGACAATTTTATACTTAAGGAATTTTGATACATGAAAAATACCTTTGAAAACTTCTGAATTACGTCTTTTAATTGTCATAAATATTTTTTTACTTAATTTTAATCTCTCTTTCTGTGTATATGTAGACAAGAGAATGTGTATGTAAACCACACCATACAACATTTTTGTTAGTATTGTGAGGTACTATATACAGAGTTAATAACAGCACCGGTATCACTTTTTTCTTGGAAACAACACGACACCAGGGGTTCGCGAAAAAAGTGTGTTCTATACCCTATATCACAGGATAGATCGGTTGTAATTGCATTCCCCCGAACATACTGGAGGTGGGGGTATGGGAGTGAGCTTTAAAATTGCAAATGGGAATATGGGTCGTATCAGGTATCGTTGGATCTATTGTCTAAAAGGAAACAGCATTTACTGAGACACTTTTTTCTGACGTGTATAGTTTACGCACAATAAATTAAATAATGAAAGGACATGGTTTGTGACATGCGTAGTTTACGCATAATGAAACGGAATGAAAACTTTTATTATTCTTACTACAATCAAATGTAAATCAACGAAATAAGTTTTTCTGGCTTGCCTACCTAGATTAAGTACAGTCAAAAGGTCATTGATTGTACTGTAAATGCTGGTTTGGTGTGAGAGAACTACAGTAAAATTGGAACTGGGAATACTCATTCGCACACATCACCCTTCACAAGTATTCCAAAAGTCGATCATCCTGTATCATACACTATTATGCTACCCTTCCTACATTTGCGGATGCTTGATGGACCTCAGCACAGCTGAGGGATCGACTTGCTGCTCTGATTCTGTCCTTCATGTCTTCCCTCGTTATTGGACGCACGCAGTAGACGATATATTTAACTCTCCCCCACAAAAATAAGTCATTTTTGGACAAGTCTGGAGAACATGGTGGCCCAGCTACAGGACATATTCGTCCGATCCCCCATCTGGGAAATGACATGTCAGCAACTAGCCGAGCAGATAAAACAGATAGAACTGATGTGGGTGACAGATGAATATTCACAAATAACACAACACAATTCAATGGCAGGACAACTAGAAATATCACTAGGAAAAATATCAAATGCAACTGAAAATAATTTACTCACCACAGACATAGTATTAAAATATTTAATTTAATTACAAGAACTATTCTTGAATTCAGAAGTGCAGAAGTAATTTTATTTGTGGCCTGAACAACACTACTAGCCTGTCTCGTGCCAAATTAAAATTTCAAACCTACATTAAAATATATTAATTAAATTGTCTCTTTACTACAGGCTAGCTCAGTGTTTTTAGCAGAATAATAATGCCGGTGTATTCGTAGTTAAATTAAACAAGCATAAGTTCACTTTTAATAGAAATGTTCGCATATGCTTCATAATAAAACAATTTGTAGACCTAGCTGATTATAATTTAAAACGAAGAATTATTGAAGTTATCGATGTTCTTGTTGATCTCGTTGACCGCCGTTGCATCCCCCTGGATGCAGCATGACCTCTCATCCCGGGCTTCCCTATTTAGACTCCCGGGTCTGAAGTGCCATTACAGTCCCAGCACATTTCAGCATATTCTGTACTTAGAACTAATTTACTGAAAGATATACATGGGCGGTGACTGATACAGGCCTGCTTCTTACTAAATCTTGCCTCGCGTCTTCTTCTCCTTAGAGACGGCCTGTTTTCAGGTTCGAACTAGACTCCTTATAATAAAAACTTCATTAAAACCCTGTGGGCTAAACCCACGTGGGTTATCGTCGTGATTTCGAACACCAATATGGCTAAAATATTCCTTCAAACTAAATTAAATAACGCCGTATAAAATTAACCAATCACAAGAGTGCTAGGGCAAGAATTATTCATCATGTCACTTAGTTGCCATGGCAACGAATCAATAACTACTCAGATACTAGGGCCTTCTAAACGCATTACAAAACCAGCATACTGGAAATATTTGTAAATATGTTCACAATTTAATAAAATCAAAAGTTATATTAAACCAGCAGTGAAATAACTTACCAATTAATATAATTAATGTGTCAATGAAACAAAATATATCTGTAAAATTGTACTACGTCATTCAAATATATAAACAATTCAATAATTAAAAACTGCACATGGTCCAATTTTACGACGCTTCATTACTGCACCGCCAAAATTTAATGTGGTGCAACACTTTATAAGCATCAATTTTCTAAAAAAAATCTTTGTTACGACGTCAAAAATTGCAAAGAAATCATTTCAAAACTTGTGATTTTTTAATTCTTTTCTAAACAAAATTCAAAACATAATAAAATTAATATATAAAATAAAAGTCGACAAATAGCAAAAAACATACATATTATACGTCACAGTTCTCAACTCTGAATGCATCATAATTAACAAGAAAAATGCTATTATAAAAATAAATCAATATATTAGCTGAGCGACAATGCAGTGCGGCGCTGTCTGTGGGGTAGTTGAGGGCGCTGCCAGTCGCAGTCAGCCGCCGGGTCGAGCTCGCCCAGCTCCGTACACCACGTCGCGCGTCGCTCCTCCGCCGGACCTCTATCTTCTGCTAGTCCAACAGTGACACGTACTGTAACGAATGGTCCTTATAGCCATTCTTACGTGAAAGGTTGCTATGGGCGTAGCTTAATGATGCTTCATTATTAGGTAGAGCACAACAGTATAAGATGAGGTTTATTGAACATATGGATTATACAATACCTATTTACGTGACTATTATTCGGGATAGTTTTAAATGGTATACGAAAACGCTAATAATTGTATTAACGGTTACTACCTAACCCCATTATTATTACAATCTAATTTGAAAAAACTCACATTGTTCATGTTGCCGGAGGCTAGTTCTAGAAGGCGGTTAACGACGACCCGACAAACCCATCTTCCGTGGTCTGCTCTCTGGTCGGGTCGACGCCTAAAGACACCGCTCCCACGCTTCCAGTGTTACGCTGGCCTATATAGGCTGCGTTGTTTAATATATTTTGGCGCAGTTTACTGTCCGGTGGAGGGGATTTCTGCAACTGTCTTTCACAAGGTGTTGTTGGAATCACGCTCGTGCCCTGGTTTAATATTTAAAGTTGTGATCAGGCAGGAGGATCAGCTAAGGCCTCACCACATCTTAACACAACCCTCTTTTGATTTAACCTGCGTTCATAATCACAGTACCGAAACACTCGTACCGCTGGTATCTCACAGTTAGGCACGTAGTTCGCGCGTTGGGCTATCGAGGCTCATGCTTCCAGTATTCACTGTAGCGTGTTTGTGTGTGTAAAGTGTTTAACTTACGTGTGATGTGTGTTGTGAGTTCGGCTCCCTGGGGTCCCACATGTTTCAAAGTCTCCGCGGAGCTTGCACAATTGACTTGTCACGTCCACCTCTAAATTCACACGCAAACGTATGAATAATCTGAACTCGAAGCCTCCATAAGTTCTGCGGTCAACAATAGCACTCTGTGGCGGTTCAATCACATAGAGGCAATGGCTAGTGTTACTGGCCTTCATCACACATATCTGATATAAAACCATAGGATCAGATAACACACAGATATGTAAAAGTGCAGAAAATATACTCAAACGAAAAATCAATTCTTCCACCTAAACCTTATTACCGCCATAGGAAGAATAACGACGTCTTGCTGCTGTCATCACAGCAATTTACAAAAATTAGACAGGAAGACACTTTAGAAATAAAACGTATTACTTATATACAAACGAACATACATCTACCATAACAGCTGTTCAACACAGGAAAATAAACTACAGCACCGCGTTATCCGGATTTAACCAAGAAGAACCTAATTCAACAGCTTGCTACAGGAGAACTCGTAGAAGGAACGAAGGTTCGTAAACTTTATTTTCTAAGTGCCTAAGTATTTTATGTATGAGAAGAGTTGCTTTGTGTTTGATCCGGAGTCGTCCCTTACCTCTGCTTTCAGTTTCATTTCCTCAGTTTGTGCCGGACCAGGATAATTGTGAGTAAACCCTCTCATCATGTTAGCGAGTGCAGGTAGGAAGTAAAATGCGTATTTCATGTAGGCTTAGCTCGTCTTACTCAGACTCCAGTAGATTAACAGGAAAACCCTTTAGTCTTCAGTCAGTCGTATTCTAAACCCCATTCGTGTCTCATCACGTTCAGCTTCTTCGGTGCAACAAAACCGTATTCTATGCACCGCAGACGTTAACAGCTTATTTCGAAGCAGGGTTGGTGCGAGGTCTTCTCAAAATACACGGTTGAAAATGAAATAGGTTGTGGTAAATCGCTGTAGGCTGCAGCAAATGCTTCGCAAGAACTTCTAAAACCTCATGCAAATATTATCCCCATATGAAAATACAAAATTCTGTAGTCTTATATCGTTTAAAACAGCACTTTTGACAGTCCTCTCATTTGGAATGATAGTCAATAAATATATTTTATTTTAGCCATAGACATAAACTTCCAAGTGCGGTAGTATTTACTTTAAATTTTTTCAAATGATAACAAATGGCTGAAAGGTAAAATAACTAGAGCCTAAGAAGTGCTTACTTTACCATGAATAGTCCTCCAAAGCTTCTAGCTTCACTTCGTCGAGTCTTGCTTCAAGTTGGTTGCTGTATAAAATAAATTTCTCCCACTTCTGTTAGCGACGTTCGGAACACTCGTAGCGCCGTCAGATTATATCGACCAACTATTCTCCTGACAAAGTTTGCGCGAGCTGTTAACAATTTGGATATACTTCGTTCTTTACTACACACGGGCCTGCTCACAAAGACATACATTTGGTGGTTAGCTTGTGCCAAACTAACTCACGTTGGTGGCAGTACTCAAACCAACTGTCCTAGTCGTTAACCTCTTAACTGAGAGGACTTCATTTGCTTGCTCCTTGTCTCAGCTAAGTTCACAGGTCGGTTTCTTACAAGGTCATCAACTGATTCCTTGACTAATTCGGCGGGCATGTCAGGTGCTTCTGTTAACGTGGGAGGTGACGGTAACTTAGCGGGATCACACATTAGCGACCGCTAACCTGTAGGCACTTCCCAAGGTCAGAGTGGTAGACACGTGGACAGTGTGGTTCATAAAGCACTCGACCAGCTTGATCTTATCCCTCCACCTTTGCTATGAAGAGTAGCAGAAAATGCGCAGCAGGTTACCCAGTCTCTTCATTAGGCTCTCGTCGGGGTTACTTTGTCGGTGTCACACCTCTGCGGTCGTGGGAAGAATATTCAAATGTCTTGCGCTATTTTGCTATATGCGTTCATTGGTTTTTGTTCCCTTATCTGACAATACACAAAGCGGCTGACCGACTTTTCCCACGAAGTACCTAAGTTTGCTCAGAATAGTGCTGGCGTTGGCTTGTACAATGGCGTATAATTTTGTAAATTTTGGTAAGACGTCCATCACTACAAATACATAAATGACAATGACTTTCGACCGTGGTAGCGGGCCAAACAAATTGACGGAAACACGAGTGGTTTACTGGTGATAATGGAACGCAGCTCGCCCATTAATTTTTTCCTGTTGAAACTTATGTATGGAAACACAGCGCACGATCTGACAGCATTAGTTACTACTTGCTGCGTCTTAATGATTCGTAGGTATTTTTTTATTAATAGTTACCGTATCAGCAAGCGAATTGGTGACGGGTGGTGTTCATCGACGAATCTCATTTCTGTTTCGATTCAGACGACCACCGAATTCGATTCTGGAGACTTCCTTGCCAGCGCCGTGATCCACACTGCAATGTGTATTGGCACAAGGCCCCAACAAGAGATGTCATGGTGTTAGGTACTATTTGACACAGTTCTCGCACACTAGTACCAGTCATTGAAGGAATCCTGGCATAGCGGCGATACGTCCAGAAAAACAGGATTATGCCCTAACACACACAGCATGGATATCTGTGGCCTGCCTTCGTGATATCAACAAACATTGGCCAGCAAGGTCTCCAGATCTCTCGTCTATTGAGAATATTTAGCACCAGATTGGACGACATCTTTAGCAAGAGGCAACTACGGTGGGATTGGAGGATCAGTTCACAAACTGTGTTAGGATATTCCTCAGGAGAACATCTGAGTTTGTATGCCTCCATGCCCAGTCGCATATCACCTTCTATGCGCTGCGGGTAGTCCAACACTGTTTTAAGCGCATCCTGACAGTGATCTCCCACTGAAACAAATGCTCGGTGTAGAACAATATTTTGATAGTTTTGGCATACTTAGTCCCAGTCAGGTGCCTGTACCCACTTACGTGCCCCTCCTTTTCAGGAGGAGATCAGAAAAACTTTAGAAAACATCCGATTTTCAGTTGTTTTTACAAACATCAACAAGATGCATAGAAGACTTCAAAAGAATAGGAGAAACCTCATGTATTGGACTAGTAGCAAATCGATGTACTCTTTTATTATTCTACATATCATTAGAAATTAATTTTGGTACACGAATTACTTTACTTTATAATACACAGGCCTACATTCCATGTTTTTTTTATAAGTGTACTTTTAAAATACTAGATGTGTGCGACATAGGTTTTTAACTATCAGCGAGGAAAATACGATTTTTTTTCTTTCCAAATAACAGACATTTACGTCAGATGAAAACTGTTCGGTTAAATAGCAAGGAAAATAAATAACGACCGCGACAGGATTCGAACCTGCAATCTTCGGATCCGAAGTCTGACGCCTTATCCATTAGGCCACGCGGTTAGATACTTCTTAATCCGGCTGTATTTGTTTAAATATGTTATTTAAGTGATAATGCTTATATCTACGAATAACATTTCGAGCATTATTGACAAACCTGTATTCAGACAAAAAATAAAAATATCAGCCGTCTTGTAAGATAAAGTAATTCTGCAGTCCGCATTCCTGTCTTATTTATCCATATAGAGTAAACAAGATAATTTCAATAATTATAATAATTAGGAAGGCGAGGTGTTTACGTCAAATTAATGAAGTTATTTCGCAACAGTAGCGGTAAGAAAGTTTTTTTCTTAAAAAAAAAAAATTCCTACATGTGAACATTTGTACCATAAAGAAAGCTTCAGGATCTGGTGTTACAATACCAATAATACATTTCAAATGTTTATGGGATGTCGTATTTTTTAAGAACTGCAAGGATGTTTCATATTCACAATGATCTCTGTTATTTTAGTGCACGCTTGCTATTGCGAAAAGAATAAAGTTTTTTTCCTATTTCATGTGGAAAACGTACTTTAAGAAGGAGTTTTCTGCCTAGCCTAAACCAGAGGATATCAATTGTTTCCTTGTACGTTACGACATATAGTGTTGAAGAAGAAATTGTTCTCGAAACTGGTGCAGTCAAACTTTGAATAAAAAGTTTTCTGCTTCTGATTAAAACATAATACAATCGACATATTAGTTAATGAGAACAGTGACATTTCATAGCGAGGAGTTTGAACATCTTTTAGTAGCTCAACTGCATACAGCTGGAGTACTAAATTTAAATGGTTCATCATTACATTGACAATGGAGGAAAAATTATTACATTTTAATTATTTTGACTATGAAAAAAAAATTAATCTTTGGTAGCTACTTAAGTTAAATAATTTCGTTACAGGAAGTATGTCTCTTATTCAAACAATATATTTAACAACATGCACCTCAGTAAAAAAAGAAATTAGTGGTGAACGAAATATCATGAAAATGATTCATCTAGTTTTTTGTATACTTTTATGTTGGTTATTATTTACGAAAAGTTGCATAAAATCAGGCATTAAATAAGATGTAAACAGCAACAGAGGGTTCTGCGGAGTTGTATGAGGAATTAATACCTTCTAATAAAGTATACATATTAGCTCAATCCTTAAATATTGTGGTATCGTGATCGCATGGTTTATTTGGAGTAAATAAATGTTGAATTCGAAAGGTTCTCAAGGCTATCTTCAGACCTATGTAGCCTTTGAAAACACTGCTGTAGAAGTATATTTTCTGAGTACCATTTTCTCAATTTTACAGCTGTCGTTCGTAATTTTGAAAATAGCGATCGACCGTAATGCCGCTAGTATCCATAAGATGAGTACTTCATACATTATTATTGCGATCTTACTTTGATATACTCCACTTGAAATTGAAGTGTACAGTGACCGGCTCATTTCTAGGCTCACGAGTTCCCTCATGTTCACTACCTAACCTGTAGCCAATCACGGAATGGTCTGTAGCTGAACGACAACGGAACGGCCCAGCAGCTTATGTGTCATCCCACAAACATCAGGTCTTTAGTCTTCGGTTTTTGCAGTAAGAACTATCCACACGATGTTTCCAAGACAGCTGTTAGCGTGATGAGCCCTTCGCACGCATTTTTTTTCTCCTTGCGATGATATTCCCTATCTTCCCCACTGAGACATACCCAGACGTCCGCCTGACACTATACAAATTGTTAAACGTTTACGATTTTACCAGATATTTATAGAAAGTAAGCTAGCACGAATGGGTAATTTCACTTCACTATTCTGATTTACAAACTTACATATACCTAATTTTATTTTATTTAAAATTTTTTATAATTTCTTTGAGGTTTATTTGTGTAACAAAAATTCGTCGGAATGTATTTAATTTTAAATATCAAAACTTTAAAATAACATATTTTTGAGTTTAACGAAATTTTCAGCATAGGTTCAAACCAGAGTGACCCCTTATTTACAAACATATTATTACAAATATTGATCTAAGAATGGTGGCTACTTTATTCTGTTTTATTTGTACGAACTTATAACCAAAGTTTAAGTTTTTATTTTTCGTATAAGCAATTTAAAAAATCTTATTATCTTCATGCGTGATGCAAACATTAAGAAATGAAAGCACGATTGGGGTTTCGGTTGTTCTTTGCCACATATTGTGTTTTGACGTCCGTAGTCGTATTTGTTGGTTAGTTTCGTCAATTCAAATGTGGTGTTATGGAAAGAAAGTGTGTATTTTAATCCCGTACTTTCTCTTGAGTCTTAAACAAGCTACTAACTCTTAAATCCCGATGTTGCAAAACTTCTTTTTAGGTGTACAGTATTTTTCCTGAAAGTTATAGGAGAGCTGCTGTAATTAGTTTATATTTAAGGTAAGTATGTCATTGTACTTTTTAATAAATCCATACCCTAATGACAAAGGGTAGTAATGCACTATGTTCAACATCTTGAAGCGAGCCATATTCAACGTAGCAATTCAGCTGTCACAAAACACGCCATACCCCACCCCCTCGAGCCTCCGGCCACGAGACATGTGGCGGCAATAAACGCCTAAGGCCAAGCCAGGCCGGAGTAATGGAGGTATTTAATTGTGTCAAGGTTGCCTTGAACCCCCTCCACCCCCACTCTATCAAACGCTTGAAACTGAAAAATGCCAATTAAGGATCAGATAGTCCAGCGATTTACACCCACGTCAAAAAACACGCGTCGCAGAAACAGCTGACAGGGTTTGTCAGTGGCGATGTAGTCCCCCCATTTCCCCCTCCATCAACAAAAGCGGAGGAACGTGTAGGAAGTAGCCTTTATTCAGCACCTCCCCTTTCCTCTTCTCTTAACAAGGAAGGACACTTGTAAGGTTCTAAGGGAGGGATGGAAATAGTTTAAAAGACAAATGGCGAGTAAAGGGAGATTAGTTGAACCAAGGGAGTTGAATAGGTCAGTTATGTGAGAGAAGTTGAACCGATCAGTTACGGGAGATCAGTCGGCCTGTTAGTTATGTGAACACGCTGGGAGAGGAAGTCGGTGCAACATATAACCAAGGCCAGGAAGATCGGACATGGCCGAGTCAGTTAGTCGCATCAGTCAGGCAGTCAGTTAGAATCACTTGCCGAGAGAGGAAGTTCGTCGGGACGCCGAGAGGCCGCGGGGTTTGGGCCCCTGCACAGTCAAACAGAGGCAGGGTTAATGGGTCAGCCATATCGGGACAGCTAACCAGTAATCTTCCGCGCCACGAGGTGCTGGACCAGATTTAGTTCAATCAGAACGGTCGTTCCGCCAAACAGGGATGTGCATGGCATTGGGCATTGGGAGCCAGATCCCGGATATCAGCCAAGTCAGTTAGAACCCTACGCCGAGAATGGGTGTCGAGTGGTGATCTTAAACGAGGAGCCCCATATCGAACGAGTGGGAGTAATCCAGCGGAACCCTGTGCCGAGAGCCAGGGTGAGGGCCTGCCAAGGGATCCTCGCTGTGATGTGGTAGGATGAGAATCCATCGGTTACACCTTTATGCTGAGGATGTGAGTCTAGTGGTGACCTTCAATGAGGAATACCATGTAGAGCAAGTGGGAGCAGTCCAGTTCAACCCGGTGTCGAGTACTGGGGTGGGGGCCCGCCAAGGGTCCCTCTCATGGATGTTGTAGGGATGTTATCCATCAGTTACACCCTTATGCCTAGGACTGGATTTTAGTGGTGAAATTCAACGAGGATTGTCACATCGAGCGAGTGGGAGAAGTCCAGTGCAACCCCGCTCTGAGAGCGGGGATAGGGGCCCACCAAGATTCGCCCGCGATGATTTGGGAGTCAGTCAGCCAATTCCGAAGGAGGAAACCAGGTGAGAGCAGCATGCCAACAACAGCCGGTTCGATGGCCTATAGCAGGGCCACCTAACCCTCCATCCCTCAACTACTGCCGGTACAATTCACCAGAACAATACAGATAAGTACCGAAATTGACGCTCAGGGAAGTGACCTGTCACCTATTGTCGCCCAATCCATCGAAAATGTAGCAATAACACTGTTATCAGTCCTTCAGACCCAGAATTCGCTTGGTCACTAATGTATGAATTGTTTCTCAGAAAAGTACTTGCATTTCCGGGAATGTGTTTATGGATTCCCGTCAAATAAACCTCTTAAAACCAAGACATGATGCCGTTTTCATTATTCACTCTATTTAACTTTCAAGGCACCTTTTGGTCTGTTGCCATTTAATATTAACCCAGATCCTATGAACCACTCTGTATCACACAGGTAGGGAATAGCATTAAGTTAAATTGGCGCCCAATGTCGAGCTTAGTTAAGTCTGTAGAGACCAAAACAAGAATAAGACTATACCAGTGAAAAGGGGTCTCCCCCTTCCTGAATTATGGAGCTAGTCAGGATGGTGCAAAAACTTTTGGGGAGTCTCACACCCCTTGGTGACCACTACAGCATTAATTAGTACACCATCAGTCAAAATTATGAGGTCAACAATCTAGGAATTATCGAGGACGAGAGGGAGGAACAAGTTCGGGAGAGCAAGGCGGGAGAACGAAGGAAGGTCAGCAAGGAGCGGAGGTGTAGAGAGATAGCGAAGAAGTACCCACTGCCCACTGGACGGTGGACAATAGTGAAAGTGGCGAGAATGGCGATAGCCTATGAGAGATGCTAGAGCAAGCACGGACGAGAGAGCGAAGGGAGAAGACGAAGCGAGGCAAAAATTAGCGAGGAGCAGAAACAGGAGAAAAAGCGATGTCAATTTCACTGGACGGTGGTAAAATAACATGAGATAGGCCAGGCGGTAGGGTGAAAAACCGTGGCAGCGCTGGCCGACAAGAAAAAAAGTAGAAACTCACAGAGGGTTACTAGGTCAATGGACTGTGAACCATAAAGGGAAGATATCGGGCTAAAGTAATAAGTTACACAGCCATATGCACCATGTCAGTGTCTCCAGGGTGCACCTTTCACTGCGCCAGACGATAACGAAATATGGAGAACTGGGCGATGACACACGCAAGCTACGCGCCGCCACACGATGAGAAACACCGGGCCATAAGTACATGCACAAACGGGAAGATGCTTGTGAATAAGACAGGCGAGGAAGTGTTCGAAGAGGAGACAGTACGCGAGAAGCGAAGAAATGAAGAGAATTACACCAACAAATAATCGAACCCAAAGAGACCGCAGCCAAATCCGATAACGAACCTGTAGCAGTTCAGAGATGACAATAGAATGAGAGGAAGGTGACTCAGCTTCCCCCCTCACCAAACCTGCTGTCCAGGTTCAACCAGGTTACCAGTGTGGGCGGGACAAGAAGCCACCTCATCCAGCGGAAACAAACATAGTGTGATGTGAGGTAAGTGTTTACTCAAGCCACCCTTCTGAGAAAACTAGTGTAGGATACCCGACCTTCCACCCAAAGTGTACCGAAACTTAAATGCGAGACAGTGTTTTCAGTTTGACCTGTGTTGATCCTATGTAATTGAGGAAGTTAGACCTTCAGCCAAAAGGCATGTAGACGCTACACTTAAGTGTGAATGAGTGTAATTTGTTTAATTTAAATGTGGAGGTAAAGTACCAAGATAGGCCATCAGCCGGGTGCCGGGTAAATTTGTGGTAAAATTTTTTACAGAGGTTGTGGTGTGTTTACATTTTCCTCAACTGCAAGTTTGCGTGTAACAGCGGAGTGGCGGAATAATATAATAATTTTATTTTTGTTCTGTTAACGTCCTGTGAGCCATTCCTTAACAGTAAAACATACCATGTGTAAGTATAGCGAAAGGTTAAGTGTGTGTTTGGTTCCGCCTACCGGAAGAGCATTTGTATAACCGGAAGATTGCCAGACATTAGCAAGGACAGAGTTCCCAGCCTAGGAGATAAGAATCTTTTCTTTTACGCGGCATGTGAGCCGTTAACACCTGTAAACACAAACCATGTCAAAAACGTAAATTGCATCAGTCAGCTCTGCAAATGACCGGCATTCTGCCCCGTTTTTGTTTGCAAGTACTCAAGAAAGTCCCCGATATGCAAACGCGACGGTAGCACAGAAGAGTTAATTAAGTACGGTAAAAGTACTATGATCTAGAGGTATCACTGGGGGCATTTAGTGAAATGTGTTAAATGTGTAACCCTGTAAAAATGTTGTAAACTCGTAATAAGGTTTGTAAGTACTATATGGAGTCTGAGCTGTGTATCCTGCTTATGTTTTTTTGAAATGTTTTGTGCGAGTTAAAATAAGTAGCCAGAAGTTACACTTGTACAGTAACGTGCAGTCCAAAGCTGAAATAGAATCCTGGAAAAGTCTGTCATGTTTTGTGCCAACCCCTAACACCATAGACTAGTACATGAAGTGTTTTAACCACCAAGGGTTATGTTCAGTGGACACGCAGTATTACCCGACGGCACATTCGACAAGCCTTTGCGAAGCTGCATGTGTTTGAGAGATGATGCGTAGTCGGCTTAGAAGTCTAAGGTTGGACTTTTCGGCGCATTGCTTGTCACTTGAAAGCTACTGCTTACAGTGTGAGTCTGTGTTGAATGCAGTGGTAACAGTAGGCCATACACTTACGGCTAGAAGGCTCGGGTCGATCCAGGCGGACCTCAAGCAGGGAGGATAGCTTCAGCATAGGAAAGGCTTAAAGCACTCCAAGGACATGTTATGAGAGCATGGGATACGCCCTAACTCACTGAGAACATATTAATAGGGTTAGCAAATCGGAATCTGTATTCACGTTGTCCCTGAAGACATCTACCATTAAAAACTGAAAAATCGCCAAGTCCTTTTGACATTCTGCCGTGAATAGTAACTATGGCAGATTTGGGATTGGCAACAGGTGGTGTTCATGGACAAATCACCTTTCTGTCTCTATATAGACGACCACCGAATTCGAGTATGGAGACTTCCTGGCCAGCGCAATGATCCACACTGCAATGTATAGCGTCACAATGCCCCAACAAGAGATGTCATGCTGTTAGGTACTATTTTTAACAATTCTCGCACACTAGTACCAGTCTTTGAAGGAATCCTGGCAGAGCGATGATACGTCCATGAAATTCTGCGACCAATTATGCTCCCATTTATGCTACAGCTTGTGAACCTAATTTTTTGGCAGGATGATGCCATGACTAACACAGCATGGGTGTCTATGGCCTGCCTTCGTGTTATCAACATAAGATCTTGACCAGATAGGTCTCCAGATCTCTCGTCCATCGAGAATGTTTGGGACCAGATTGGACCACAACTTCAGCCAGAGGCAACTGCGGTGAGTTAGGAGGGTCAGTTCGCCAACTGACATTGGAAATTCCTCAAGAGAACATCTGAGTTTGTATGCCTCCATGCCCAACCGCATTCCACCTTCTCTGCGCTGCGGGTAGTCCAACACTGTTTTAAGCGCATCCTGTGAGTGATCATCCACTGTAACAAATGCTTGGCGTAGAACAATATTTTGATGGTTTTGGCATACTTAGTCCCAGTCAGGTGTCTGTACCCACTTACGTGCCCCTCCTTTTCAGGAGGAGATCAGAAAAACTTTAGAAACCATCCAATTTCCAGTTTTTTTTACAAACAGCAACAAGATATCATTTAAGTTTGGCCAAGTAATTACTTATTTCGAATGTTTAAATTTTACTCTAATATCGCAGAAATATTATATATTTTTGGCAAAGCTGGATCTTTAAGCATAACGTGCTGTTTCCAAACAAGTCGCCAGCGAAATATTTTGTTTAAAACACAGTGATAAAAACAAATAATAGAACAGCGGACATTTGATTGCGTTCAATAAAGGGGTATTTCCTAGTTATTACAGCTTGTGTCTAACAACCACTTCAACAATAATAACCGGCATTGTTATTTGGCAAATCATAACCAAATCATTTTCATAGTGGACCAGTGTGGTGAAAGACTATTGCAGTTTCCTCATTTATACATGCATCATAATTGTTTGACATCCATGATAATACACTGATAGAATTACTGTATATTTATCATATGTTGTACAAAATCAATAAAAAATATGAGAAGTTTAAAGCCGGATAACCAATTATTTGATAGAGCCGCGGTGACCATGTGTTTCAAGGCTGCTCGCCTTCCACCAAGGCCAACCGAGTTCAATCACCAGCCCAGTTACTCCTTGATTTTTGCATGTGGGAATCATGCTGGACGATGCCGCTGATCAGCGGTTTTTCACGGGGATCTCCCGTTTCGCCCACCCTTTTATTCCGGCACCACTGCATCTCACTTCAATAACCCTCATCGGCTCTCAAGACCTCGCTGAGCCACCCAAAACTCTTCTCTCACTCAGATGTGTGATGTCGGGAAAATCACGTAGACATTTTTTGCCTGCATATAATCTAGTAATTCCACATTAATGTGTTTTCATAATCTCCATAAAACATAATTTTTTCTTATTTAATTTATTTTCAATGTTTCTACTAACGTTAAAAATATAAACTGCGTATTATAATGAATGCTTGTTTTATTTTATGGTTCCAAACTTTTATTCAGTAACAGAGATATGTTTTGTTCATAGTGATAACTGAAATTAAAAATATACAAAGGTATCTACACCTACAAAATTCCCAAAATATTTCGGGGTAGTTTTTATATATTAAACAATTATCTCTTCATTTAAACCGTATGAATAATGTCTTGTTTTAAGAAATTTTTCAAATTTAGACAATGTGAAACGTAATTAATTTTGAATTCTTTATTTTTAGTAGTGTACAAAGCATATGTTTTGTGAACTGTCATAATAATCCATCATTTACAGCATAGTAGTTGAGGTCTGGAGGGTTGTGTGGCCCTCTTACAGGCCCTCGAACTGGCTGTTGTTGGCATGCTCCTCTCACCTGGTTTCCCCTTTCGGCATTGGCTGGCTGACTCCCACGTCCCGGCAAGCGAACCTTTGCGGGCCCCCACCCAGGCTCTCGGAGCGGGGCTGCCCAGGAGTACTCCCACACACTCGATGTGGCACTAGTTGTTGCAGTTCACCACTCGGCTCCCGCTGTCGCCATAGGGGTGTAACTGACAGATTACCTCCCTATAGCGTCCCGTAAAGGGAACCTTGAAGAGCCCGCTCTCAGCTCTCGGCGCAAGGTTTCACTGGACTACTACTACTCGCTCGATTTGGCACTCCTCGTTGAAACTCACCACCCAACTCCCGTTCTTGGCGTAGGGTTGTAACTGACTCGGCTAACGTCCGCGATCCGACTCCCAATGCCCTAGTCCATGCGCGTCCCGGTTTGGGGGTACGACTGTTCTGGCTGAACTGACTCTGGTCCAGCGCCTCGCGATGCAGAATATTACTGGTTGTCTGTCCGATATGGCTGACCCCTTAATCCTGTCTCTGGTTGACTCTGCCGGGGCCCGAACTCAGCGGCCTCTCGGCGTCCCGACGAACTTCCTCTCTCCGCAAGCGATTCTGACTGCCTGACTGACGCGACTCACTAACTCGGCCATGGTTCTATCTCAACGGCCGCGGTTAACTGCTGTACTTCTCCTCTTGGCTTGCTCACATAACCGACTGGCCGACTGATCTCCCGTATCTGATCGGGTCAACTGCTCTCACATAACTGATCTTTCAACTGCCTTGTTACAACTGATTTCCCCTTGACTCATTACTTGGCTTTTAAAATATTTCCATCCCCCCTCCCCCCTTAGAACACTACATGTGACTTCTCTTGTTAAGGGAAGAGGAAAAGGGGGAGGTGCTGAACAAAGGCTACTTCCTGCATGTGACACTGCTCTTGCACGCGGAGCGGTAAATGGGGTGACCTGCATTGCCACTGACAAACCCTGTCAGCTGTTTATGCGGCACGTATTATATTGACGTGGGTGGAAATCGCCAGACTATCTAATCCTCACTTTGGTGTGTTCAAGTTTCAGGGATTTGATAGAAGAGGTTGGGGTTCAAGGCAACCTAGACACGTGTAACCGCTTTCTATACTCCGGCCTGGCTTGGCCATAGGCGTTAATTGCTGCCACGTGTCTCGAAGCAGGTGGCTACTGGAAGAGCTCTTCCAGGAGGGGGTGGGGTATGGAGTGTTTTGTGTCAGCTAAGTTGCTACATTGAATATGGCACGATTCAAGACGTTAAACCTAGTGCATTACTACTCGTTTCATTACGGTCTGGATTTATTAAAAAGTACAAACACATACTTACGTTAATTTGGATCTAATTACAGTAGCTCTGATATAACCTTCAGGAAAAATACTGTACACCTCAAAATAAGTTTTGCAACATCGGGATTTAAGAGTTATTAGCTTGTTTAAGACTCAAGAGAAAGTACGGGATTAAAATACACACTTTCTTTCCATCACAACACATTTAAATTGACGAAACTAACCAACAAATACGACTACGGTCATCAAAGCACAATATGTGGCAAAGAACATCCGAAATCCCGATCTTGCATTAATTTTTCTTTATGTTTGTATCACGCATGCAGATAATAAGACCTTCTAAGTGCTTATCCGAAAGTTAAAAATTTTAATTTTGGTTAAAAGTTCGTTCAAATAAAACAGAATAAAATAGCCACTTTTCTTAGATCATGATTTGTAATAATACGGTTGTAAATAAGAGGGCACTCAGGTTTGAACCTAAGCTAAAAATTTCGTTAAATTAAAAAATATTTTTTTTAAACATATTATATTTAAAAATAACCTACATTCCGGCCAATGATGTTACACATTATAACTTCAAAGAAATTATAACATTTTATAAATAAAATAAAATTAATGTATATGTAAGTTTGATCAACAGCATAGTGAAGTGAAATTACGCGTTCTTGCTAATTTATTTTCTAGAAATTTGTAGTAAATTAGTAAACATTTAACAATTAGTATAATGTCAGGCATACGTCTTGGTATGTCTCAGTGGGGGAAATAGAGATGATGATCGCAAGGAGAAAAGAAATGCGCGCGCAGGGCTAATCACGCAAACAGCTGACTCGCAAACATCAGGTGGTTCGTTCTTACTGCTGTAACCGAAGACTAAAGACCTGATGTTTGTGGAATGACATATAAGCTTCTGGGCTGTTCCGCTGTCGTTCAGCTACAGACCAGTCCGTCGTTGGATACAGGTTAGCTAGTGAATATGAGGGAACTCGTGTTCCTAGAAATGAGACAGTCCATGTACACTTCAATTGCAAGTGGAGTATACCAAAGATGTCTCTCAATAATAATGTTTGAAGTAGTCATCTTATGGCTACTACAGGCAGAACGGTGGATCGCTATCATCAACATCACGAACGACAGCTGTAAAAATTAGAAAATGGTGCTAAGAAAATATATTTCTATTGCAGTGTTTCCAAAGGCTACATATGTCTGAAGATATCATTCAGAAACTTTCGAATTCACCACTTGTTACTATATAAACAACGCGATCAAGATGCGACAATATTTGGGGATTGAGCAAATATATATTCTGCAGTGGAATGTATTAATTCCTCATACAACTCCGCATAATCCTCTGTTGCTGTTAGCTTCTCATTTCGTGCCTGATTTTATGCAACTTTGCGTAAATAGTAACCAACATATAAGAATACAAAAAATAAAGTTGAATCATTGTCATATAATATCGTTCACCACTAATTTCTAATTTTTACTGAGGTACACGTTGTTTAATATAACGTTATAATAAGAGACATAATTCCTGTAATAAATTAATTTAAAATTATGTTATCTACCAAAGATTATTATTTTTCTCATTGTCGAAATAAGTAAAATGTAATAATTTTCCTTCCATTGCCCATGTAATGATAAACCATTGAAATAAATGTAAATTTAGTACTACAATTGTATGCAGTTGAGCTACTAAAAGTTGTTAAAACTCATCGCTCTGAGTTGTCAGTGTCCTAATTTACCAAAATATATATTGTATTATGTTTTAATCAGATACAGAAAACGTTTTTATTCAAAGTTTCATTGCGCCAGTTTCGAGAACAAATTCTTCTTCAACACTATATGCCGTAACGTACAAAGAAATAATTTATATCCTCATATTTAAGCTAGGCAGAAAACTCCTTTTTACACTACGTTTTCCACATAAAATAGGGAAGACTTTTTTCATTTTGAAATAGCAAGCTCGCACTGAAATAACAGAGGTTATTGTGAATATGAAACATCCATGCAGTTCTGAAGCTTCTTTTATGGTACAAATGTCCATATGTAGGATTTTTTTAAATAGAAAAGAGCTTTCTTACCGCTACTGTCGCGAAATCACTTATATTCCTATTCATTAATTTGAGGGAAACATATACGCCTTCCCATTTATTATAATTATTGAAAGTATCTAGTTTATTCTACATTCATAAATAAACAGGAACGCGGGCTGTGGAGTTTCTTTATCTTACCAGACGGCTGAAATTGTTACTACTTTTCTGAATACTTGTTTGTCAATAATGCTCCAGATGTTATTCGTAGATATAAGCATTATCACTTAAATAATAAATTAAAACCAATACAGCCGGAATTTACAGTAAATGACCACGTGGCCTAATGGATAAGGCGTCGGACTTCGGATCCGAAGATTGCAGGTTCGAATCCTGTCGCGGTCGTTCTATATTTTCCTTGCCTCTTAACGGTACAGTTTTCATCCGACGTAAAAGTGGGTTATTTGAAAAGACAAAAAAAACGTATTTTACTCCGCGGATATTTAAAAATCTTGTGTCGCAAACATCTAGTATTTGAAAAATACTCTTATAAAAATTTTCTTGAATATAGGCTTTGTGTATCATGAAGGAAAGTAATTTAGTGTACCAAAATTATTTTCTAATGACATGTAGAATTGTACACGAGTACTACAATTTTACACCAGTCCTATAAATGATGCTTCTCCTATCCCTATAAAATTTGCTATGCATCTTGTTGCTGTTGTTTAAAAAACTGAAAATTGGATGTTTTTAAAGATATCCTGATCACCTCCTGAAAAGGAGGGTCACGTATTTGGGTACAGACACCTGACTGGTACTAAGTATGCCAAAACCATCAAAATATTGTTCCATAACCAAGCATTTATTTCAGTGGACCATTACTTGCAGGATGCACTTAAAACGGTGTTGGACTACCCGTAGCGCGGAGACAGGTGGCATGCGGTCGGGCATGGAGGCATACAAACTCGGATGTGCTTCTGAGGAATATCCTGACACAGTTAGCGAACTGACCATCCAAACCTACCGCTGTTGCCTCTGACTGAAGTTGTCGTCCAATCTGGTCCCAAATATTCTCGATAGACGAGAGATCTGGAGACATTGCTGGCCAATGTGTTGTTGATATCACAAAAGCAGGCCACAGATAGCCCAGATAGCCATGATGTGTGAGTCAGGGTATCAGCCTGGTGAAAAATTAGGTTCACAAGCTGCAGCATAAATAGTAGCATAATTGGTCCCAGACTTTCCTTACGTAACGCCTCCCTGCCAGGATTCCTTCAATGAAAGGTATTAGTGTACGAGAACTGTGTAAAAAAGTACATCACACAATAATACCTCTCGGTTGGAGCGATGTGCCGCTCTATATTGAAGAGTGGATCACGGCGCTGCAAAGACGCCTCTAGTCTCGAATACGGTGGTCGTCTGTATCGAGACAGAAATGTGATTCGTCGATGAACACCACGCGTCACCAATCCGCAAGCTGATATGGTATCTATTAATAAAAAAATACGTACGAAGCATTAAGACGTCTGTTTTACTGGAAGTGAATAGAGCAAGTAGTAACTGATGCTGTCAAATCGTGCGGTTTGTTTCACAGATATAAGGATCCACTGTAAAAATTAATGGGCGAGCTGTATTCCATTATCCCCAGTAATCCACTATATTTTCCATCAATTTGTTTGCCGCGCTACCACAGTCAAAATTCAGCGTATTTTATGTATTTGTAGTGATGGACGTCTTACCAAAATTTTCAAAATTATACGACATTGTACAGGCCAACGCCAGGCAAATTTTGAGCAAGTTAAGATCCTTCGTGGATTAAGTCGGTAAGCCGCTTTGTGTATTGTCAGTTAAGGGAACATATTCCAATAGACGCATTTGAAAAGAAGTTGCGAGACAGCTGAATATTCTCCCCACGACCGCAGCGGTGAGACACCCACAAAGTAACCCCGACAACTGCCGCATGGAGAGGCTGGGTAACGCGCTGCACATTTTTTGTCACTCGTCACAGCAAAGCTGGAGGATAAGATCAAGCTGGTGGAGTAATTTATGAACTACACTGTTCACGTGTCTACCACTCTGATCTTGGGAAGTGCTAACTGGTCAGCAGTCGCTAATGTGTGATCCCGCTAGAGTTACCCTCGCCTCCTGTGTTAACAGAAGCACCTGACATACTCGCTGATTTAGTTAGTCAAGGAATCAGTTGAAGACATTGTAAGAAACCGACCTGTGAACCTAGCTGAGAGAAGAAGAAAGCAAGCGAGGTCCTTTAAATTAAGAAGTTAACGGCCAGGACAGTTGGTGTTAGTACTGCCACCAACGTGAGTAAGTTTGGGACACCAAAGTAATGCTTTTGTTAACCGGCCCGTATGTAGTAAAGAACGAAGTATATCCAAATTGTTAACAGCTCTCGCAAACTTTGTCAGGAGAAGTAGTTGGTCGATGTAATTTGACGGCGCTATGAGTGTTCCGAACTTCGCTAACAGAAGTGGGAGAAATTTCTTTTATATAGCAACCAACTTGAAGCAAGACTCGAGGAAGTGAAGTTAGAAGCTTTGGAGGGGCTCTGATACTCTGTGCTATAGACTGTTAATGGTAAAGTAAGCACTTCTTAGGCTCTAGTTACTTTACCTTTCAGCCATGTGTTATCATTTGAAAAAATTTAAAGTAAATACTGCAGCAACTCGAAAGTTTAGGTCTATGGCTAAAAAAAAATATATATATTTATTGACTATTATTCCAAATGAGAGGACTGTCAAAAGTTCTCTTTTGAACGTTATAAGCCTACAGAATTTTGTATTTTCATATGGGGATAATGTTCGCATAAAGTTTTGGAAATGCCAGTGAAGTATTTGCCGCAGCTTACAGTGATTTACCACAAACTATTTCATTTTCAACCGTGTATCTTGAGAAGACCACGCACCGGCCCTTTTTTTAAGTAAGCTATTAACGTCTGTGGTGCATAGAATAAGATTTTGTTGCACCGAAGACGCTGAACGTTATGAGACACGAATGGAGTTTAGAACACGACTGGCTGAAGACTAAGGGGTTTTCCTGTTAATCTACTGGAGTCTGAGTAAGACGAGCTAAGCCTACATTAAATACGCATTTTACTTCCTATCTGCACCCGCTAGCATGATGAGAGGGTTTACTCACAATTATCCTGATCCGACACAAACTGAGGAACTGAAATTGAAAGCAGAGATAAGGGACGACTCCGGATTTAACACAACGGAACTGTGTTCATACATAAAACACTTAGGTACTTTGAAAATAAACTTTATGAACCGTTCTTCCTTCTATGAATTCTCTTGTGGCAAGTTGTGAATTAGGTTGTTCTTGGTTAAATCCGGATAACGCGGTGCTGTAGTTTATTTTCCTGTGTTGAACAGCTGTTATGGTAGATGGATGTTCGTTTGTATATAAGTAATACGGTTTATTTTCAAGTGTCTTCCTGTCGTATTTTTGTAAATTGCTATGATGACAGCAGCAAGACGTCGTTATTCTTCCTATGGCGGTAATAAGGTGTAGGTGGAAGAATTGATTTTACGTTTGAGTATGTTTTCTGCAATTTTATATATCTCTGTGTTATCTGATCCTATGGTTTGATATCAGATATGTGTGTTGAAGGCCAGTAACATTAGCCATTGCCTCTAAGTGTTTGAACCGCCAGAGTGTGCTATTGTTGACCGCAGAACTTATGGTGACTGCGAGTTCAGATTATTTATTCATTTGCGTGTGAATTTAGAGATGGACGTCACAAGTGAATTATGCAAGTTCCGAGGAGACTTTGAAACGGGTGGAACACCAGTGAGCGGAACTCACAACACACATCACACGTAAGCTAAAAACTTAACACTCAAACTCGGTACAGTGAATACTGGAAGCACGAGCCTCGACAGCCCAACTCACGAAATACGTGCCAAACTGTGAGATGCCAGCGGTGCGAGTGTTTCGGTACTGCGATTATGAACGCATATTCAATTACAAGAGGATTCTGTCATGATGTGATCAGGTCTTAGCTGAACGGCCTGCCTGATCACACCTTTAAACATTAAACCAGGGCACGAGCGTGATTGCAACAACACCTTGTGAAAGACAGTTGCAGAAATCCCCTCCATCAAACAGTAAACTGCGCCAAAATATATTAAACAACGCACCCTATATAGGCCAGCGTAACACTGGAAGCGTGGGAGCGGCGTCTTTAGGCGTCGACCCGACCAGAGAGAAGACCACGGAAGATGGGCGTGTCCGGCCGTCGTTAACCGCCTTCTAGAATAATCCCCCGCCAACATGTACAAGGTGGGTACTTTCCAATTAGATTGTAATAGTAATGGGTTTAGGTAGTAACATTTAATACAATGATTAGCATCTTGGTATACCATTTAAAGCTCTCCCTATCAATAGTCACGTAAAACGTTATTGTGTTATCTTTATGTTCAATAAACCTCATCTGATACTGTTGTGCTCTACCTAATGATGAAGCATTATTAAGCTACGTCCATAGCAACCTTCCACGTATGAATGGCTAGCAAGACCAATCGTAACAGTAAGCGTCACAGTTGGACCAGCAGAAGATAGAGGTCCAGCAGAAGAGCGACGCGCGACGTGGTGTACGGAGCTGGGCGTACTCGACCCGGCGGCTGACTGCGTCTGGCAGCGCCCTCAACTACCCCACAGACAGCGCCGCACTGCATTGTTTCCCAGCTAATATATTGATTTATTTTTCTATTTACATTTTTCTTGTTAATTATGATGCATTCAGAGTTGAGAACTGTGACGTATAATATGCATGTTTTTCGCTATTTGTCCTGTTGCATTTTATGTTTTAAATTTATTATGTCCTGAATTTTTTTAAGAGAATATTTAATATCACTTGTTTTGCAATTATTTTATTGCAATTTCACGACGTTACATAGATATTTTTAGTAAATTAATGCTTACAAAGTGTTGCACCTCTTTTAATTTTGACGGTGCAGTTATGTAACGTCATAAAATTGGACCATATACAGATTTTAATTATTTACTTGTTTATGTATTTGAAAGAAGTAGTACAATTTCACATATATATTTTGTTTCATTGACTCATTAATTATATTAATTGGAAAGTAATTTCAACGCTGGTTTAAAGATAACTTTTGATTTTATTAAATTGTGAACATATTTACATATATTTCCAGTATGCTCGTTTTGTAATGTGTTTAGAAGGCCCTAGTATCTGAGCAGTTATTGATTCGTTGCCATGGTAACTAAGTGACGTGATGAATAATTCTTGCCCTAGTACTCTTGTGATTGGTCAGTTTTAGACGGAGCTATTTAATTAAGTTTCATGGAATTTTCTAGCCATATTGGTGTTCGAAATCACGACGCTAACCCACGTGGGTTTAACATACAGGGTTCCAATGAAGTTTTTATTATAAAGAGTGGAGTTTGAACCTTAAAACATGCCGTCTCTAAGGAGAAGAAGACGCGAGGCAAGATATAATAAGAAGCAGGACCGTATCAGTCACCACCCACGTATATTTTTCAGTAAATAAGTTCTAAGTACAGCATATGCTAAAATGTGCTGGGACTGTAATGGCACTACAGACCCTAGAGTCTAAATAGCGAAGTCCGTGATGAGATGTCATGATGTATCCAAGGGAATGCGACTGCGTTCAACGAGATCACTAAAAACATATACAATTTCAATAATTATTCGTTTTAAATTATGATAAGCTAGGTCTACAAATTATTTTATTTATTTTACTACGGATACACCGGATTTTAATTATGCTTAAAACACTGAGCTAGTCTGGAGTAAAGAGAAATTTAATTAATATATTATTCTGTAAGTTTGAAATTTTAATTTGGCACGAGAGAGATTAGTGTTGCTCAAGTAAAAAATAAAATCACTTCTGCAAATTAATAAAACCATTTTTGTCTGTAAGAATTAATTTTAATTCGAAAATAATTCTTGTGATTATATTTCATGTTTTATTACTACGTATGTGCTGAGTAAATTATTTTCACTTGCATTTGATATTTTTCCTAGTGATATTTCTAGTTGTTCTGCCATTTAATGGTGTTGTGCTTTTTGTGAGTATTCATCTATCACCCACATCAGTTCTATCTGTTCTATCTGCTCGGCTAGTTGCTGACATGTCATTCCCCAGACGGTGGATCGGACGAATGTGTCCAGTAGCTGGGGCACCATGTTCTTCAGACTTGTCCAAAAATGACTTATTTTTGTGGGGGAGAGTTAAAGACATCGTCTTCTGCGTGCGTCCAACAACGAGGGAAGACATGAACCGAATTAGAGCAGCAAGTAGATCCCTCAGCTGTGCTGAGGTCCGTCAAGCATCCGCGAATGTAAGAAGAAGAGCATAATAGTGTTTGATACAGGATGGTCGCTTTGCTTCTGAAGAGTGATGTGTGCAAATGAGTATTCCCAGTTCCAATTTCACGGTAGTTTCCTCACACCAAACCAGCATTTACAGTACAGTCAATGACCTTTTGAATGTAGTTAATCTAGGTATGCACGTCAGAAAAACGTATTTCGTTGATTTACATTTGATTTTTGTAAGAATGAAAATAGTTTTCTTTTCATTTCATTTTGCGTAAACTACGCATGTCACCAACCATGTCCTTTGATAATTTAATTTATTGTGTGTAAACTGTGCACGTCAGAAAAAAGTGTCTCAGAAATGCTGTATTCTTTTAGACAATATATCCAACGATACCTCATACGATCCACATTCCCATTTGCAATTTAAAAGCTTATTGCCAACCCCCACTTCCAGTAAGTTCGTGGGAATGCGATAACTACCAATCTATGCTTGATATAGGGTATAGATGACACTTTTTTTTTGCTAACCCCCGATGTCATGCTGTCTCCAAGAATAAAGGGATACAGGTGCTGTTTTTCACTCTGTATATAGTACCTCACAATACTTACTAAAACGTTGTATGGGGTGGTTTACATACACATTCACTCCAGTCTACATATGCACAGAAAGAGAGATTAAAATTATGTTATAAATATTATACATACTTATATTATACTATATTAGACATACTTCACAAGTTTTCAAAGGTATTTGGAAATGTATCAAAATTCCTTTAATATAAGATTGTCATATGCTACGTCCGTCGCAGTAATTCATTCTACTCCATACAGTAAAACTAGTGAGACTGAACCAACACCTATTTCTTAAATTAACTTCACAGTAATCCAAATTGTTGTGATATCCTTGAGCAAAGCAGCCATTATCTAAACATATCAGCACTTGAGCTAAAAGATGCAAAATGCAATTATATCCAATCATTTTGAAGGTTGTTTTATTCATAACTGATACGATTTATGGAATTTCTGTACAAGTAATATGTTAACATTAGTAGCTTATACTGAATATATTTTCCTTAAAAAGGTTATTAATAAGGGGGTACTCGGGTTTGAACCTAAGACCTCTCGATCTGCAGTTGAATGCTCTACCACTGAGCTATACCCCCAGTTGAGACGGTTTGCTGAGAAACCATGGAGAAGTTGTTATAAAGAAATGTCTCTCGTGATCTAAAAAAACTGTAGATAACAGATATGGTTTTCCTTTTAGCTCATCAGTAGTTTCTCAACTGTGGCCAAAACTGCAAAGTATATCAGAGCAGTTGTGGAAGAAAGTAAAAAGACATGTACTTCCCTGAACCTTTATATTGGAGGTAAAATTCCAGCGAGAATGTAATTTGGTTTTACCCAACATGTCTTATTTTAATATATTTTGTGCAAAATCCTTAATGATAACAATTAAAAATAATTCCGTATCTTTTGGATTATTTCAAAGAAATTTATAAGTTATTAGCACTGATATTCCAATGAACGCATAGCAGTATACACTGGTTCTTCTACAAATAAATTAGATTAATGTTTCCATGGCAACATTATTAATTCCCACAAACACAGTTAAAATTTAAAGGAATTCTAACTTAACTAACAATACCAGATTACAACGCAGTTACTGGGAGTAATGGCTGAAGAAATTGTGTATCAGATTTAAAGACGTTACCTACTAATTAAACAAAATTGTGATAAAGGGATATTTTTGCTTTTAAATATTAAAAATAAATAAACTGCTTACACAAATAGAGTATTTATAAAAATTAAAAATAGTTTGGTCATACTTCACATGAAATAAATATTATCCTAAAAAACCGAATAGAGAATAAAAGTTTTATATAATTTATTGATAAATATGAAAAACAAAATAAATATTTACACGTGATATATTAAGTTTTGAAGAGAACACGTATTAACCTTCATGGGGATATGAATTACAAATTAATTAACATTACAGCAAATTTTTTAGCTAAACATATTTTAGTCTTTTTTTGTATCTACGTTTCGTAGCAGCAACAAATACTATAACATTTTATCTGCGTTGTCATGCGAACCGAGTATTTTCGTTCAGAAATATATTTAATAATGTGTTTGTTCGGAACCAGCTATGTAAGATTTTAACCTCTCTTATAGACAAAGTGCTGTTATAGGTGTGTCGCTTTAGCAGTTTAGATGTCACCTTTATCGTATTTTTGGAGGTAGAAAAGACCTGTTGCAAATATTTCTACTACGGGAAAATAACTTCCAAAATTATATCAAGTGAATAGTATGCTCAAGATAAAAGTACAGAAACAAAAGGAGATCAATGTCGCACCACTGTTTGATCCGAGGAGAAGAATGTATTTATTATTTTGGTTAATGTTTACAATGATTGCAAAACGTGATGATGTGTACAAATGACATGCCAGTAAAATTGATTTTTTATTTTGTTCAACGTTTACTATGAACACTCGATATAAAGGAATAATTATTATGATAAAGGAGCCATGAAATTCCAATTCATATTTTTTAGGAACCATTTTTCTTGTCATCATTCGTTTCCAGTTATATTAATTCAACTACTAAATTAACAAATATTAAACCTAATGCATAACTACTCTTTTCTTTAGGGTGAGGATTTATTAAAAAGTACAACCACATACTTATCTTAATGCAGTACTAAGTACAGCAAATCTCCTATAAACTTCAGGAAAATACAACACCACTAAAAAAAGTTTTGCACCGTAGGCACTTAAGAGTTAGTACCGTTTTTACGGCTCAAAATAATTACAGGATTAAATGACACACTCTCTTTACATAATACTACCATTGAATTGACGAAACAATCCAACAAATACGACTAATACGGAAATCAAAACACAATCTGTGGCAAAGAACATCAGAAATCCCCGATCGTGCAATTAATTTTAGTTGTGTTTGTATCAAGCATGCATATTATCGGACTTTGTTAAGTTCTTATCCGAAAATTAAAAATATTAGGTTTATTTATAAGTTCGTACAAACAAATAAAAATAAAGTAACCCCATTTCTTACATCAAGATTCGTAATAGTACAGTTTAAAACGAGGGGTCATTCTGGTTCAAACCGAGGACTCATCAAACTGCAGTAGAATGCTCTGTAACTGAGCTATACTCCCCTAAGCTGAAAATTTTAAAGTTTTGATATTTAAAATTAAACTAGATTCCGACCAATGTTGTTACGTGTATTGATTTCACAAAAACTGTAAGATTTTATAAATAAAATAAGATTAATGTGTACGTAAGTTTAATAATCAGCATAAAGAAATGAAATGACCCGTTCTTGCTAGTTTTTATTTATTGTAAAACCGAGAATATTTAAGAATTTGTATGGTGTAAGGAGGACGTCTGGGTATGTCTCAGTGGGGGAAATAGGAATGATCATCGCAAAGAGAAAATAAATGTGCGCAGAGCTATTAACGCTCACAGCTGTCTCGCAAACATCAGATGGTCCGTTCCTACTGCTGTAACCGTAGACTGAAGACCGGATGTTTGTGGGATGACGCATAAGCTGATGGGCCGGCCACTGTCATTCTTCTACAGACCAGTCCGTGGTTGGCTGCAGGTTAGCTAGTGAATATGAGGGAACTCGTGTGCCTAGAAATGAGACAGTCACTGTACACTTCAATTGCAAGTGGAGTATATCAAAGATAGCTCTCAATTATAATGTAGGAAGTAGTCATCTGAGGGTTCTAGAGGCAGAATGATGGATCGCTAAATCGAGCAACTTAAGGGCCAATAAATTATCATCTACATTACCAACGACCTCTGTAAACATGAGAAAAGGGTACTCAGAAAATATATTTCTATAGCAGTGTTTGCAAAGTCTACATGTGTCTGAGGATAACCTTGAGAACCTTTCGAATTCACAATTTGTTAATCCAAATAAACCACGTGATCAAGATACGACAATATTTGAGGATTGAGCAAATATATTTACTGCAGTGGATGTTATTAATTACTCATACAACTCCGCAGAATCCTCTGTTGCTGTTTACATTTTATTTCGTGCCTGATTTTATGCAACATTTCGTAAATAATAACCAACATAAAAGAATACAAATAATAAAGATGAATCAATGTCATGAAATAACGTTCTCTACTAATTTCTAATATTTTCTGAGGTTCATGATGTTTAATATATTTTTCGAATAAGAGACATACTTCCTGTAATAAAATAATTTAACTTAAGTTAGCTACCAAAGATTTATTTTTTTTCTTATAGTCAAAATAATAAAAATGCAATAATTTTACTTCCATTGCCCATGTAATGATAAACCACCGAAATAAATGTGAATTTAGTTTATCAAACTCATCGCTATGAAATGTCACTGTTCGAATTTACCAATATGTAGATTGTGTTATGTTTTAATCAGAAGCAGAAAACTTGTTATTCAAAGTTTCACTGCGCCAGTTTCGAGAACAAACTCTTCTTCAACACTATATTCCGTAACGTACAAGGTAAAATTGATATCCTTTTATTTAAGCTAGGCAGAAAACACCTTCTTACAGTACGTTTTCCACATGAAATAAGAAAAGACTTTTATTCATTTCGAAATAGCAAGCATGCACTAAAATAACAAAGGTCGTTGTGAATAAATATCATTCCAATTCTTACAATACACACCATTCCATACATATTAAAAATGTATTATTCGTATTGTAACCCCATTTCCTGAAGCTTCCTTTATGGTACAAATGCCCATATGTAGGGGTCTTTTTTTTTTTAGGAAAGAGTTTCTTACCTCTACTGTCGCGAAATAACTTATATTCCTCTTCATAAATTTGACGGAAACACCTTGCCTTCCTAATTATTATAATTATTGAATTTGTCTTGTTTACTCTACATCGAAAAATAAGACAGGAATGCGGGCTGCAGAGTTTCTTTATCTTACCAGACGCTGATATTTTTACGACGTTAATGTATACAGGTTTGTCAATAATGCTCGAGACGTTATTCGTAGATATGTGTATTATTCCAGAAATAACATATTTAAACCACTACAGCCGGAATATAATTTATCTGACCGCGTGGCCTAATGGATAAGGCGTCGGACTTCGGATCCGAAGATTGCAGGTTCGAATCCTGTCGCGGTCGTAATCTCTTTTCGTTGCTATTTAACCGAACAGTTTTCATCCGACTTAAATGTCTGTTATTTTGAAAAGAAAAAAAAATCCTTTTTTCCCCGCTGATAGTTAAAAATCTATTTTGCACACATCTAGTATTTGAAAAATACACTTAAAAAAAAAACTTTGAATATAGGTCTGTGTATTATAAAGTAAAGAAATTCGTGTACCGAAATTAATTTCTTATGATATGTAGAGTAATAAACGAGTACATCGATTTGACACTAGTCCAATACATGAGGTTTCTCCTATTCTTTTGAAGTCTTCTATGCATCTTGTTGATGTTAGTAAACAAAAGTGAAAATTGGATGTTTTCTAAAGTTTTTCTGATCTCCTCCTGAAAAGGAGGGGCAAGTAAGAGGGTACATACACCGGACTGGGACTAAGTATGCCAAAACAATCAAAATATTGTTCTACACCAAGCATTTGTTTCAGTGGAAGATCACTTACAGAATGTGCTTAAAACAGTGTTGGACTACCCGCAACGCAGAGAAAGATGGCATGTGGTTGGGCATGGAGACATACAAACACAGATTTTCTCCTGAGCAATATCCTGAGTCAGTTGGCGAACTGACCCTCCAAACTCACCGCAGTTGCCTATGGCTGAAGTTGTGGTCCAATCTGGTTCCAAACATTCTCGATGGACGAGAGGTCTGGAGACCTATCTGGTCAAGATCATATGTTGATATCACGAAGGCAGGCCACAGATACCCATGCTGTGTTAGTCAGGGCAACATCCTGCCAAAAAATTAGGTTTACAAGCCGTAGCATAAATGGGAGTATAATTGGTCGCAGAATTTCCTGGACGTATCGCCGCTCAGCCAGTATTCCTTCAATGACTGGTACTAGTGTGCGAGAACTGTGTAAAATAGTACCTAACACCATGACATCTCCTGTTGGGGCCTTGTGCCGCTATACATTGCAGTGTGGATCACTGCGCTGGCCAGGAAGTCTCCATACTCAAATTCGGTGGTCGTCTATATAGAGACAGAAAGGTGATTTGTCCATGAACACCACCTGTCGCAAATCCCTAAGCTGTCATAGTTACTATTCACGGCAGTATGTCAAACGGACTTGGCGATTTTTCAGTTTTTAATGGTAGATGTCATCTCAAGGACGACGCGAAAACAGATTACGATTTGCTATCCCCATTAATATGTAACCAGTGAGAACTGGTATATCCCATGCTCTCATGACATGTCCTTGGGGTCCTTTAAGCCTGTCCTATGCTGAAGCTATCCTCCCTGCTTGAGGTCCGCCTGGATAGACCCGAGCCTTCTAGACGTAAGTGTATGGCCTACTGTTCCCACTGCGTTAGACACAGACTCACAGTGTAAGCAGAATCTTTCAAGTGGCAAGCAATGCGCCGAAATGTCCAACCTTAGTCTTCTAAGCTGACTACGAATCATCTCTCAAACTCATGCAGCTACACAAAGTCTTGTCGAATGTGCCGTCGGGTAATACTGCGTGTCCACTGAACATAACCCTTGGTGGTTAAAACACTTCATCTACTAGTCCGTGGTGTTAGGGGTTGTTACAAAAACTGACAGACTTTTCCTGGATTCTATTTCTGTCTTGGACTGCACGTTACTGTACAAGTGTAACTTCTGGCTACTTATTTAAACTCGTACAAAACATTTCAACAAAACATAAGAAGAATACACAGCTCGGACTCCATATAGTACTTACAAACCTTCATACAGGTTTACAACATTATTACAGGGTTACACAGTTTACACATTTCACTAAATGCCCCCAGTGATCCCTCTAGATCATATTACTTTTACAGTACTTAATTAGCTCTTCTGTGCTACCGTCGCGTTTCCATATCGGCGACTTTCTTGAGTTCTTGCAAACAAAAACGGGGCAGAAGGCTGGTCATTTGCAGGGCTTGTTGAGAGCATTTACGTTTTTGACATGGTTTGTGTTTACTGGTATTAACGGCTCACGTGCCGTGTAAAAGAAAAGATTCTTATCTCCTAGGCTGGGAACTCTGTCCTTGCTAATGTCTGGCAATCTTTCGGTTATACAAATGCTCTTCTGGTAGGCGGAACCAAATACACACATGACCTTTCGCTATACTTACACATGGAATGTTTTACTGTTAAGGAATGGCTCACAGGCCGTTAACAGAACAAAAATAAAATAATTATATTATTCTACCTCTCCGCTGTTACACGTGGTCTTGCAGTTGAGGAAAATGTAAACACACCACAACCTCTGTAAAAAATTTTAACACATATTTACCCGGCACCCGGCTGATGGCCTATCTTGGTACCTTACCTTCACATTTAAAATAAACAAATAACACTCATTCACACTTAAGTGTAGCATCTACATGTCCTTCGGCTGAAGGCCTACATTCCCCATTTACATAGGATCAACACAGGTCAAACTGAAAGCACTGACTCGCATTTAAGTTTCGGTACACTTAGAGTGGAAGGTCTGGTATCCTACACTAGTTTTCTCAGAAGGGTGGCATGATTGAACACGTACCTCACATCATGCTATTTCTGTTCCCGCTGGATGAGGTGGCTTCTTGACCCGCCCACTCTGGTAACCGGGTTGAAACTGGACAGCAGGTTTAGTGAGGGGGGAAGGCTGAGTCAACTTTCTCACATTCTGTTGTCATCTCTGGACTGCTACAGGTTCGTTATCGGATTTGGCTGCAGTCTCCTTGGGTTCGATTCTTTGTTAGTGTAATTCTCTTCATTACTCCGCTTCTCGCCTACTGTTTCCTCTTCGTCCACTTCCTCGCCTGTCTTATTCACAAGCATCTTCCCGTTTGTGCATGTACTTATGGCCCGGTGTTTCTCATCGTGTGGCGGCGCGTAGCTTGCGTGTGTCATCGCCCAGTTCTCCATATTTCGTTATCGTCTGGCGCAGTGAAAGGTGCGCGCTTGGGACACTGACATAGTGCATAGGGCTGTGTTACTTAATACTTTAGCCCGATATCTTCCCGTTATGGTTCACAGTCCATTGACCTAGTAACCCACTGAAGGTTTCTTTTTTTTTTTTTTGTCGGCCTGCGCCAGCGCGGTTATTCACCCTACCGCCTAGCCTATCTCACGTTATTTTACCACCGTCCAGTGAAATTAACCTCGCTTTTTCTCCCGTTGCTGCTCCTCGCTAATTTTTGACTCGGTTTGTCTTCTCCCTTCGCTATCTCGTCCGTGCTTGCTCTAGCATCTCTCATAGGCTATCGCCATTCTCGCCACTTTCACTATTGTCCACCGTCCAGTGGGCAGTGGCCTACTTCTTCGCTATCTCTCTACACCTCTGCTCCTTGCTGGCCTCCGTTAGTTCTCCCGCCTTGCTCTCCCGAACTTGTTCCTCCCTCTCGTCCTCGATAATTCCTAGATTGTTGACCTCATAATTTTGACTGATGGTGTACTAATTAATTCTGTAGTGGTCACCAAGGGGTGTGAGACTCCCCAAAGCTTTTGGTCCATCCTGACTTGTTCCGTAATTCAGGAAAGGGGAGACCCCTTTTCACGGGTATAGTCTTATTCTTGTTTTGGTCTCTACAGACTTAACTAAGCTCCACATTGGGCGCCCATTTTACTTGATGCTATTCCCTACCTGTGTGATACAGAGTGGTTCTATGGATCTGGGATAATATTAAATGGCACAGACTATAAGGAGCCTTGGAAGTTGAAAAGAGCGAATAATGATAACGGCATCATGTCTTGGTTTTAAGAGGTTTATTTGATGGGAATCCATAAACACATTCCCGGAAGTGCAAGTACTTTTCTCAGAATCAATTCATACATTACTGACCATGCGTATTATGGGCCTGGAGGTCTGATCACAGTGTTCTGGCTGCATTTTCGAAGGATTGGGGGACACTAGGTCACAGGACACTTCCCTGAGCATCAATGTCGGTACTTATCTGTATTGTTCTGGTGAATTTTACCGGCAGTAGTTGAGGTATGGCGGGTAGGGTGGCCCTGCTATAAGCCCTCGAACTGGCTGTTGTTGGCATGCTGCTCTGACCTGGTTTCCTCCTTCGGCATTAGCTGACTGACTCCCAAGTACTCGAGGGCGAATGTTGGCAGGCCCACACCCCCGCTCAGGAGCAGGGTTGCACTGGACTACTCCCACTCGCTCGATGTGACTCTCCTCGTTGAAGTTCACCACTAAAATCCAGTCCTAGGCATAAGGGTGTAACTGAAGGATAATATCCCTACAACATCCATGTGAGGGACCCTTGGCGGACCCCACACCAGTTCTCGGCACGGGGTTGCACTGGACTGCTCCCACTCGCTCGACATGGTACTTCTCATTGAAGGTCACCACTAGACTCACATCCTCAGCATAGAGGTGTAACCGATGGATTATCATCCTACCACATCCCAGCGAGGATCCCTTGGCAGGCCCTCACCCTGGCTCTCGGCACAGGGTTCCACTGGATTACTCCCACTCGTTCGATATGAGGCTCCTCGTTTAAGATCACCACTCGACACTCATTCTCGGCGTAGGGTTCTAACTGACTTGGCTGATATCCGGTATCTGGCTCACAATGCCCGATGCCATGCACATCCCTGTTTGGCGGTACGACCCTTCTGATTGAACTAAATCTGGCCACGCGGAAGTTTACTGGTTGGCAGTCCCGATATGGCTGACCCATTAACCCTGCCTCTGGTTGACTCTGCAGGAGCCCCAACCCCGAGGCCTCTCGGCGCCCCGACGAACTTCCTCTCACAGCAAGCCTTTCTAACTGAATGGCTGACTGATGCGACTAACTGAATCGGCCATGTCCGATCTTCCTGGCCTTGGTTATATGTTGCACCGACTTCCTCTCTCGGCGTGCTCACATAACTGACAGGCCGACTGATCTCCCGTAACTGATCGGTTCAACTGCTCTCACATAACTGACCTATTCAACTGCCTTGGTTCAACTAATCTCCCTTGACTCGCAATTTGTCTTTTAAACTGTTTCCATCCCTCCCTTAGAACCTTACAAGTGTCTTCCCATGTTTAGAGAAGAGGAAAGGGAAGGTGCAGAATAAAGGCTACTTCCTACATATGCCTCCGCTCTTGTTGATGGAGGGGAAAATGGGGGGACTACGTTGCCACTAACAAACCCTGTCAGCTGTTTCTGCGACGCGTGTTTTTTGACGTGGGTGTAAATCGCCAGACTATCTGATCCTGAATTGTCATTTTTTAGTTTCAAGGGTTTTATAGAGTGGTGGTGGAGGGGGTTCAAGGCAACCTTGACACAACTAAATGCCTCCATTACTCCAGCCTGGCTTGGCCTTACGTGTTAATTGCCGCCACATGTTTCGAGGCAGGAAGCTCGAGGGGGTTGGGTATGGCGTGTTTTGTGACAGCTGAATTGCTAAGTTGATTATGGCACGCTTCAAATTGTTGAACATAGTGCATTACTACCCTTGCCATTATGGTATGGATTTGTTAAAAATTACAATCGCATACTTACCTTAAATATAAACTAATTACAGCAGCTCTCCTATAACTTTCAGGAATAATACTGTACACCTAAAATGAAGTTTTGCAACATCCTGTCGCTGTCATTATTTATTTTCCTTGCTATTTAACCGAACAGTATTCATCTGACATAAATGTCTGTTTTTTTAAAAGAAAAAAAGTCGTTTTTTCCTTGCTGATAGTTGAAAAACTATTTCGCACACATCTAGTATTTGAAGAGTACACTTATAAAAAAACTTGGAATGTAGGCCTGTGTATTATAAAGTAAGGTAATTCGTGTACCGAAATTAATTTCTAATGATATGTAGAATAATAAACGAGTACATCGATTTGCTACTAGTCCAATACATGAGGTTTCTCCTATTCTTTTGAAGTCTTCTATGCATCTTGTTGCTGATAGTAAAAAAAACTGAAAATTTGATGTTTTATAAAGTTTTTCTGATCTCCTCCTGAAAAGAAGGGGCACGTATTTGGGTACAGACACCTGACTTGTACTTAGTATGCCAAAACCATCAAAATATTGTTCTACACCAAGCATTAGTTTCAGTGGGAAATCACTTGCAGGATGCCCTTAAAACTGTGTTGGACTACCCGTAGCGCGGAGACAGGTGGCATGTGGTTGGGCATAGAGGCAAACAAACTCGGATGTTCACCTGACCAATATCCTAACACAGTTTGTGAACTGACCCTCCAATCCCACCGCAGTTGCCTTTGGCTGAAGATGTCGTCCAATCTGGTCCCAAATATTCTCAATGGACAAGAGATCTGGAGACCTTGCTGGCAAATATTTGTTGATATCACGAAGGCAGGCCACAGATAGCCATGCTGTGTGAGTCAGGGCATAATCCTGTTAAAAAATTAGGTTCACCAGCCGCAGCAAAATTGGGAACGTAATTTGTCCCTGAATTTTCTGGATGTATCGCCGCTCTGCCAGGATACCTTTAATGAGTGGTATAAGTGTGCGAGAACTGTGTTAAATAGTACCTAACAGCATGACACTTCTCGTTGGGGCGATGTGCCACCCCTCATAGAAGTTTGAATCATGGCGCTGGCCAGGTTGTCTCCAGACTCGAATTAGGTGGTCGTCTGAATCGAAACAGAACGATGATTCGTCAATAAATACCATCCGTCACCAATCTGCTTGCTGATACGGTAACTATTAATAAAAAAATACCTACGAATTATTAAGACGCAGCAAGTAGTGACTAATACTGTCAGATCGTCGGCTGTGTTTCCATATATAAGTTTCAACAGGAAAAAATTAAAGGTTCGAGCTGCATTTCATTATCACCAGTAAACCACTCGTGTTTCAGTCAATTTGTTTGGCCCGGTACCACGTTCGAAAGTCATTGTCATTTATGTATTTGTAGTGATGGACGTCTTACCAACATTTACAAAATTATACGCCATTTTACAGACCAACGCCAGCACTATTCTGTGCAAACTTAGGTACTTCGTGGGAGAAGTCGGTCAGCCGCTTTGTGTATTGTCAGATAAGGGAACAAAATCCAATGAACGCATTTGGCAAAATTGCGCAAGACAGTTGAATATTCTTCCCACGACCGCAGCGGTGAGACACCGACAAAGTAACCCCGACGAGAGCCTAATGAAGAGACTTTCTAACGTGCTGCGCATTTTCTGCCACTCGTCATAGCAAAGGTGGAGGGATAAGATTAAGCTGGTGGAGTGCTTTATGAACCACAGTGTTCACGTGTCTACCACTCTGACCTTGGGATGTGCTTACAGGTTAGCGGTCGCTAATGTGTGATCCCGCTAAGTTACCGTCACCTCCCACGTTAACAGAAGCACCTGACATGGCCGCCGAATTAGTCAAGGAATCAGTTGATGACCTTGTAAGAAACCGACTTGTGAACTTAGCTGAGACAAGGAGCAAGCAAATGAAGTCCTCTCAGTTAAGAGGTTAACGACTAGGACAGTTGGTTTGAGTACTGCCACCAACGTGAGTTAGTTTGGGACAAGCTAACCACCAAATTTATGTCTTTGTGAGCAGGCCCGTGTGAAGTAAAGAACGAAGTATATACAAATTGTTAACAGCTCGGGCAAACTTTGTCAGGAGAAATAGTTGGTCGATATAATCTGACGGCGCTACGAGTGTTCCGAACTTCGCTAACAGAAGTTGGAGAAATTTCTTTTATACAGCAACCAACTTGAAGCAAGACTCGGCGAAGTGAAGCTACTAGCTTTGTAGGAGCCCTGATACTCTGTGCTATTTGCTATAATTTGTTATAATTTGAACAAATTTTAAAGTATATACTGCCGCACTCGTAAGTTTATGTCAATGGCTAAAATAAAATATATTTATTGACTATTATTCCATATGAGACGGCTGTCAAAACTGCTCTCTTGAACGTTATAAGCCTACATAATTTTGTATTTTCATATGACGATAATGTTTGCATGAATTTTTGGAAGAGCTATCGATATATTTGCCGCAGCCTACAATGATGTACCACAACCTATTTCATTTTCAACAGTTTGTTTTGAGAAGACCACGCACAGGCCCTCCTTTGAAGTAAGATGTTAACGTCTGCGGTGCATAGAATAGGATTACGTTGCACCGAAGAAGCTGAACGTGATGAGACGCGCATGGGGTTTAGAACACGACTGACTGAAGACTAAGGGGTTTTCCTGTTAATCTACTGGAGTCTGAGTAAGACGAGCTAAGCCTACATGAAATACGCATTTTACTTCCTACCTGCACTCGCTAACATTATGAGAGGGTTTATTCACAATTATCCTGGTCCGGCACAAACTGAGGAACTGAAACTGCAAGCAGTGGTAAGGGACGACTCCGGATCAAACACAAAGCAATTGTGCTCATACATAAAACACTTATACACTTAGAAAATAAAGTTTACGAACAGTGTTTCCTTCTATAAGTTCTCTTGTGGCTTGCGGTAGAATTAGGTTCTTCTTGGTTAAGCCCAGATTAGGTGGTGCTGTAGTTTATTTTCCTGAGTTGAACAGCTGTTATGGTAGATGGATGTTCGTTTGTATATAAGTAATACTGTTTATTTTCAAGTGTCTTCCTGTCGTATGTTTGTAAATTGCTTTGATGACAGCAGCAAGACGTCGTTATTCTTCCTATGGCGGTAATAAGGCTTAGGTGGAAGAATTGATTTTTCGTTTGAGTATGTTTTCTGCACTTTTATATATATGTGTGTTATCTGATCCTATGGTTTGATATCAGATATGTGTGTTGAAGGGCAGTAACACTAGCCATTGCTTCTATGTGATTGAACCGCCACAGAGTGCTATTGTTTACCGCAGAACTTATGGTGACTGCGAGTTCAGATTATTCATACGTTTGCGTGTGAATATAGAGGTGGACGTCACAAGTCAATTGTGCAAGCTCCACGGAGACTTTGAAACGTGTGGGACCCCAGGGATCCGTACACACAACACACATCACACGTAAGTTAAACACTTTACACACACAAACACGCTACAGTGAATACTGGATGCATTAGCCTCGACAGGCCAACGCACGAACTACGTGCCAAACTGCGAGATACCAGCGGTGCGAGTGTTTCGGTACTGTGATTATGAATGCAGGTTTAATCAAAAGAGGGTTTTTTTATGATGTGATGAGGCCTTAGATGAACCTCCTGCCTGATCACACCTTTAAACATTAAACCCTGGCACGAGCGTGATTCCAACAAAACCTTGTGAAAGACAGTTGCAGATATTCCCTCCACCGGACAGTAAACGGGGCCGAAATATATTAAACAACGCACCATATATAGGCCAGCGTAACACTGGTAGCGTGGGAGAGGCGTCTTTAGGCGTCGACCCGACCAGAGAGAAGACCACGGAAGATGGGTGTGTCGGGTCGTCGTTAACCGCCTTCTAGAATTAGCTTCCGGCAACATGAACAAGGTAGGTACTTTCAAATTAGATTGTAATAGTAATGGCGTTAGGGAGTAACCTTTAATACCATTATTAGTGTCTTCGTATACCATTTAAAACTATCCCGAATAGTAGTCACGTAAATAGGTATTGCATAATCCTTATGTTCAATAAACATCATCTTATACTGTGGTGCTCTACCTAATAATGAATCATCATTAAGCTAGGCCCATAGGAACCTTTCACGTAAGAATGGCTATAAGGACCATTCGTAACAGTACGTGTCGCTGTTGGACCAGCAAAAGATAGAGGTCCGGCGGAGGAGCGACGCGCGACGTGGTGTCCGGAGCTGGACGTGCCGACCCGGCGGCTGACTGAGATTCAAGCCCAGGACCCGCGCCGCAAAGGAGCTTGCCGGTGGGCGCCGAAGGAAGGGAGATTTCACACCTGCGTCTGGCAGCGCCCTCAACTAACCTACACACAGCGTCGCACTGCATTGTTGTCCAGCTAATATATTGATTTATTTTTATAATAGCATTTTTCTTGTTAATTATGATGCATTCAGAGTTGAGAACTGCGACGTATAATATGTATGTTTTTCGCTATTTGTCCTCTTGCATTTTATGTACAAAATTTATTATGTAACGTCGTAAAAATGGACTATATACAGATTTTAATTATTAACTTGTTTATGTATTTGAAAGAGGTAGTACAATTTCACATATATATTTTGTTTCATTGACTCATTAATTATATTAATTGGAAATTAATTTCACTGCTGGTTTAAAGATAACTTTTGATTTTATTAAATTGTGAACATATTTACATATATTTCCAGTATGCTCGTTTTGTAATGTGTTTAGAAGGCCCTAGTATCTGAGCAGTTATTGATTCGTTGCCATGGTAACTAAGTGACGTGATGAATAATTCTTGTCCTAGTACTATTGTGATTGGTCAGTTTTATACGGCGTTATTTAATTAAGTTTCAAGGAATTTTTTAGCCATATCGGTGTTCGAAATCACGACGCTAACCCACGTGGGTTTAGCAAACAGGGTTCCAATGAAGTTTTTATTATAAGGAGTGGAGTTTGAACCTGAAAACTGGCCGTCTCTAAGGAGACGAAGACGCGAGGCAAGAATTAGTAAGAGGCAGGCCCGTATCAGTCACCGCCCACGTATATATTTCAGTAAATTATTTCTAATTAAAGCAAATTCTGAAATGCACTGGGACTGTAATGGCACTGCAGACCCGAGAGTCTTAATAGGGAAGTCCGCGATAAGAGGTCATGCTGCATCCAAGGGGATAGGACTGTGGTCTACGAGATGACCAAGAACATCGACAACTTCAAGAATTCTTCGTTTTTAATTATAGACATCTAGGTCTAAAAATTATTTGATTAAGAAGCAGATGCGAGCATTTATATTAAAGTTGAACTGAACCTTGTTTAATTTAACTACGAATACACCGGCATTATTATTCTGCTTAAAACACTGAGCTAGTCTGTAGTAAAGAGACAATTTAATTAATATATTTTAATGTAGGTTTGAAATTTTAATTTGGCACGAGACAGGCTAGTAGTGTTGTTCAGGCCACAAATAAAATTACTTCTGCACTTCTGAATTCAAGAATAGTTCTTGTAATTAAATTAAATATTTTAATACTATGTCTGTGGTGAGTAAATTATTTTCAGTTCCATTTGAAATTTTTCGTAGTGATATTTCTTGTTGTTCTGCCATTGAGTTGTGTTGTGCTTTTTGTGAGTATTCATCTGTCACCCACATCAGGCTCGGCTAGTTGCTGACATGTCATTCCCCAGATAGTGGATCGGAAGAATGTATCCTGTAGCTTGGCCATCATGTTCTCCATACATGTCCACAAAAGACTTATTTTTGTAGGGGAGAGTTATATACATTGTCTACTACGTGCGTCCAACAACGAGGGAAGACATGAAGGACAGAATCAGAGCAGCAAGTGGATCCCTCAGCCTTGCTGAGGTCCATCAAGCATCCGCGAATGTAAGAAGGAGAGCATAATAGTGTCTGATACAGGATGGTCGACTTTTAGAACCCTTGTGAGAGTGATGTGTGCGAATGAGGATTCCCAGTTACAATTTCACTGTAGTTCACTCGCACAAAACCAGCATTTACAGTACAGTCAATGACCTTTTGACTGTATTTAATCTAGGTATGCACGCCAGAAAAACTTATTTCGTTGATTTACATTTGATTGTTGTAAGAATATAAATAGTTTTGATTCCGTTTCATTGAGCGTAAACTACGCATGTCACAAACCATACACTTTGATTATTTAATTTATTGCGCGTAAACTATGCACGTCAGAAAAAAGTGTGCTAAAAATTTTTTCTTCCTTTTAGACAATATATATAACGATACCTTATACGACCCACATGCCCATTTGCAATTTAAAAACTCACGCACTAACCTCCAACCCCGGTATGTTCGGGGGAATGCAATAACTACAAATCGATGCTTGATATAGGGTATCGATCACACTTTTTTCGCGAACCCCTGGTGTCATGATGTTCCCAAGAAGAAAGGGATACCAGTGATGTTAATCACTCTGTGTATAGTACCTCACAATACTAACTAAAAGGTTGTATGGCGTGGTTTACATACACATTCACTCCGGTCTAAATATACAAAGAAAAAGAGATTAAAATTAAAATATAAATATTTATGACAATTAGAAGCCGTACTTCACAAGTTTTGAAAGGTATTTGTAATACTTAATACAATTCCTTAAATATATATTGTCATCTTCCACGTCGGTCATAGTGATTCATTCTACTCTATACAGTAAAGCTAGTGAGACTGAACAAACACCCGTTTCTTAAATTAACTTCACACTAATCCAAATAGTTGTGATAACATTGAGTATAAATGCCATTATCTAAACATATCAGCACTTGAGCTTATAGATGCAAAACGCATTTTAATCTAATCATTTTGCAGTTTTTTTTAATTCATAAAAGATACATTTTATGTAACTTCTATACAAATATGTACAAGTACATGTTTACTTTAGGTGCTTATTCTGAAGATATTTTTCTAAAAAGTTTTTTTAAGGGAGGGGGCACTCGGGTTTGAACCGAGGACCTCTCGATCTGCAGTCGAATGCTCTACCACTGAGCTATACCCCCAACTGAGGGAAATCGCTGAGAAACCACAGAGGAATTAGAATAAAGAAATCTTTCTCATTAAAAAAAAAACTGTAGAATAATGGACATTGTGGATCGCCAGATCCACAACGGCTCCATCCATTCCCAGGCAGTATGGTGTACAAGAGGTGCAGAACACCGATTCAAAGAGGCATGTAGTATCTGATATCCAAGGACAAGGGACTAGTAAATCCAATAAGGGGTACGTGAGAAACCAGCATCTGCTAATGCAGTTTAGTCAGGGAACTGCAGGCTATATAGTACACTCTAGAGGCGCGTACATCTCTAATCAGGAACCACTTGACACGCGTACACCTGCGTTTATACCCACAGCACAATTTAGTGATTGGGTAAACTCCGACATGTCACCTTCCGAAAGAAATTTTACCCGGAATTTACACCATTATGAGTCAGTGTAGCGGGAACCCAATCGCTGACGTGTGAACTTGATTTTGCCACCACTGGATCCATTAGAACACCGGCTAATAGCGAAGAAATTGTGAACGAGCCTGCTGAGCTAACAGAAATGATAGAAAACACAGTTCTTATAGGAAAAACGACCGGGAATTTATGCCGAATGAACCCGCTGACGGAGTAGTAAATTACAATTAACTCGTTGCCCGGAGGTAATGCTGGCAGTTTTTGGCGTGAAGGTACCTTGTTTGCTAGGCAGTGATGCTAAAGTTTGCTGTAGTTCAGAAAATGTGGTCAAAAATATTTTGGCATCCGGCTTTAAATTACCCACAGTGCTGGTAGCTCGTTTGAAGATAAGTGAAAGATTGTAGTACCTGAAGCTTTACAGCAAAAACCGTTTTCGGACACTCGCGAGATGCTTGGCCATTAGGGGATAAAAAAAATAACGAAGCATTGAAACGTCTGTTTTCTGGAACTGAATACAGTAAATAGTAACTAAAGCTGCCAGATCGTGCGGTTTGTTTCAGAGATATAAGGATCCACTGGAAAAATTAATGGACGAGCTGCATTCAATTATCCCCAGTAATCCACTAGAGTTTCTGTCAATTTGTTTGGCCCGCTGCCTCGGTCGAAATTAAGCGTCATTTATGTATTTGTAGTGATGGACGTCTCAACCAAATTTACAAAATTATACGCCATTGTAAAGGCCAACGCATTCACTATTCTGAGCAAGTTTAGATCCTTCGTGGGAGAAGTCTGTCAGCCACTTTGTGTATTGTCAGATAAGAGAACACAATCCAATGTAAGCATTTGGAAAAATGGCGCGAGACAGCTTACTATTCTTCCCACGACCGCAGCGGTGAGACACCGACAAGGTAACCCCGCCGAGAGCCTAATGAAGAGACTTGGTAACGTGCTGCGCATTTTCTGCTACTCGTCACAGCAAAGCTGGAGGACAAGATCACGCTGGTCGAGGAGTTTATGAACCGCACTCTTCACGTGTCTACCACTCTGACCTTGGATGTGCTTACAGGTCAGCGGTCGCTAATGTGTGATCCTGCTAAGTTACCGTCGCCTGCTACATTAACAGAAGCACATGACCACCCACCGAATTAGTACAGAAATCAGTTAATTACATTGTTAGAAACCGACCTGTGAACCTAGCTAAGAGAAGGATCAGGCTAGCGAAGTCCTCTAAGTTAAGAAAATATCGGCCAGGACAGTTGGTTTTAGTACTGCAACCAACGTGAGTAAGTTTGGGACTAGCCAACCACCAAATTAATGCCTTTGTTAGCAGGCCCGATAGTAGTAAAGAACGAAGTACATCCTAATTGTTAACAGCTCGCGCAAACTTTGACAGGATAAAAAGTTGGTCGATATAACCTGACGGTGCTACGAGTGTTCCGAACTTCACTAACAAAAATGGGAGAAATTTATTTTGTGCAGCAACAAACTTGAAGAAAGTATCGACGAAGTGAAGCTGGAAGCTTTGGAGAAGTCCTGATACTCTGTGCTATAGACTGTTCATGGTAAAGTAAGCACTTCTGAGGCTCTAGATACTTTTTCCCCTCAGCCAGTTCTTAACATTTGAACACATTTTTAAGTGAATGCTGCCGTATATGAAATAAAGCCAGTGTATACATTCCACCGCACTGGGAAGTTTACGTCTATAGCTAAAAAAAATATATTTATTGAGTATTATTCCAAATAAGAGGACTGTCAAAAGTGCTCTTTTTAACGTGATTAGCCTACGTAATTATGTATTTTCATTTGGGATAGTGTTTTCATGAAGTATTGGAGGAGCAAGCGAACGATTTGCCGCAGACTAAAGTGATTTACCACACCATATTTCATATTTTACCAGTTTATTTTGAGAATACCACACACCGGCCCTAATTTGAAGTAAGCTGTTAACCTCTGAGGTGCATAGAATACGGTTACGTTGCACCGAAGAAGCTGAACGTGATGAGACGCAAATGTTGCTTGGACCACGACTGGCTGTAAACTAGGGGGTTGTCCTGTTTATCTACTGGAGTCTGAGTAAGACGATCTAAGCCTTTATAAAAGACGCATTTTATTTCCTACCTGCATTCGCTAACATGGTAAGAGGGTTTACTCACAGTTATCCAGGTCCGGCACAAACTCAGGAACTGAAACTGATGGCAGAGGTAAGGAACGACCCCCGGATCAAACACAAAGCAACTGTTCTCATACATAAAATACTTAGGTACTTAGAAAATAAAGTTCAGGAACCGTGGTTAATCTATGAGTTCTCTTGTAGCGAGCTGTTGAATAAGGTTATTCTTGGTTAAGCCCTGATTAGGCGGTGCTGTAGTTTATTTTCCTCTGTTGAACAGCTGCTATGGTAGCTGCGATGTTCGTTTGTATGCAAGTGTTACGTTTCATTTTCAAGTGTATTCCTGTCGTATTTTTGTAAATCGATATGGTGATAGCACCAAGACCTCGTTATTCTTCCTATGGCTCCTATAAGGTTTAGGTGCTCCTATGGTTTGATATCAGATATATGTGTTGAAGGGCAGTAACACTAGCCATTGCCTCTAAGTGTTTGAACAGCCACAGAGTGCTATTGTTGACCGCAGAAGTTAGGGTGACTGCGAGTTCAGATTATTCATACGTTTGCGTGTGAATTTAGAGACGGACGTCACAAGTCAATTGTGCAAGCTCCGCGGAGACTTTGAAAGGGGTGTAACCCCAGAGAGCCGAACTCAAAACACATATCACACGTAAGCTAAACACTTTACACACACAAACACGCTACAGTGAATACTGGAAGCACGAGCCTCGACAGCCCAACTCACGAACTACATGCCAAATTGTAAGATGCCAGTAGAGCGAGTGTTTCGGTACTGTGATTATGAATGTACGTTGAATCTAAAGAGGGTACGTGTCACAGTTGGACCAGCAGAAGATAGAGGTCCGGCGGAGGAGCGACGCGCGACTGTGTGTACGGACCTGGGCGTGCTCGACCCAGGCGGCTGACTGCGTCTGGCAGAGGCCTCAACTACCCTACAGACAGCGCCGCACTGCATTTTTGCCCAGCTAATAAATTGATTTATTATTCTACTTCCATTTTACTTGTTAATATTGATGCATTCAGAGTTGAGAACTGTGACGTACTATATGAATTTTCTTTTTCTATTTTTCCACTTGCATTGTATGTATTAAATTTATTATGGTTTTAATTTGCTTTAGAAGAGAACTAATTAATATCACACGTGTTAAAATAATTTCATTGCAATTTTTTACGACGTTACATAGATTTTTTTAATAAAACTGATGCTTATAAAGTATTGCGCCTCGTTAAAATTTGGCGGTGCAGTAATGAAACGTCGTAAAATTGGACGATTAGGAGATTTTAATTATTCACTTGTTAATGTATTTGATTGAAGTAGTTCAATTTCACAGATAAGATTAATTTGATTGACACTTTAATTATATTTATTGGTATGTTATTTCAGTGCTGGTTTGAAGATAAATTGTTAACATATTTACACATATTTCCAGTATGCTCGTTTTGTAATGTGCTTAGAAGGCCCTAGTATCTGAGCAGTTATTGATTCGTTGCCAAGTAAACTAAGTGATTTCATGAACAGTTCTTGCCCTAGCACTCTTGTGTTTGGTCAGTTTTACACGTCGTTATTTAATTAATTTTCAAGGAATTTTCTAGCCATTATGGCGTTCGAAACAACGACGCTTACCCATGTGGGTTTAGCACACAACAGGGTTTTAATAAAGTTTTTATTATAAGGAGCCGAGTTCGAACCTGAAAACAGGCCGTCTCTAAGAAGACGAAGACGAGATGCAAGATTTAGAATGAAGCAGGCCTGTATCAGTCAACGCCCACGTATATATTTCAGTAAATTAGTTCTAACTACAGCGTATGCTGAAATGTGCTGGGACTGTAATGGCACTAAATACAAGAGAGTCTAAATAGGGAAGCTTGCGATGAGAGGTCATTCTGCATCCAAAGAGATGAGACTGCGGTCAACGAGATCACCAAGAACATTGACAACCTCAAGAATTATTCGTTTTAAATTACATACAGCTAGTTTTACAAAATGTTTTATTAAGAAGCAGTTACGACCATTTCTATTTAAGATGAACTGAACCTTGTTTTATTTAACTAATAATACGCCGGCATTATTATTCTGCTAAAAACACTGAGCTAGCCTGGATTAAAGAGACAATTCAATTAATATAATATTCTGTAAGTTTGAAATTTTAATTTAGCACGAGAGAGGCTAGTGTTGCTCAAGCCACAAATAAAATAACTTCTGCAAATTACTTAAACTTTTTCTGTCTGTAAGAAATATTTCTTGTAATTCAATTTCTTATTTTATTACTATGTCTTATTTTCAGTTGCAGTACATATTTTTCCTAGTAATATTGGTTTTTTTTCTGCCATTGAATTGTGTTGTGCTATTTGTGAATATTCATCTGTCACCCACATTAGTTCTATCTGTTTTATCTGCTCGGGTAGTTGCTGACATGTCATTCCCCTGACGGTGGATTGGACTTATGTGACCTGTAGCTGGGGCACCATGTTCTTCAGACTTGTACACAAATTACTTATTTTTTGGGGGAGTGTTAATGACATCGTCTACTGAGTGGGTCCAACAACGAGGGAAGACATGAAGGACAGAATCAGACCAGCAAGTGGATCCCTCAGCTGTGCTGAGGTTATCAAGCAACCGCGTATGTAAGAAGGAGAGCATAACAGTGTCTGATACAGGATGGTCGATTTTTTGAACACTTGTGAAGATTGATGTGTGCGAATGAGTATTCCCTGTTCCAATTTGACAGTAGTTCCCTCGCATCAAACCAGCATTTGCAGTACAGTCAATGACCTTTTGACTATACTTAATCTAGGTATGCACGGCAGATAAACATATTTTATCGATGAACATTTGATAGTTTGAAATAATGAAAATAGTTTTCATTCCGTTTCATAGTGTGTAAACTATGTATTTCACAAAACAAACCCTTTGATGATTTAATTTATTGCGCGTAAACTATGCACGTCAGAAAAAAGGGGCTCAGAAAATGATGTAATCTATTAGAAAATATATCCAACGATACCTTATACGACCCACATTTCCATTAGCAATTTTAAAGCTCACTCACATACCCCCACCTCTAGTATGTTCGGGTGAATGCAATAACTACTAATCGATGCTTCATATACCCCATAATGCATGTTCTTTTCAGGAAAAAAAGGATACAGGTGCTGTTATTCACTCTGTATATAGTACCTCACAACACTAATTAAAAGGTTGTATGCGCTGGTTTACATACATATTCACCCCGGCCTACATATACACAGAAAGAGAGATTAAAATTAAGTTATGAATATTTATAACAATTAAACGCCGTAATTCACCAGTTTTCAAAGGTATTCGTAAAATGTATCAAAATTCCTTAAATATAAGATTGTCATCTGCCACATCGGTCGCGGAGATTCATTCTACTCTATACAGTAAAACTAGTGAGGCTGAACCAACACCCATTTCTTAAATTAACTTCACACTAATCCAAATAGTTGTGATAACCTTCCGTAAAGCCGTCATTATCTTAACATATCAGCACTTGAGCTTAAAGATGCAAAACGCGTTTTAATAGAATCATTTTACAGTTTTTGTCCTTCATAACTGATACATTTTATGTAATATCTGTACAAGTAATATGTTAACTTTAGGGGCTTATTCTGAAGATATTTTCCTAAAAAGTTTTTTAAAGGAGGGGGCACTCGGGTTTGAACCGAGGACCTCTCGATCTGCAGTCGAATGCTCTACCACTGAGCTATACCCCCAACTGAGGGAAATTGCTGAGAAACCACAGAGAAATTGTAATAAAGAAATGTTTCTCATGATTTAGAAAAAAACTGCAGAATAATGGACATGGTTTTTCCTTTAGTTCATCAGTATATCCTCAACTGTGGCCAAAAATGCAAAGTATATCGCAGCAGATTTGAAAGTAAGTAAAAAGACACGTACTTCCCTGAACCTTTATATGGGAGGTAAAATTCCAGCGTTAATGTAATTTTGTAATACCTTTTCTGTCTGATTTTAAGATATTTGGTGTAAAATCCTTAATGAAAAAAATTAAAAATATTCCCATGTATGTTCGAATTTTCAAAGGAAGTTGGCGATTATAAAATCTGGCGTAGTTCCCTTTGATCTATTCGTAAAAAGGCATAATGAGTTCGCTAATTTTATAAGTTATTAGCGCTGATATTCCAATGAACGCATAGTAAAATAAACTAGTAGTCCCACAATTAAATTATATTTCCATAGCAATTTTATTAATTCCCACAAACACATTTAATTTTTACAGAAATTCTAACTAAACACACAATACCAGATTACAACGCAGTTACTGGGAGTAATGGCTGAAGAAATTGTATATCAGATTTAAAGACGTTACCTACTAATGTAACAAAATTGTGATAAAAGGATATTTTTGCTTTTAAATATTAAAAATAAAAAACCTGCTTACAAAAATAGAGTACTTATAAAAATTTAAAATTGTTTGGTCATACTTCACATAAAATAGATATTATCCTAAAAAACCGAATAGAGAATAAAAGTTTTATATAATTTATTGATAAATATAAAAAACTAAATAAATATTTACACGTGATATTTAGAGTTTTGAAGAGAACACGTATTAACCTTCATGGAGATATGAATTACAAATTAATTAACCTTACAGCAAATTATTTATCTACACATATTTTAGTCTGTTTTTGTATCTGCGTTTCGTAGCAGCAACAAATACTATAACATTTTATCTGCGTTGTCATGCGAACCGAGTCTTTTCTTTCAGAAATAAATTAAATGATGTGTGTGTGTTCGGAACCAACTATGTAAGATTTTAACCTCTTTTATAGACAATGTGCTGTTATAGGTGTGTCGCTTTAGCAGTTTAGATATCACCTTTATCGTATTTTTGGAGGTAGAAAAGACCTGTTGCAAATATTTCTACTACGGGAAAATAACTTCCAAAATTATATCAAGTGAATAGTATGCTCAAGATAAAAGTACAGAAACGAAAGGAGATCAATGTCGCATCACTGTTTGATCCGAGGAGAAAAATGTATTTATTATTTCGGTAAATGTTTACAAAGATTGCAGAACGTGGTGATGTGTACAAATGACATACCAGTGAAATTTATTTTTTATTTTGTTCAACGTTTAATATGAACACTCTATATACAGGAATAATTATTATGATAAAGGAGCCATGAAGTCCCGATTCACATTTTTTAGGAAGCATTTTTCTTGTCATTATTCGTTTCCAGTTATATTAATTCAACTAGTTAATTTATCAAATATTAAACCTAATGCATAACTACTCTTTTCTTTAGGGTGAGGATTTATTAAAAAGTACAACCAAATATTTACCTTAATACAGTACTAACTACAGCAACTCTCCTATAATCTTCAGGAAAATACACCACTAAAAAAAGTTTTGCACCGTAGGGACTTAAGAGTAAGTAGCGTTTTTACGGCTCAAAATAAGTACAGGATTAAAATACACACTGTCTTTACATAATACTACCATTGAATTGAAGAAACAATCCAACAAATACGACTAATACGTAAATCAAAACACAATCTGTGGCAAGGAACATCCGAAATCCCCGATCGTGCAATAAATTTTATTTGTGTTTGTATCACGCATGCATATAATCGGACGTTGTTAAGTTCTTATCCGAAAATTAAAAACATAAAGTTTATTTATAAGTTCATGCAAATAAAAAGCATAAAGTAACTACATATCTTACATCAAGATTCGTAATAATACAGTTTAAAATGAGGGGTCATTCTTGTTTAAACCGAGGACTCATCAAACTGCAGTCGAGAGCTCTGTAACTGAGCTATACTCCCCTAAGCTGAAAATTTTAAAGTTTGGATATTTAAAATTAAACTAGATTCCGACCAATGTTGTTACGTGTATTAATTTCACAAAAACTGTAAGATTTTATAAATAAAATAAAATTAATGTGTACGTAAGTTTAATAATCAGCATAGTGAAGTGAAATCACCCGTTCTTGCTAGTTTTTATTTATTGTAAAATCGAGAACGTTTAACAATTTGTATAGTGTAAGGAGGACGTCTGGGTATGTCTCAGTGGGGGAAATAGGAATGATCGTCGCAAGGAGGAAAGAAATGCGCGCGCAGAGCTAATAACGCTAACAGCTGTCTCGCAAACATCAGGTGGTCGGTTCCTACTGCTGTAACCCTAGATTGAAGACCGTATGTTTGTGGGATGACGCATAAGCTGCTGGGCCGTCCACTGTCGTTCTCCTACAGACCAGTCCGTGGTTGTCTGCAGGTTAGCTAGTGAATATGGGAGAACTCGTGTGCCTAGAGGAAAGCCGGTCACTGTACACTTCAATTGCAAGTGGAGTGTATCTAAGATAGCTCTCAATTATAATGTATGAAGTAGTCATCTGAGGGTTCTAGTGGCAGAATGGTGAATCGCTAAATCGTGCAACTTAAGAGCTAATAAATTATCATCTACATTACCAACGACCGCTGTAAACATGAGAAAAGGGTACTCAGAAAATATATTTCTATAGCAGTGTTTGCAAAGACTACATGTGTCTGAGGATAACCTTGAGAACCTTTCGAATTCACAATTTTTTTTACTCCAAATAAACCACGTGATGAAGATACGACAATATTTGAGGATTGAGCAAATATATTTACTGCAGTGGATGTTATTTATTACTCATACAACTCCGCAGAATCCTCTGTTGCTGTTTACATCTTATTTCGTGCCTGATTTTATGCAACTTTTCGTATATAATCACCAACATAAAAGTATACAAATAATAAAGATGAATAAATGTCATGAAATATCGTTCTCTACTAATTTCTAATATTTTCTGAGGTTCATGATGTTTAATATATTTTTCGAATAAGAGACATACTTCCTGTAATTAAATAATTTAACTAAAGTTAGCTACCAAAGATTACTTTTTTTACTCGTAGGCAATATAATAAAAATGTAATAATTATTCTTCCATTGCCCATGTAATGATGAACCACTGAAATAAATGTGAATTTAGTTGATCAAACTCATCGCTACGAAATGTCACTGTTCGAATTTACCAATATGTAGATTGTGTTATGTTTTAATCAGAAACAGAAAACTTGTTATTCAATGTTTCACTGCGCCAGTTTCGAGAACAAATTCTTCTTCAACACTATATTTCGTAACGTACAAGGTAAAATTGATATCCTCTTATTTAAGCTAGGCATAAAACTCCTTCTTACAGTACGTTTTCCACATGAAATATGAAAAGACTTTTATTCATTTTGAAATAGCAAGCGTGCACTAAAATAACAGAGGTCGTTGTGAATAAATATCCTTCCAGTTCTTACAATACACGCCATTCCATACACATTTAAAATGTATTATTCGTATTGTAACCCCATTTCCTGAAGCTTCCTTTATGGTACAAATGCCCATATGTAGGGTTTTTTTTTTAGGAAAGTGTTTCTTACCTCTACTGTCGCGAAATAACTTACATTCCTCTTCATAAATTTGACGGAAACACCTCGCCTTACTATTAATTATAATTATTGAAATTAACTTGTTTAATCTACATCGATAAATAAGACAGGAATGCGGGCTGCAGAGTTTCTTTATCTTACCAGACGGTTGATATTTTTACGACTTTTCTGTATACACGTTTGTCAATAATGCTCGAGACGTTATTCGTAGATATTTGCATTATTACAGAAATAACATATTTAAACCACTTCAGCCGAGTAACATTTCATCTGACCGCGTGGCCTAATGGATAAGGCGTCGGACTTCAGATCCGAAGATTGCAGGTTCGAATCCTGTCGCGGTCGTATTTCATTTCCCTTGTCAATTTTCCGTACAGTTTTTATCTGACGTAAATGTGTGTTATTTTTTTAAAAAAAGAGAAAAATAATAGTTTTTTCCCCCAAGGATAGTTAAAAACTTAATTCGCACACATCTAGTATTTGTAAAATTCATTTATAAAAACTTCTCGAATATAGTCCTGTTAATTATGAAGAAAAGTAATAAGTGTACCAAAATTAATTTATAAAGATATTTAGAATTATAAAAGAGTACATCGGTTTTACACTAGTCCAAAACATGACGTTTCTCCTATTCCTATGAAGTCTTCTATGCATCATGTTGCTGTTATTTAAAAAAAAAAACTAAAAATTGGAAGTTTTGTCAAGTTTTTCTGATCTCCTCCTGAAAAGGAGGGGCACGTAAGTGGGTACAGACACCTGACTGGGACTAAGTATTCCAAAACCATTAAAAAATTGTTCCTCACTAAGCATTTATTTCAGTGGACCATCACTTGCAGGATGCACTTAAAATGGTGTTGGACTACCCGTAGCGCGAAGACAGGTGGCATGCGGTCGGGCATGGAGGCATACAAACTCGGGTATTCTCCTGAGGAATATCCTGACACAGTTGGCGAACTGACCCGCCAATTCCACCACAGTTGCCTCTGGCTGAAGATGTTGTTCAATCTGGTGCCAAACATTCTCGAGGGACGAGAGATCTGGAGACATAGCTGGCCATGATGTTATGTTGATATTACGAAGGCAGGCCACAGATACCCATGCTGTGTTAGTCAGGACATCACCCTGCAGAAAAATTTTGTTCACAAGCCGCAGCATAAATGGGAGCGTAAATGGTCCCAGAATTTTCTGGACGTATCGCTGTCCTGCCGGGATACCTTCAATGACATGTACTAGTGTGCAAGGCCTGTGCAAAATAGTACTACACACTATGACATCTCTCGTTGGGGCGATGTGCCACTCTGCATTGAAGAGTGGATCACGGCCCGGGAGTTAACGTCTCCAGACTCGAATTCAGTGGTCGTCTGGGTCGAGACAGAAAGATGATTAGTCGATGAACACCACCTTTCGCCAATCCGTAAGCTGCCATGGTTACTATTTACGGAAGAATGTTAAACGGAGTTGGCGATGCTGAGTTCTTAATGGTAGATGTCTTAAGGCACAACGCGAATACAGATTCCAATTTCTAAACCCTCTGGATATAGAACCATTGAGCACAGGCATATCCCATGCTCTCATGACATGTTCTTGGAGTGCTTAAAGCTTGTCGCATGCTGAAGTGATCCTCCCTGCTTGAGGTCCACCTGGATCGACCCGAGCCTTCTCGACGGGTGTGTGTGCCCTACTGCCCCCACTGCGATCAACACAGACCCACAGTGTAAACAGAATGTTTCAAGTGGCGAGAAATGCGCCGAAATGTCCAACCTGACTCTGGGAAGCCGACTACGCGGCTTCTTTCAAACTCATGCAGCTTGGCAAAGGCTTGTAGAATGTGCCGTCGGGTAATTAAGCGTGTCCACTGAACATAACCCTTGGTGGTTAATATGAGGCTCTCTTTCCGACGATATATTTTTTTTTTTTAATTGTCACGCGGCTCTGTTTTTCACCTCTAAGTTTCGAAACGTTGCAGACACAACTTTCCCATTTGGTTTAGGTATTTCCATGGTCCCTACAAGAAAATATGTGATAACAATACCCATGTCACGCGTGGCGCGAAAGGTGCGAGCGTGAGCCGATATGCGCAAGCGAGAACCTACAACTGTTACCAAACAAAAGACAAATCCTTAATTTAAAAGGTTAATAAAATAAATAATGGTAACACAAATGCCACTCAAGGGAAAGTTGCGAGCGAGCGCCGTTACGCATAGGTGGAATCATAGAAGCTTTCTTTTACACAATCGAAATAAAAAAATATATTATTTACCCAATGTTGGCCCAGCCCACGGTTTCCGCGGTCCGGTCAACTGGTATTATCTTTAATCGTTCACAGACTAATATTATTGTCAAATTCCCTTTTTGGACACAGGCAGAGAACAGGATTGTTTGGTTTTCAGCTGTGTAATGCACTTAAAAGAAAGAATGAAACTCCTGGAATGTGATGTATTAGTGGAAAGGTGCAATGCGAACCATTACATAGTCCTTCTGAACAGAGTGAGAGTTTCTCCATGGATCTTAACCGCAATCACAAAAATTTTATGGGTAATTTCCGTAAATGTTATAAGTTTTTCCAATTGATTTTATTTGGGGCAAAGCAAGTAACAGATGATGTACTCATGGCGACCGTCAGAGTTCATGGGTAAATCTGTCAGTTAGTTGGCAGCTTATTACCAAAACCCGGTCAGAAAGCCTAATTTCTGCAGATGTATTCCGTGGGTGAAGATAACAATGTTGCCAATTTAAGATGCTGTAATTTCCCATACTTGAAACCAGGCTTCTGAGTTTTTCAAATTATTTCAAATTGACAACTGTTTGAAAACTCTGCTATATACCGAGGTACCGGCGTACTCCGTTTGGAACAATTGTAGATTCGAAAGGAGGAAAAGAGGATCGGATGTAAATGGATGGCCAGGTGTCAAAGAAGATCGTGCTTTAAGCAACGTATCAAGGTACACCCAAGTAATATTAATTGCGGCCATCTCCGTATGCTTCTCCGTGAATTACAGGGCCCAACATCATTTGAAGCATTAACAACAGTTAATGGTGTTGTACAATTTACCTTCCAGATTGCATATATAACTTTATCGTTGTTTGAAGACTATCAACACTGACATGCATCACTGCAAAATGCCACGCTTTGTCAAATTGCCGTTTATAATGCGAGAGCTTTTCACAATTATGTTGGCATTTTGTAAAGTGTGATATCCTTTAAGTCTTTGGGACAAATTCAAATGCCTGTCAAAAGATTTAAACGTCATATTATGAGACAGGTAGAATGCGATGTACAGAACATAACAGATGATGTATTGCCTATCGGAAGTATAAACAGTGGCCTTTGTATTAGGTCGATGTGTTCTAAAAAAGTACCACTTGGGACAATCCAGCAGGCCACAAACTTATAAAAAAAGAGAATACGTGAGGGAAACAAGCTACGATGTACTAGCCTTAAATAGGTTCGTAAGTAAAAAAGACTCATTAACAGATGATCAGAAGTCTGTTTACTATGAAATAATTACACGTGTAGAGGCAAAAGAGGGACTAACTTTCTTCTTAGATGCTCCAGGTGACACTGGTAAAACCTACCTCATCATCTTGCTCTTAGCAAAAATTAAGGAGTACTAGCGGCATCGCCTAAGCTGTCACGATTTCTGTGATTTCCGCTATGCTGCTGGAAAGACGTCGGACTAAGAACACTGCTTTGAAGTTGCCACTTGACCTGAGAAAATGTAGAGACCACCGTATGAAATATTTCGAACCAGAACAATCCTGCCGAAGTATAAAAAAAACACTAAAAACATAGCCTGTGATGAAAGAACTTCGGTGCACAGGAGAAGAATTGGAGCTTTTAATTGGACTCTGCAGGACATAAGGAGTAACCAAAAACATAATGGGTGGTGTGAATGTGTTGCTTGCAGGAGATATTCACTAAATTTTACCAGTGGTGCCGAGTGAAACTCGTGGCGATGAAATCAAAGCGTGCCTCTAGATATCTCATATGTGGCACTCGGTTAATGTGCTAAAATTATCCAAATTTATAAGAGTACATCTAAGACCTAAAGTGCCTGCTGATCGATTTTCAGACCTCCTGCTCAAATCAGGAAACGGTGATTATTCAGAAACAGACGGCATGATAGCTATCCTGGACAATTTGTGCACAATAGTGACTACAGTAGAGGGGTGAGGAGCTGATAGAAAAAATGTATCCAAATGTTGCCACATAAAGGACTAGTGAATACAACGGTTGTTTAAAGAGCCATTCTCACCTCCAAAAACGACCAAGCAGCGGTCATCAGTGACATGTTGCTGAAATCATTCGAAGGGAAAGAAATGGTATTCAATTCAATAAACACGATGGTATATGCAGACGAAGCAGTGCATTACACAGTGTAATTTTTGAACACACTAAATCCACCGGTGCTCTCATACCATAGTGTTATACTGCAGGTGGGCACACACATGTTATGTAGCCACTGTTACTCTTTGATGGAACTAGGCTAAAAATCCAAGTTCTATAACGTAGTATAGACTAGGCCAATATATGAAATGGATAGGCTCAAGATGAAACTGTATTTGTACTGCGTATTCCCTTGATTCCTAGTGACCTCCTTTTTCTATTCAAGAGACTCAAGTTTCTCTTCATAGTGTGATTCGCGACGATGATAAATAAGTAGCAAGGGAAAACTCATAATTCACAGGATTTGACATGAGGCAGGAATGTTTCTCCCACGGTCAGTTTTATGTGGCTTGCTAGCCTGTTAATTCGCCCCTCAGCCTGGTTGTTTTTTTGCCACCCTTTTAAATGGTAAAGAACATTGTACACAAAGATGTGTTCTAAAACAGTCTTACTTTCATGCTGACAAGGCCAATAACAAATATAAAATTACAACTTAACAGTCACAATGTTTAGATTTAGACTTGCATTTCATTTCACTTTCTGTTTTAAGATATATATTCTATTTTAAAGACATACCTACTTTTTAAACCATAAGTAAAATCTTGTGTGTATATATATATATATATATATATACATATATATATATGTGTGTGTATATATTTATACATAACGTGTTTCGGAAACATGTGACTTAACTGTGCCAGGGGATTGTTGAGTGAAAATAAGAAATTTAAAATATGCCACTCATGGTCCATCTCAAAAATTAAGGGCTGTAAATCCCTTAAAGGAGGAGTCCTAATAGCGTATTATGTGGAATATAGCACCGTAAATAGTAATTTAATTCCAAAATTAAGAAAAAAGTATTTGGTCGCACATCATAAAACACACGACCACGGAACGAGAACTGCCTACAAGCGGAGACGTCTACTTCTACGTCTTATGTCGAAAACCAGTACCAGGATCCCGACACTACATAGAATATCTTCAAATTTTAATATTCGTTTTGTCGTAAATTTACAGTTAACTGTCTCAACAACAGTTCTCCAAGTAATCATCACTTCCGGTCAAATGAATAGTAATATTTGTAACGCATGCAACAGTGGAAAATTCAGCTCTTTACTTTGAGTTCACATCATAACCTTCTTTTTTTAAAATAATAAAGTGTGATCTCTCAAACAATTTTTAAGATTTTTAATATTATATTTGTGTACATTTTATTTACCCTACGAACATCTTATCAATGCTTTGTTTGAAATTCTGCAGCAATTAATGTAATATTTATAATGTAATTTTCTACATGTGATATTTACTTTAAATTTATCATCTTCAGAAACTGCAATGCTTCTTAAAATATATTCTACATATAAAATGCAATATTATTTATCTAAAACTTAATAATAAATTTGAATATATTTATTGATTTAACACATTTATAATATTATTTCAGTTTTGCCAAGTAATTATTTTATTCCAATGTTCAGTTATTTCTCTAATATCAACACTACTAATTATATATTTTTGACAGAGCAGGAACCTTAAGAATAACATTCTGTTTCCAAACAAGTATCTAATGAAATATTTTGTTTAAAACACAATGATAAAAACAAATAATATAACAGTGGATATTTGGTTGCGTACAAAATAGTGGTAATTCCTTGTTATTATTGCTTGTGACTACCAACCACTTCAACAATAACAACAGGCATTGTTTTCTGGCCAATCATAACCAAACCATTTTCATAGTGGTACAGTGTGGTGAAGGACTATTGTAATTTCTTAATTTCTACGTGCAACATCATTGTTTTGCATCCATGAAAATAAACTGATAGAATTCCTGTATATTTATCATACGTTGTACAATATCAATAAAAAATATGAGTAGTTTAAAGTTGGAAAACAAGTGTGTGATGGAGCCACGGTGGCTTAGTGTTCTAAGACTGCTCGCCTCCCACCATGGCGAACCAAGCTCAATACCCAGTTGGGATACTCCCGGATTTTCACATGTGGGAATCATGCCGGACGATGCCGCTGATCGACGGGTTTTCTCGGGGATCTCCCGTTTCGCCCACCCTTTTTTTTCCGGTACTGCTCCATATCACCTCAATCATTCTCATCGGCACTCAAAACCTAGCTGAGCCTCCCAAAACTCCTCTCTCTCTCTCAACTGTGTGATGTCGGTAAGCTTCACGTAGACATTTTATTCCTCCATATAATCTCGTACTTTCGCATTAATGTGTTTTCATAATCTTCATAAAATATAATGTTTTCTTTTTTAATTTACTTACCATCTTTCTGCTAACATTAAAAATATTAACTGCGTAGTAAATCGAATACCTAATTTATTTTATGGTTTTAACTTTTATTCAGTAAAAGAAAAAGGTTTCGTTCATAGTCATAACTGAAATTAAAAATATACAAAGGTATCCACACTTACAAAATTTCCAGAATATTTCCGCATAGTAACTATATATGATAAAAATTTTCTCTTCATTTAAAACCCTAGCCTAATGTCTACTTTGAATAAATTTTTCAAATAAAAACAATGTAAACGTAATTAACTTCGAATTCATCATAAAAATTTGTGTACAAACGATATGTTTTGTGAATTGTAAAATTTATCTATCATTTACTGCGTATAAAAACGCAAAATGTTAGACAAATCTCTCATACAGGAATAATTATTATGATGAAGGAGCCATGAAATTCCGATTCGCATTTTTTCTAGTTATTTTTCGTTTCCAGTTATATTATTTCAACAACCTAATTTATGAAATATAAAACCAAATGCATAAATATTATTTCATTTGGGTGAGAATTTATTAAAAAGTACAACAACATACTTACCTTAATTCGGAACTAAGTACAGCAGCTCTGCTATAACCTTCGGGAAAAATACAACACACCTCAAAGTAAGTTTTGCACCGTCGGGATTTAAGAGTTAATAGCTTGTTTACGGCTCAAGATAAAGTACGGAATTTAAAAACACACTATATTTCCATTATACTACCTTTGAATTTACGAAACAATCCAACAAATACGACTAATACAGACATCTTAACACAATCTGTGGCAAAGAACATCCGAAATTCCTATCGTGCACTAATTTGTCTTTGTGTTTGTGCTTATCCGAAAATTAAAAACTTAAAGTTTAGTTATTAGTTCGTACAAATAAAACAGAATATAGTAGCCACCTTTCTTAAATCTAGATTCGTTATAATACGGTTGAAATAAGGGGTCACTCTGATTTGAACCGAGGACCTCTTAAAACTGCAGTCGAGTGCTCTGAAACTGAGATATACTCCTCTAAACTGAAAATTTCGACAAACTCAAAAATATCAAATATTGAAGTTTTGTTATTTAAAATTAAACTAGATTCCGACCAATGTTGTCACGTGTAAAACATCACAAAAATAACAACACTTTATAAAGAAAGAAAATAATATTAATGTGTATATTAATTTGGTAATCATGAGTGAAATTACCCGTTCTTGATAGTTCGCTTTCTAGAAATTTATGGTAAAATCGTAAACGTTTAACAATTTGTATAGTTTCAGGCATATGTCTGGGTATGTCTCAGTGGGGGAAATAGGGATGATCATCGCCATGAGAAAAGAAATGCGCGCACAGGACTAATCACTCTAACAGCTGTCTCACAAACATCAGGTGGGTCGTTCATACTTCTGTAACCGAAGACTGAAAACCGGAAGTTTGTGGGATGACGCATAAGATGCTGGGCCGTTCCGCTGTCGTTCAGCTACAGACCAGTCCGTGGTTGGCTACAGGTTAGCTAGTTAATATGAGGGAACTCGTGTGCCTAGAAATGAGCCGGTGACTGAACACTTCAATAGCATATGGAGTAAATTAAATATAGCTCGCAAAAATAATCTATGAAGTAGTCATCTGAGGGTACTAGTGGCAGAACGATGGATCGCTAAATCGAGCAACTTAAGAGCCAATAAATTATCATCTACATTTCAAACGACCGTGGTAAACATAAGAAAGAAGCATAAAATCATACAAAATATAATGATGAATCATTTTCATGTAATTCCGTTCGAACCTAAATTCTAATTTTTACTGAAGTGCACATTGTTTATAATATTGTTCGAAAGAAAGACATACTTCGTCTTATTAAATAATTTAACTGGCGTCATCTACCAAAGATAATTATTTTTCTCATAGTCAAATAATTAAAATGATATAATTTTTCTTCCATTGTCCATGTAATGATGAACCATTTAAATTTAGTACTCCAGCTGTATGTAGTTGAGCCACTAAAAGATGTTCAAACTTCTCGCTATGAAATGTCACTGTTCTCATTTACCAATATGTCGATTGTATTATGTTTTAATCAGAAAACTTTTTATTCAAAGTTTGACTGCACCAGTTTCGAGAACAATTTCTTCTTCAACACTATATGTCGTAACGTACAAGGAAACAATTGATATCCTCTTGTTTAGGCTAGGCAGAAAACTCCTTCTTACAGTACGTTTTCCACATGAAATAGGAAAAAACTTTTATTCTTTTCGAAATAGCAAGCGTGCATTACAATAACAGAGGTCATTGTAAATATGCAACAGCCTTGCAGTTCTTACAAAACACGACATTCCATAAACATTTTAAATGTAGTATTGGTATTGTAACACCAGATCCTGAAGATTTCTTTATGGTACAAATGGTCACATGTAGGAATTTTTTTTTTTTTTAGAAAAGAGCATTCTTACCGCTGCTGTCGCGAAATTACAAGTATCCCTGTTCATTAATTTGACGTAAACACCTCACCTTCGTTATTATTATAATTATTGAAATTACACTTGTTTACTCTACATGGATAAATAAGACAGGAATGCAGGCTGCAGAATATCTTTATCTTACAAGACGGCTGATATTTTTATTTTTTTTCTGAATACAGGTTTGTCAATAATACTCGAAATGTTATTCGTAGATATAAGAATTATCACTTAAATAACATATTTCAACAACTACAGCCGGACTAGACGGTATCTGACCACGTGGCCTAATGGATAAGGCGTCGGACTTCGGATCCGAAGATTGCAGGTTCGAATCCTGTCGCGGTCGTTATTTATTTTCCTTGCTATTTAACCGAACAGTTTTCATCTGACGTAAATGTCTGTTATTTGGAAAGAAAAAAATTGTTTTTTCCTCGCTGATAGTTAAAAACCTATGTCGCACACATCTAGTATTTGAAAAATACACTTATAAAAAAAACTTGGAATGTGTATTATAAAGTAAAGAAATTCGTGTACCGAAATTAATTTCTTATGATATGTAGAATAATAAACGAGTACATCGATTTGACACTAGTCCAATACATGAAGTTTCTGCTATTCTTTTGAAGTCTTCTATACATTCTTTAAATCACTAAATATGTTGAAATTTATTATAGAGTTTTAGATCAATAATATTACCTTTTATTTTAGAATACATTTTATGAGGCATTGCAGGTCTGAAGCTGATACATTTAAAGGAAATAGCACATGTATAAAATAAAATTATAAAAATTACAATTATTTCTGCAAAATTTCAAGTAAAGCGTTGATTATGTGCTCTAAGAGTAAATAAAATTTTCAAAAATTTAATATTAAAAATAATAATAATTATTTGAGGCAAGGCATTTTGTTATTTAAAAAAGGTCATTATGTGAACTCAAAGTAAAGAGCCGAATTTTCCACTGTTGAATACGTTATAAATATTACTATTTATTTGAACTGAAATGATGTTTATTTGGAGAACTATTGTCGAGACAGTTAACTGTTAAATTACGACTTAACGAATACTAAAATTTGAAGATCTTCTATGTAGTGTCGAAATCCTAGTATTGGTTTTCGACCTAAGACGGAGAAGTAGACGTCTCCGCTAGTAGGTAGTTCTAGTTCCATAGTCATGAATTTTATAATGTGTGACCAAATCCTTTTTTCTTAATTTTGGTATTAAATAACTATTTTCGGTGCTATATCCCACATAATGTGCTATTCGGACTCCGTATTTAAGGGATTCTACAGCCCATATTTTTTTAGATGGACCATGGGTGGCATATATAAAATTTCTTATTTTCACGTTAACAATCCCCTGACACAGTTTGGTCGCATGTTTCCGAAATACGTTATATATATATATATATATATATATATTCATATATATATGTATATATATGCACTTACACTAGATTTTAAATAAAGTTGAAAAAGTAAGTTTGTCTTTAAAAAATAACACATACCTTAAAACAGAAAGTGAAATGAAATGCTAGTCCAAATATAAAGCATTGTAGCTGGTGGAATTTTATATTTGTCATTGGCCGTGTCAGGATGATAGTAAGGCTGTTTTACAACACTTCTTTGTATACAATGTTCTTTACCATTAAAAAGGGTGGCACCAAAACAACCACGCTTAGGGGCAAACTAACACGCTAGCACACAACATAAAACTGACCTTTCGAGAAACATTCTTATTCTTACCTCATGTCAAATCCTGCGAATTTATTAATATTCCCTTGCGACTTATTTATCGTCATCGCGCATCACACTTTGAGAAGAAACTACAGTCTCTTGAACTCAAAAAGGAGGTCACTGGGAATCAAGGTAATACGCTGTACAAACACAGTATCATCTTGAGCCAATCCACATAATATAGTGGCCTAGTCTATACTACGATATAGAGCATTGATTTCTAGCCTAGTTCCGTCAATGAGTTACGGTGGCTACAAAACAGGTGTGCCCACATGCAGTATAAGCCAAAGGTATGAGAGTACCGCTGGATTTAGAGTGTTCAAAAATTACACTGTGTAATGAACTGCTTGATCTGTTTTACCACCGTTTTATTGAATTGCATAACATTTCTTTCCCTTCGAATGATTTCAGCAACATGTCACTGACGACCGCTGCTTGGTCGTTTTTGGAGGTCAGTATAGCTCCTCCACACAACCATTGCATTCACTTGTTATTTATGTGGCAACATCTGGATAAATATTTTCTATCAGCTCCTCACCCCTCTACTGTAGTCCCTATAGTGCAAAAATTGTCCAGAGTAGCTATCATGCCGTCTGTTTCTGAATAATCACCGTTTCCTAGTTTAAGCAGGATGTCTGAAAATCGACCAGCAGGCACTTTATCTCTCAGATATTTTCTCCTCTATATGGTAAATTTTAGCACATTAACCGAGGAACACAAATAAGATCTCTTGAGGCAAGCTTTGATTTCATTGCCACGAGTTTCTCTCAGGCACCATTGGTAAAGTTTGGCGTATATCTCCTACAAGCAACACTGTCACACCACCCATTATGGTTTTTTGTTACTCCTTATGTTCTGCAGGAAGCTCCAATGCATCTCTAGTGCACCATAGTACTTTCATCCCAGGGCATGAATTTAGTGTTTTTCTATACTTCTGCAAGACGGTTCTCGTTTGAAATGTTTCATATGGTGATCTCTACAGTTTCTCAGGTCAAGTGGCAACTTCAAGTCAGCGTGCGTTGTCCGACCTCTTTCCAACAGCGTAGCGGCGATCACAGAAAACTCGTCAGCTAAGGCGATGCCGCTAGTACTCCTTACTATTGCTAAGAGCAAGATGGTGAGGTAGGTTTCACCAGTGTCACCTGGAGCGTCAAAGAAAAAAATTCTTGCCTCCTCAATTGCAATTATTTCATAGTAAAGTGACTTTCGATCATCTGTTAATCAGTCGTCGTTGTTACTTATCAGCCTATTCAAGGCTTCTACATTGTAGTTCATTTCCCTCACGTATGATCTGTTTTTTTAAGGTATTGGCCCGCTTGATTATGGCAAGTGGTACTCTTTAAGAAGACATCCACCTAATACAAAGGCTACTGTTTCAATTTACGATAGGCAATACATCATCTGTTATGTGTTGTACATCGTTTTCTACCTGTCTCTCAATATGACGTTTAAAGAGATTTGACAGGCATTTGAATTTGTCCCACAGACTTAATGGATATGACACATTACAAAATACCAACATAATTGTGAAAAGCTCTCGCAATATAAACGGCAATTAACAAGGCGTGGCATTTTCCAGTGATGCATGTCAGTGTTGATATGACACTTTAATACTAACATAATTGTGAATATCTCTCCCATTATGAACGGCAATCGACAAAGCGTGGCATTTCCCAGTTATTCATGTCAGTGTTGATAGTCTTCAAGCAACGCTAAAGTCTTGCAAGCAAACTGAAAGTTAAGATGAACCACACCATTTACTGTTCTTAGTGCTTCAAATGATGTTGGGCCCAAGAATTCACGGAGAAGCATACGGAGATGGAAGCCCTCCATATTACTTGCTTGTACCATGCATACATTGCTTAATGCATGATCCTTATTGACACCTGATCGTCCGTTTACATCCAAACCTCTTTTCCTCCTTTAGAATCTACAATTGTTCCAAAGGAAATCCCTTGGTACGTCGGTATACAGCAGGCGTGGTGACGCCGCGCTTGCGTTGCATGGCAAATGTGTAGTTGATGTGATTAATTATATTTCACTTTAAAAAAGCGTGATTTTTAAACAGAGAAGAATAAATAAGGTAATTAATATTTATTTCTTTGCAGTTTTCGATAATTAATTAATCAATCAAAAATACCTAGGAAAATCCACTTTAGCATTAATGAACGTAGCTTTAAGAGGATAGATACATTTTGCAGAAATTACCACTGCTTCATGCAAAGCAGCAATCATCCCGGTTTTCACAAAGTTGTCACATTGTCATAATTCGAGAAAAAAAGAATCCTGGTTTCAAGTCTGGGAAATTAGAGTATCTTAAATTTGATACTCTGTTATCTTCACCAAAGGAATATATCAGCAGAAATTAGGCTTTCTGTACCTGTTCTGGTAATAAACTTCCAACTTACTAATAGATTTAACCATGAACTTTGACGGTCGGCATGGATCCACCTTCCTTTACTTGCTTTCCACCAAATAAAGTCATTCGGGGAAAAATTATTATATTTACGGAAATTACCTATAAAATGTTTGTGATTGTGGTGAAGATCCATTAAGAAACTCTAACTTGGTTTAGAATGACTATCTAATGCTTTGCATTGCACCTTTCCACTACCACATCACATTTCAGGAATTTCATCCTTTCACTTAAGTGCATTACATAGCTGAAAACCAAACAATCCTGTGCTATGCCCGTGTCCGTAAAGGAAATTTGTCTGTAGCAACAGTCTGTGAACGATTAAAGATAATACTAGTTGACCGGCCTGCGGAAATCTTGGGCTGGATCAACATTGCGTAAATAATATATTTTTTAATTTCGAAGGTGTGTAAGAAAGTCTGTAGGATTCCACCCGTGCATAACGGCGCTCGCTAGCATCTTTCCCTTGAGTGGCATTTGTGTTAGCATTACTTATTTAATTAACTATTTAAATTTAATTACTTCTTTGGTTTGGTATAATTTGTGGGTTATCGCTCGCGCATATCGGCTCTCGCTCGCACCTTTGCGACACGCGTAACATGGAAATTAGCGTCACATATTTTCTTGCAGGGGGCAATGCAAATACCCATACCAAACGGTAAATCAGTGTCTGCAACGTTTCGCAAATTAGAGGCGAAAAACCACGCAACGTGACATTTTTTTTGGCAGAATATATCGTCGGAAAGGGAGCCTCCTATTAATCACCAAGTCAGCTTCCGAGAGTCAGGGTGGACGTTTCGGCGCATTGCTCGCCACTTGAAACATTCTTCTTACACTGTGAATATGTGATGAACGCAGCGAGACCAGTAGGGCACACACACCCGTCGAGAAGGCTCAGGTCGATCCGGGTGGACCTCAAGCATGGAGGACCGCATCAGCATGCGAGAGCCTTTAAGCACTCCAAGGACATGTCATGAGAGAATGGGATATGGCCGTGATCACTGGTTCCATATTTAGGGAGTTAGTCAATCGGGATCTGTATTTGCATCGTCCCTTAAGACATCTACCATTAAGACCTCAACATCGCCAAGCCCGTTTGACATTCTGCGGTAAATAGTAACCATGGCAGTTTGCGGATTGGCGACGGGTTGTGTTCATCGACGAATCACCTTTCTGTATAGATACAGACGACCATCGAATTCGAGTCTGGATATGTCCTGGCCAGCGCTGCGATCCATACTTCAATGCAGAGTTGCACATCAACCCAACGAGAAGTGTCATGGTGTAAGGTACTATTTTACACAGTTCTCGCACACTAGTAACGATCATTGAAGGAATCCTGGCAGTGCGGCATTACATCCATGGAATTCTGGGACAAATTACGCTCCCTTTTATTCTGCGGATTATGAACCTAATTTTTCAGCAGGATGATGCCCTAACTAGCACAGCATGGATATCTGTGGCCTGCCTTCGTAATATCAACATTACATCTTGGCCAGCAAGTTCTCCAGATCTCTCGTACATCGAGAATGTTTGGGACCAGATTGGACAACTTCAGCCAGAGGCAACTGCGGTGGGTTTGGAGGGCCAGTTCACCAACTGTGTGAGGATATTCCTCAGGAGAACATCCAAGTTTGTATGCCTCCATGCCCGACCGCATGCCACCTGTCTCCGCGCTACGGGTAGTCCAACACCGTTTTAAGCGCATCCTGCAAGTGATGGTCCACTGAAATAAATGCTTGGTGTGGAACAATAATTTCATGATTTTGGCATATTTTGTACCAGAGAGAGGTCTTTACCCACTTAAGAGCCCCTCCTTTTCAGGAAGTGATCAGTAAAACTGTAGAAAACATCAATTTTCAGTTTTTAAACCATCCGCGGGGGAAAAAACGATTTTTTTCTTTTCGAAATAACAAACATTTACGTCAGATGTAACCTTTATGGTTAAGTGGCAAGGAAAATAAATAACGACGGCGACAGGATTCGAACCTTCAATCTTCGGATCCGAAGTCCGACGCCTTATCCGTTAGGCCACGCGGTCAGATGTTTATGAATCTGGCTCTAGATGTTTAAATATGTATGTGATAATGCACATATCTATGAAAAACATCTCGAGCATTATTGGCAAACAAGTATACAGAAAATAAGAAAAAATTTCAGCCGCCTAGTAAGATAAACAAATTCTGCAGCCCGCGTTCCTGTCTTATGTATGCATGTAGAGTAAACAAGATAATTTCAATAATTATAATAAATATAAAGGCGAGTTGTGGTTTTCGTAAAATTAATGAAGAGGAATATAAGTTATTTCGCGACAGTAGCGGTAAGTAAGTTTTTCTATAAAAAAAATACTACTTATGGACATTTGTACCATAAAGGATGCTTCAGGAGCTGGTGTTACAATACGTATAATACATTTTAAATGTTATTGGAACGTCGTGTGTTGTAAAAGATGCGAGGGTGTTTCATATTTACAACGCCCTCTGTTATTTTAGTGCAGGCTTGCTATTTCGAATTGAATAAAATTCTTTTCCTATTTTATGCGGAAAACGTACTGGAAGTAGAAGGTTTCTGCCTAGCTTAAATAAGAGGATATCAATTATTTTCTTGTACGTTACGGCATATAGTGTTGAAGAAAAATTGGTTCTCGAAACTGGCGCAGTACAACTTTGAATAAAAAGTTTTCTGCTTCTGGTTAAAACATAATAGAATCTACTTTTTGGTAAATTAGGACGGTGACAATTCAGAGCGATGAGTTTGAACAACTTTTAGTAGCTGAACTGTATACAATTGGAGTACTAAATTCACTTTTATTTCAATGATTCTTAATTACATGGGCAATGGAAGAAAAATTATTACATTTTAATTTTTTTGTTTATAAGAAAAATAATAATATTTGGTAGAAAACGTCAGTTAAATTAATTAATTAGAGGAAGTATGTCTCTTATTAGAACATTACATAAAATAACTATAAATAACGTGCACCTCAGTAAAAATTAGAAATTAGTATTGAACGATATTACGTGACAATGATTCATCTGTATTTTTTGGATACTTTTATGTTGGTTATTATTTACGAAACGTTTCATAACATCAGGCATGAAATAAGATGTAAACAACAATAGAGGATTCTGCGGAGTTGTGTGAGGAATTAATACACTCCACTGCAGTTAATATATTTTCTCAATCCCCAAATATAGTCGCAGCTTGATCGCGTGGTTTATTTGGAGTAAAAAAATTGTGAATTTGAAAGGTTTTCAAAGATATCTTCAGACATATGTAGCCTTTGGAAACACAGCTATGGAAATATATTTTCTGAATACTCTTTTATCATGTTTACAGTGGTCGTTCGTAATGAAGATGATAATTAATTGGCCTTAAGTTGGTCTATTTAGCGATCCACCGTTCTTCCGCTAGTACCCTCAGATGACTACTTCATACCATATTATTGCGGGCTATTTTTGAAGTACTCCTCATGTTTTGAAGTGTACAGGGACCGGCTTTCTTCTAGGAACACGAGTTCCCTCATATTCACTAGCTAACCTGTAGCCAACCACGGACTGGTCTGTAGCTGAACGACAGCGGAACGGCCCAGCAGCTTATGTGTCATTCCACAAACATCTGGTCATCAGTCTACGTTTACAGCAGTAAGGACGAACCACCTTATGTTTTCGAGACAGCTGTTAGCGAGATCAGCCTTGTGCGCGCATTTCTTTTCTCCTTGCGATGATCAACCCTGTTTCCCCTACTGAAACATACCTAGACGTCTGCCGGACACTATACAAATAGTTAAATTTTACGATTTTACCACACATTTTTAGAAAGTAAACTAGAGAGAGCGGGTAATTTCACTTCAATGTGCTGATTACCAAACTTACATATACAATAATCTTATTTTATTTATAAAATGCTATAATTTTTGTGAAGTTAATACATGTAACAACATTGGTCGAATCTAGTTTAATTTGAAATATGAAAACTTTAAAATTATATTATTTTTATTTTGACGATATAATCAGCTTAGGGGAGTATAGCTGAGTTGCAGAGCATTCGTCTGCAGTTTGAGAGGTACTCGGTTCAAACCAGAGTGACCCCTTATTTTCAACCGTATTATTACGAATCTTGATCCAAGAAAGGTGGCTACTTTAGGCTGTTTTATTTGTACAAACTTATCACCAAAATTTAAATTTTTAATTTTATGTCTGACTATCTGCATGCGTGATACAAACTCAAAGAAAAATTAGTGCACGATCGGGGATTTCCGATGGAAAACAGTGTGTATTTTAATCCCGTATTTTATATTCAGACGTAAACAAGATACTAACTCTTAAATAACGACGGTGCAAAACTTATATTGAGGTGTGTTGTATTTTCCTGAGGGTTATAGGAGAGCTGTTTTACTTAGCTCCGAATTAAGATAAGTATGTGGTTGCACTTTTTAATAAATCCAGACCCTAATGAAAAGAGTAGTTATGCATTAGGTATAATATTTCATAAATTAATTAGTTGAAATAATATAAGTGGAAACGAGTTATGACTAGAAAAATGTTCCCAAAAATGTGAATCGGTATTTCATGGCTCCTTTATCATAATAATTATTCCTGTATATGGAGAGTTCATAGTAAACGTTTAACAAAATAATAAATCAATTTCACTGGCCTGTTGTTTGTACACGTCAGCACGTTTTGCAATCATTGTAAACATTTACCGAAATAATAAATAAATTCTTCTTCTTGGATCAAACAGTGATCCGACAGTGATCTCCTTTTATTTCTGTACTTTTAGCTTGAGCATACTATTCACTTGATAGGATTTTGGAATTTTTTTCACGTAATAAAAATTTTTGCTACAGCTCTTTTTTAACCCAATAAATACGATAGAGGTGACATCTAAACTGCTAAAGAGAAATACCTATAACACCACATTGGCTATTAAAAAGGTTTAAAAAACTTTCATAACTGATTCCGAATAACACAACATCAAATATATGTTCTGAACGAAAAGACTCGGTAGCCATGGCAACGCAGATAAAATGTTATATTATTTGTTGCTGCTCAAAAAATAGAATAAAACAAGACTAAAATATGTGTAGCTAAATAATTTGCTGTAAGATTAATTAATTTGTAAATCATATCCCTATGAAGTTTAATACGTGTACTTTTCAATATTTTAAATATAATGTGTAAATAATAATTTCGTTTATTATTTTATTAAATAAATTATTTAAAACTTTTATTCTTTTTTTTTAGGATTATATTTATTGTATGTGAAGTACTACCAAACTTTATTTAATTTTTTAAAAATACTCTATTTTTGAATGCAGATATATTTATTTTTAATATTTAAAAGCAAAAATATCCTTCTATTTCAATTTTCTTATGTTTGTAGGTAACGTCTTTAAATGTGATACACAATTTCTTCAGCCATTACTCCCAGTAACTGTGTTCTAATCTGGTATTTTCAGTCAAGTTAAAATTAGTGTAAATTTTAACTGTGATTGTAGGAAATAATATTATATACATGGAAATATAATTTAACTGTAGAACTACCAGTATATTCTGCTATGGGTTCATTGGAATATCAGCGCTAATAACTTATATATTTAGTGACCTCATTATGCCATTGTACGAATAGTTCAAAGGGAACTTCGCCAGGTTTTAAAATCGCAAACTTTCTTTGAAATATTCCAAAAGACATGGAATAATTTATAATGTTATCATTAAGGATTTTACACCAAATATCTTAAAATCAGACATGTAAGGAAATACAAAATTTCATTCACGCTGGAATTTTACCTTCAATATAAAGGTTCTGGGAAGCACATGCCTTTTTAAGTTCTTTCAAAACTGCTGCGACATACTTTGCAGTTTTGGCCACAGTCGAGGAACTACTGATGATCTGAAGAGAAAACCATATCCGTTATCTACACTTTTTTGAAATCATGAGAAACATCACTCTATTACAACTTCTCTGTTGTTTCTCAGCAAGTCAAAGAGTTGGGGGTATAGCTCAGTGATAGAGGAATCGACTGCAGATCGAGAGGTCCCCTGTTCAAACCCGATTTGCCCCTTTCTTTAAGAAGCCTTTTTAGGAAAACATCTTCAGAATAAGCACCTAACGTAAACATATTACTTGTACAGAAATTCCATAAAATGTAACAGTTATGAATAAAAAGAACTACAAACTAATTCGATTAAATTGTATTTTGATTTTTAAAGATCAAGTGCTGACATGTTTAGATAATCGCGGATTTACTGAAGGTTATAACAACTATTTGTATTAGTGTAAAGTTAATTTAAGAAATGGGTGTTTGTTCGGTCTCACTAGTTTTACTGGATAGAGTAGAATTACTCACTGCGATGACGTGGCAGATCACAATCTTATATTTAAGGAATTTTGATACTTTTTTCATATACATTTGAAAACTTGTGAAGTACTGCTTTAATAGTCATAAATATTTATAACTTAATTTTAATCTCTCTTTCTGTTTATATGTATACCGGAGTGAATGTGTATGTAAACCACCCCATACAACACTTTAATAAGTATTGTGAGGTACTATATACAGAGCGAATAACAGCATCTGTAACCCTTTTTTCCTGGAAACATCAAGACACCTGGAGTTCACGAAAAAAGTGTGATCTATACCATACATCAAGCATCGATTGGTAGTTATTGCATTCCCCAGACCATACCGAAGGTGGGGGGTGTGTGAGTGAGATTTCAATTTAAAAATGGGAATGTGGGTCATATTAGGTATCGTTGGATATATTGTCTAAAAGGAAACAGCATTTACTGAGACACTTTATTTCTGACGTGTGTAGTTTACGAACAATGAAACGGAATGAAAACCATTTTTCTTTTTACATCGATCAAATGTAAATCAACGAAATACGTTTTTCTGTCGTGTATACCCAGATTAAGTACAGTCAAAAGGTCATTGACTGTATTGTAAATGCTGGTTTGGTGTGAGGGAACTACTGTGAAACTGAAACTGGGAATACTCATTCGCACACATCACTCTTCACAAGTGTTCGAAAAGTCGACCATCCTGTATCAGACACTATTATGCTCTCCTTCTTACATTCACGGATGCATGGCGGACCACAGCACAGCTGAGGGATCCACTTGCTGGTCTGATTCTGTCCTTCATGACGTCCCTCGTTGTTGGACGCACGCAGTAGACGATGACTTGAGCTCTCCCCCACAAAAATAAATAATTTGGAGACAAGTGTGAAGAACATGATGGCCAAGCTACAGGACCCATTGGTCCGATCCACCATCAGGGGGAATGACATGTCTGCAACTAGCCGAGCAGATAGAACAGATAGAACTGATGTGGGTGACAGATGAATATTAACAAATAGCACAACATAATTCAAATGCAGAACAACAACTAATATCACTAGGAAAAATATATACTGCAACTGAAAATATTTTACTCGGCACAGACGTAGTAATAAAATATAACATTTAATTACAAGAATTATTTTTGAATTCAAATTATTTTTTACACACAGAAAAAGTTTAATTAATTTGCAGAAGTGATATTATTTGTGGCTTGAACAACACTAGCCTCTCTCGTGCCAAATTAAAATTTCAAACTTACAGAATAATATATTAATTAAAGTATCTCTTTACTCCAGGTTAGCTCAGTATTTTAAGCAGAATAATAAAACGGGTGTATCCGTAGTAAAATTAAACAAGGTTCAGTTCAAATTTAATAAAAATGTTCGCATCTGCTTCTTAATAAAATAATTAGTAGACCTAGCTAATCATAATTTAAAAGGAAGAATTATTGAAATTGTATATGTTCTTAGTGATCTCGGTGAACGCAGTCGCATTCCCTTGGATGCATCATGACATCTCATCACGGACTTCGCTATTTAGACTCTAGGGTCTGTAGTGCCATTACAGTCCCAACACATTTCAGCATACGCTGTAGTTATAACTTATTTACTGAAAAATATACGTGGGCGGTGACTGATACAGGCCTGCTTCTTACTCACGTCTTCGTCTCCTTAGAGACGGCATGTTTTCAGGTTCGAACTCGGCCCCTTGTAATAAAAAATTCATCAAATCCCTGTGTGCTAAACCGACGAGAGTTAGAATCGTGATTTCGAACACTAAATATGACTAAAAAATTCCACCAAACTTAATTAAATAACGCCGTCTAAAACTGTCCAATCACAAGAGTGGTAGGGCAAGAATTATTCATCACGTCACTTAGTTACCATGGCAACGAATCAATAACTGCTCAGATACTAGGTCCTTCTAAACACATTACAAAACAAGCATACTGGAAATATATGTAAATATGTTCACAATTTAATAAAATCGAAAGTTATCTTTAAACCAGCAGTGAAATTACTTACTAATTAATGTAATTAATGTGACTATGCAAAATAATATATATGTGATATTGTACTACGTCTTTCAAATACATAAACAAGTGAAAAATTAAAATCTCCATATGATCCAATTTTACGACATTACATAACTGCACCACGAAAACTTATTGAGGCACATTACTTTATAAGATCAAATTTTAAAAAAAATCTATGTAACGTCATCATAAATTGCAATGAAATCATCTCAACACTTTTGATACTAATAAATGCTCTTCAACAGGAAATTCAGGACATAATAAATTTAATACATAAAACGCAAGTGTACAAATAGCAAAAAACATACATTTTTTTACGTCACAGTTCTCAACTCTGAATACATCAATATTAACAAGAAAAATGGAAGTAGAATAATAAGTCAATATATGAGCTGGGCAACAATGCAGTGCGGCGCTGTCTGTAGGGTATTTGAGGGCGCTGCCAGACGCAGTCAGCCGCCGGGTCGAGCACGCCAGGCTCGTACACCTCGTCGCGCGTGGCTCCTCCGCCGGACGTCTATCTTCTGCTGGTCCAACAGTGACGCGAACCCTCTTTAGATTCAACGTACATTCATAATCACAGTACCGAAACACTCGCCCCACTGGCATCTCACAGTTTGGCACGTATTTCGTGCGTTGGGCTGTCGAGGCTAATGCTTCCAGTATTCACTGTAGCGTGTTTGTGTGTGCAAAGTGTTTAGCTTACGTGTGATGTGTGTTGTGAGTACGGCTCCCTGGGGTCCCACACGTTTCAAAGTCTCCGCGGAGTTTGCACAATAAACTTGTGACTTCCACCTCTAAATTCACACGCAAACGTATGAATAATCAGAAGTCGAAGTCACCATAAGTTCTGCGGTCAACAATAGCACTCTGTGGCAGTTCAAACACTTAGAGGCAATGGCTAGATAAGATACAAAAATATGAAAGTGCAGAAAAACATTCTCAAACGAAAAATCAATTCTCCCATCTAAATCATATAGGCGCAATAGGAAGAATAACGACGTCTTGTTGCTGTCGTCATAGCAATTTAAAAAAATACGCCAGGAAGACACTTGAAAATAAACCGTATCACTTATATACCAACGAACATACATCTACCATAACAGCTGTTCAACACAGGAAAATAAACTACAGCACCACGTTACCCGGACTTAACGAAGAAAAACCTAATTCAACAGCATGGTACAGGAGGGCTCATAGAAGGAACCAAGTTTCGTAAACATTATTTTCTAAGTACCTAAGTGTTTTTTGTATGAGCACAGTTCCTTTGTGTTTTATCCGGAGTCGGTCTAACCTCTGCTTGCAGTTTCAGTTCCTCAGTTTGTGCCGGACCAGGATAATTGTGAGAAACCCTCTCATCATGTTAGCTAGTGCAGGTAGGAACTAAAATGCGTATTTCATGTAGGCTTAGCTCGTCTTACTCCGACTCCAGTAGATTAACAGGAAAACCTATTAGTCTTCAGTCAGTCGTGTTCTAAACCCCATTCGCGTCTAATTACGTTCAGCGTCTTCGGTGCAACAAAACCGTATTCTATGCACCGCAGACGTTAACAGCTTATTTCGAAGCAGGGTTGGTGCGAGGTCTTCTCAAAATACACGGTTGAAAATGAAATAGGTTGTGGTAAATCGCTGTAGGCTGTGGCAAATGCTTTGCAAGCACTTCTATAACCTCATGCAAATATTATCCCCATATGAAAATACAAATTTCTTTAGGCTTATAACGTTTAAAAGAGCACTTTTGACAGTCCTCTCATTTGGAATGATAGTCAATAAATATATTTTATTTTAGCCATAGACATAATCTTCCAAGTGCGGTAGTATTTACTTTAATTTTTTTCAAATGATAACAAATGGCTGAAAGGTAAAGTAACTAGAGCCTAAGAATTGCTTACTTTACCATTAATAGTCTATAGCACAGAGTATCAGAGCTCCTCCAAAGCTTCTAACTTCACTTCGTCGAGTCTTGCTTCAAGTTGGTTGCTGTATAAAAGAAATTTCTCCCACTTCTGTTAGCGAAGTTCAGGAAACTCGTAGCGCCGTCAGATTATATCGACCAACTACTTCTCCTGACAAAGTTTGCGCGAGCTGTTAACAATTTGGATGTCCTTCGTTCTTTACTTCACACGGGCCTGCTCACAAAGACATACATTTGGTGGTTAGCTTGTCCCAAACTAACTCACGTTAGTGGCAGTACTCAAACCAACTGGCCTAGTCGTTAACTTCTTAACTGAGAGGACTTCACTTGCTTGCTCCTTGTCTCAGCTAAATTCACAGGTCGGTTTCTTACAAGGTCATCAACTGATTTCTTGAATAATTCGGCGGGCATTTCAGGTGCTTCTGTTAACGTGGGAGGTGACGGTAACTTAGCGGGATCACACATTAGCGACCGCTAACCTGTAAGCACTTCCCAAGGTCAGAGTGGTAGACACGTGAAGAGTGTGGTTCATAAAGCACTCGACCAGCTGGATCTTGTCCTCCAGCTTTGCTGTGACGAGTGGCAGAAAATGCGCAGCACGTTACCAAGTCTCTTCATTAGGCTCTCGGCGGGGTTACCTTGTCGGTGTCTCACCGCTGCGGTCGTGGGAAGAATAGTAAGCTGTCTCGCGCCTTCTTGCCAAATGCGTCCTTTGGATTGTGTTCTCTTATCGACAATACACAAAGCGGCTTACCGAATTCTCCCACGAAGGATCTAAGCTTGCTCAGAATAGTGCAGGCGTTGGCCTGTAAAATGGCGTATAATTTTGTAGATTTGGTTAAGACGTCTATCACTACAAATACATAAATGACGCTGAATTTCGACCGTGGTAACGGGCCAAACTAATTGACGGAAACTCTAGTGGATTACTGGGGATAATATAATGCAGCTCGGCCATTAATTTTTCAGTGGATCCCTATATTTCTGAAACAAACTGCACGATCTGACAGCATTAGTTACTAATTGCTGCATTCGCTTCTAGAAAAAAAGGACGTCTTAATGCTTCGTAGGTATTAATTTATTAATCGATGAATCACATTTCTGTCTCGATACAGACGACCACCGAATTCGAGTCTGGAGACGTCCTTGCCTGCGCCGTGATCCACACTGCAATGTATATCGGCATATCGCCCCAACGAGAGGTGTCATGGTGTGAGGTACTACTTTACACAGTTCTCGCACTCTAATACCGGTAATTGAAGGAAACCTGGCGGGGAGGCGATACGTCCATGAAATGATGGGGCCATGACGCACCCATTTTTGCTGCTGATTATGAACCTAATTTTTCAGCAGAATGATGCCCTGACTCACACAGCATGGCCATCTGTCCCCCGCCTTCGTAATATCAACACACATTGGCCAGCATGGTCCCCAGATCTCTCGTCCATCGAGAATATTTGTGACCAGATTGGACGACAACTTCAGCCAGAGGCAACTGCGGTGGGTTTGGAGGGTCAGTTCACCAACTGTGTCAGGATATATCTCAGGAGAACATCCGACTTTGTATGCGTCCATGCCCAACCACATGACACCTGTCTCCGCGCTACGGGTAGTCCAAAACCGGTTTAAACGCTTCCTGCAAGTAATGGTCCACTGAAATAAATGCTTGGTGTGGAACAATATTTTCATGATTTTGGTATACTTAGCACCAGTCAGGTGTCTGTGCCGAAATACATGCCGCTCCTATTCAGGAGGATATCAGGATATAATGAGAAAATAGCCAATTTTCAGTTTTTTTCAATAACAGCAACAAGATGCGTAGCAGATTTCATAGGAATAGGAGAAACCTCATGTATCGTACTAGTGTAAAGTCGATTTAGTCGTTTATAATTCTACATATGATTAGAAAATAATTTTGGTACACAAATTACTTTTCTTCATAAAACACTGGTCTATATTCAAGTAGTTTATCTTAGTAGATTTTACTAATGCTAGATGTGTGCGACATATGTTCTTAAACTATCCGCGAGAAAAAAATGATTTTTTTTTCTTTTCAAAGCAACACACATTTATGTCGGATAAAAACTGTACGGTTAAGGGGAAAGGAAAATATATAACGACCGCGACAGGATTCGAACCAGCAATCTTCGGATCCGAAGTCCGACGCCTTATCCATTAGGCCACGCGGTCAGATGCAAGGGAATCCGACTGTAGTGGTTTAAATATGGTATTTAAGTGATAAAGCATATATCTACGAATAAAATATCGAGAATTATTGTCAAAATAGTATTCAGAAAATAAGTAAAAATATCAGTCGTCTGGTAAGATAAAACAACTCTGCAGCCCGCGTTCCTGTCTTATTTATCCATGTAGAGTAAACAAGATACTTTTAATAATTATAATAAATAGGAAGCAGAGGTGTTTCCGTCAAATTAATGAAGGGGAATATAAGTTATTTCGCGACAATTACGGTAGGAGTTGTTTGCTATAAAAAAAAAACTACATATGGACATTTGTACCATAAAGGAAGATTCAGGATCTGGTGTTACATTACGAATAATACATTTTAAATATATATGGAATATCGAGTGTTGGAAGAACTGCAAGGATGTTTCATATTCACAATTACCTCTGTTATTTTAGTGCATGCTTGCATTTTCGAAATAAATAAAAGTGTTTTCCTATTTCATGTGTAAAACGCACTGTAAGGAGGAGTTTTCTGCCTAGCTTAAATAAAAGGATATCAATTCTTTCTTGTACGTTACGGGATATAGCGTTGAAGAAGAATTTGTTCTCGAAACTGGCGCAGTAAAACTTTGAATAAAATGTTTTCTGCTTCCGATTAAAACATAATACAATCTACGTATTGGTAAATTACGACAGTCACATTTCATAGCAATGAGTTTGAACAACTTTAATTAGCTCAGCTGCATTCAGCTGTAGTACCAAATTCAGATTTATTTCAATGGTTCATTATTACATGTGCAATTAGAAAAATTATTACATTTTAATAATTTTGACTATGAGAAAAAAAAAAGGTAATCTTTGGTAACTAACCTAAGTTAAATTATTAAATTACAGGAAGTATGTCTTTTATTCGAACAATATATTAAACAACATGCACGTCAGTAAAAATTATAAATTAGTCGTGAACAAAATTTCATGACAATGATTCATCTAATTTTTCTATACTCTTTTATGTTGGTTATTATTTCCGAAAAGTTGCATTGTATCAGGCATTAAATCAGATGTAAACAGCAACAGAGTATTCTGCGGTATTGTACGAGAAACTAATACCTTCTACTGCAGTAAGGTTATTTACTTAATCCTTAAATATTGTCGTATCTTCATCGCACGGTTTATTAGGAGTAAAAAAATGGTGAATTCAAAAGGTTCTCAAGGTTATCTTCAGACCTACGCATTCTTTGGAAACACTGCTATAGAAACATATTTTCTGAGTACCATTTTCTCATTTTTACAGCAGTCGTTCGTAATGTTGATTATAGCGATCTACCGTTCTGCCGCCAGTAGCCCTAAGATGAGTACTTCATACATTATTATTGCGAGCTATCTTTGATATACTCCACTTGCAATAGAAGTGTACAGTGACCGGCTCACTTCTAGGCATAAGAGTTCCCTCATATTTACTAGGTAACCTGTAGCCAATCACGGACTGGTCTGTAGCTGAACGATAACGGAACGGGCCAGCAGCTTATGCGTCATCCCACAATCATCCGGTCTTCAGTCTTCGATTAGAGCAGTAAGAAACATCCACCCGATGTTTCCAAGACAGCTGTCAGCGTGATTAGCCCTTCGCGCGCATTTTTTTTCTCCTTGCGATGATTATCCCTATTTTCCCCACTGAGACATACCAATACGTCTGCCTGACACTATACAAATTGTTAAACGTTTATGATTTTACCCCAAATTTTTAGAAAGTAAACTAGCAAGAACGGGTAATTTCACTTCACTATGCTGATTACCAAACTTACACATACATTAATTTTATTTTATTTATAAAATGTTTTATTTTCTTTCTAGTTAATACGTGTATCAACATTGGTTGGAATGTAGTTTAAATGCAAATATCAAAACTTTAATATTATATATATTTTGGAGTTCAACGAAATTTTCAGCATAGGTTCAAACCAGAGTGCCCCCTTATTTACAACCGTATTATTACAAATTTTAATCTAAGAAAGGTGGCTAATTTATGCTGTTTAATTTGAACGAACTTATAACCAAACTTTAAGTTACTAATTTTTGGATAAGCACTTTATAAAGTCTTATCATCTGCATGCGAGATACAAACATTAAGAAAAATTAAAGCACGATTAGGATTTCGGATGTTCTTTGCCACATATTGTGTTTTGATGTCCGTAGTCGTATTTGTTGGTTAGTTTCGTCAATTTAAATGTGTTGTGATGGAAAGACAGTGTGTATTTTAATACCGTACTCTATATTGAGCCATAAACAAGTTACTAACTCTTAAATCCCGATGTTGCAAAACTTATTTTGAGGTGTACAGTATTTTTCCTGAAAGTTATAGGAGAGCTGCTATAATTAGTTCCTAATTAAGGTAAGAATGTGATTGTACTTTTTAATAAATCCAGAACCTAATGAAAAGGGCAGTAATGCACTAGGTTTAACATCTTGAAGCGTGCCATATTCAACGTAGCAACTCAGCTGTCACAAAACACGCCATACCCCGCCCCCTCGGGCAACCTCCCTCGAGACATGTGGTGGCAATTAATGCCTAAGGCCAAGCCAGGCCGGAGTAATGGAGGCATTTATACGTGTCAAGGTTGCCTTGAACCCCCTCCATCACCCCCTTATGAAACCCATGAACCTTGAACACGCCAAAGAAAGGATCAGATAGTCTGGCGATTTCCACCCACGTCAATAACACACGCCGCATAAACAGCTGACAGTGTTTGTCAGCGGCAATGCAGGTCACCCCATTTACCCCTCCACATGTAAGAGCAGTGTCACATGCAGCAAACAGCCTTTGTTTAGCACCTCCCCATTTTACTCTTCTCTTAACAAGGGAAGACATTTGTAAGGTTCTAAGGGGGGATGGAAATAGTTTAAAAGCCAAATTGTGATTCAAGGGAGATCAGTTGAACCAAGGCAGTTAAATAGGTCAGTTATGTGAGAGCAGTTGAACCGATTAGTTAAGGGAGATTAGTCGGCCAGTCAGTTATGTGAGCAAGCCGAGAGAGGACGTGGGTGCAACATATAACCGAGACTGGGAAGATAGGACATGGCCGAGTCAGTAAGTCGCATCAGTCAGGCAGTCAGTTAGAATCACTTGCCGAGAGAGGAAGTTCGTCGGGACGGCGATAGGCCGTGGAGTTCGGGCCCTTGCAGAGTCAACCAGAGACATGGTTAATGGGTCAGCCATATCGAGATAGGCAACCAGAAATCTTCCGCGCCACAAGGCGCTGGAACAGATTAAGTTAAATCAGAATGGTCGTACCGTCAAACAGGGATGTGCATGGCATCGGGCATTGGGAGCTGGATCCCGAACGTCAGCCGAGTCATTTACAACTCTACACCGATAACGGGAGTCGAGTGGTGAGCTTAAACGAGGAGTGTCACATCGAGAGAGTGGGAGTAGTTTGTGGAACCCTGTGCCGAGAGCCAGGGTGGGGGCCTGCCAAGGGTCCCTCGCCGGGATGTGGCAGTGTGGTAATCCATCAGTTACACCCCTATGCCGAGAATGTGAGTCTAGTGGTGATCTTCAACGAGGAGTACCACGTTGAGCGAGTGGGAGCAGTCTAGTGCAACCCCGTGCCGAGAACTGGGGTGGGGACCCTCCTAGGGTCCCTTGCGGGATGTTGTAGTGATGTAATCTGTCAGTTACACCCTTATGCCTAGAACTTGATTTGAGTGGTGAACTTCAACGAGGAGTGTCACGTCGAGTGAGTGGGAGAAGTCCAGTGACACCCCGATCCGAGAGCAGGGTGGGGCCCGCCAAGAGTCGCCTGCAAGGACTTGGGTGTCAGTCAGCCAATGCCAAAGGAGGAAACCAGGTTAGAGTAGAATGGCAACAACAGCCAGTCCGAGGACCTAAAACAGGGCCACCCAACCCACCAGACCTCATTTACTGCCGGTACAACTCACCAGAACAATACAGATAAGTACCGACGTCGCCACTCAGGGACATATCCTGTCACCTAGTGTCCCCCAATACATCCAAAATGTAGTCATAACACTGTTATCAGCTCTTCAGGCCCAGAACTCGCATGGTCAGTAATGTATGAGTTGATCATCAGAAATGTACTTGCATTGTCGGGAATGTGTTTATGGATTCCCATCAAATAAACATGTTAAAACCAAGATGTGATTCTGTTATCATTATTCACACAATTCAACATTCAAGGCACCTTATAGTCTGTGCCATTTAACATTATCCCAAATCCTATGAGCCACTCTGTATCACACAGGTGGGGAATAGCATTAAGTTAAATTGGCGCCCAATGTGGAGCTTAGTTAATTCTATGGAGACTGAAACAAAAATGAGACTATACCCGAGAAAAGGGGTCTCACCCTTCCTGAATTACGGAGCTAGTCAGGATGAACCAAAGACTTTGGGGAGTCTCACACCCCTTGGTGACCACTACAGCATTAATTAGCAAGCCATGAGTCAAAATTAGGATGTCAACAAACTAGGAATTAATGAGGATGAGAGGGAGGTACAAGTTTGGGAGAGCAAGGCGGGAGAACAAAGGGAGGTTAGCGAGGAGCAGAGGTGGAGAGAGATAGCGAAGCATTAGGCCACTGCCCACTGGATGATGGGCAATAGTGAAAGTGGAGAGAATGGCGATAGCCGATGAGAGATGCTAGAGCAAGCACGGACGAGAGAGCCAAGGGAGAAAACGAAGCGAGGCAAAAATTAGCGAAGAGCGGAAACGGGAGAAAACAGGAGGTCAATTTGACTGGACGGTGTTAAAATTACGTGAGATAGGCCAGGGGGTCGGGTGAAAAGCAGCGGTGCTGGCCAATATGAAAAAAAGTAGAAACCCGCAGTGGGTTTCTAGTCACAGGGCTGTGAACCATGACAGGAAGATTGCAGGTAATAGTAATAAGCAACACAGCCCTATGCACTATGCCAGCATCCCAAGGGCGCAACGGTTACTGCGCCAGCCGAAAACGAAGTATGGAGAGCCGGGCGATAACACATACCAGCCACTTGCAGCCACACGATAAGAAACACCGGGGAAGATGTGTGTGAAGAAGATGGGCAAGGAAGTGGACGAAGAAGAGACAGTAGGCGAGAAGCGAAGAAATGAAGAGAATTACACCAACCAAGAATCGAACCCGGGAGACCGCAGCCAAATCCGATGACGAACCTGTAGCAGTCCAGAAATGTCAACAGAACAAGAGGAAGGTCACTCAGCATTACCCTCTCTCACCTGCTGGAGATGCTTCAACCAGGTTCACAGTGCGGGTGGGACAAGAAGCCACCTCATTCGGCACATAGTGTGATGAGAGGTAAGTGTTTACTCATGTAACCCGCTGAGAAAACTAGGGCAGGATACCCGACCTTCCACCCTAAGTTCGCCGAAACTTAAGTGTGACACAGTGATTTCAGTTTGACCTGTGTTTATCCTATGTAAATGAGGAAGTTAGGCCTTCAGCCGAATGGCATGTAGATGCCACACTTAAGTGTGAATGAGTGTTATTTGTTTAATTTACCTGTGGAGGTAAGGATACCAAGATAGGCCATCAGCTGGGTGCAGAGTTAAAATGTGTAAAATAATTTTACAGAGGTTGTGGTGTGTTTACATTTTCCTCAACTGCAAGACCGCGTGTAACAGCGGAAATGCAGAATAAGATAAGGGTCTTATTTTTGTTCTGTTAATGACCTGTGATCCATCCCTTTACAGTAAAACATACCATGTGTAAGTATAGCAAAAGGTTAAGTGTGTGTTTGGTTCCGCCTACCAGAAGAGCATTTGTATAACCGGAAGATTGCCAGACATTAGCAAGGACAGAGTTCCCAGCCTAGGAGATAAGGATGTTTTCTTTTACACGTAATGTGAGCCATCAATACCAGTAAAAACAAACCATTTCAAAAACGTAAATGCTGTTAGTCAGCTCTGCAAATGACCGGCCTTCTGCCCCGTCTTTGTTTGCAAGTACTCAAGAAAGACCCCGACTTGCAAGGGCGACAGTCACACAGAAGAGCTAATTAAGTACTGTAAATGTACTATGATCCAGAGGGATCACTGATGGCATTTAGTGAAATGTTTAAACTGTGTAACCCTGAAAAACTGGTAATAAGCCTGTAAAAAGGTTTGTAAGTACTATACGGAGTCCAAGGTGTGTATCTTGCTTATATTTTGTTGAAATGTTTTGTGCGAATTCAAATATGTAGCCAGAAGTTACACTTGTACAGTAACGTGCAGTCCAAGGCAGAAATAGAATCCAGGAAAAGTCTGTCAGTTTTTGTGCCAAACCCTAACGCCGAGGACTAGTAGATGAAGTGTTTTAACCGTGCCAATAAACTTAAAAGTTAGCTCCTATTCCCAGTGTATGAGGCCTGCGAAATATTTGAAAAATAATATACCATGTGAATAGCAGCCTTGTTTTGTAATCGCAGAAACAAGTGTTTGAAGATTGTAGCAGCAGGTAAGAGATGGGCACGGCGGCGGATATAGAGCAGACAGGCAAACTTGAATGGCAGCCCGACGGGCCGTGACAGCTAGTGTTAGGGAAGGGGGGTGGGGATGCGATGGGCGGAATTGTCAAAAAGGGGAAATAGTCGCAGCTGTCAACAGGCTGCGCGGCAGCCACAAAATAAAAACGTCGCTATAGCCATGTGGAAAACGAGGGGCGCAAGACAGCGCGAACATAGAGAAGGCACAGCATAGGAACGAAAATTGAGGTGCAATTGAATCCCGAAATTTTTTGGCACGAGTTATGCCAGCTTAGCAAAAAGCCAGGGGGATTCGACACATGCCATATTCAATGTACAAATTCAGCTGTCACAACACACGCCATAACCCACCCCCTCCCACAAGGGCCCTCCTAGTATCCACCTGTATCAAGACATGAGGCAGCAATTAACGCCTAAGGCAAAGCCAGGCCGGAGCAATGGAGGCAGTTACAAGTATCGAGATAGCCTCGGAACCCCACCATCCCCCTAGTAATCCCTTGAAACTTGAACACACAAAAGAAAGGATGAGATAGTCTGGCGATTTCTACCCACACATCAAAAACACGCGTCGTAGAAACAGCTGACAGGGTTTGTCAGTGGTACCTCAGGTTACCCCATTTCCCCCTCCACCAGCAAGAGCAGCGGCACATGTAGGAAGTAGCCTTTGTTCAGCACCTCCCGTTTCCTCTTCCCTTAACAAGACACATGTAAGGTTCTAAGGGGGGATGTAAATAGTTTAAAATCCAAATTTTGAAGCAAGGGGCGATCAAATGAACCACATCTGTTGAATAGATCAGTTATGTAAGAGCAGTTGACCCGATCAGTTACAGGATATCAGTCTGTCAGTCATTTAAGTGAGCGCAGCGAGAGAGGAAGTCAGTGCAGCAGTTAACCGAGGCTGGGGAGATCAGAACCCAGCTGAGTCATTCAGTGGCATCAGTCAGGGATATTGGCTCACGCTCGCGCCTTTCGCGACACTCGTGACATGAGTATTGGCTACACACGTTTTCTTGTGGAGGCCAGGGAAATACCTACATCAAACAGCAAATAAGTGTCTCCAACGTTTCGCAAATTAGAGGCAAAAAACCAATCCACTTGACTTTTTTTTTTGGCTGAATATATCGTCGGACAGGGAGCCTCCTATTAACCTCCAAGGGTTATGTTCAGTGGACACGCAGTATTACCCAACGGCACATTCGGCAAGCCTTTGCCAAGCTGCATGAGTTTCAGAGATGACGCATAGTCGGCTTCCGAGAATCAGGTTGGACCTTTCGGTGCATTGCATATACCCTGAAAGATTCTGCTTACAATGTGAGACTGTGTTGAACACAGTGGCAACAGTAGGCCACACACACCCGTCTAGAAGGCTCGGATCGATCCGGACGGACCTCAAGCAGGGAGGACAGCTTCAGCATAGGACATGCTTTAAGCACTCAAAGGACATGTCATGAGAGCATGGGATATGACCGTTCTCACTGGTTACATATCAACGGAGTAAAAGAATCGGGATCTGTATTCGCGTCGTCCCTTAATACATCTACCATTAAGAACTGAACATCGCAAAGTCCGTTTGAAATTCTGCCATGAATAGTAACAATGGCAGCTTGGGGATTGGGTACAGGTGGTGTTCATCGACAAATGACATTTCTGTCTCGATACAGACGACCACTGAATTCGAGTCTGGAAACTTCCTGGCCAGTGATGTGATCCACACTTCAATGTAGAGCACCACATCGCCCCAACAAGAGATGTCATGCTGTTAGGTACTATTTTCCACAATTCTCGCACACTAGTACCAGTCATTGAAGGAATCCTGGCATTGCGGCGATACATCCAGGAAATTCTGGGACCAATTACGCTCCCATTTATGCTGCGGCTTGTGAACCTAATTTTTTGGCAGGATGATGCCCTTACTAACACGGCATGGGTACCTGTGGCCTGCCTTCGTGATATCAACATAACATCTTGGCTAGCAAGTTCTCCAGATCTCTCGTCCATCGAGAATGTTTGGGACCAGATTGGACGACAACTTCAACCAGAAGCAACTGCGGTGGGTTTGGAGGGTCAGTTCACCAACTGAGTCAGGATATTCCTCAGGAGAACATCCGAGTTTATATTCCTCCATGCCCAACCACATGTCACCTGTCTCCGCGCTTCCGGTAGTCCAACACCGTTTTAAGAGCACCCTGCAAGTAATGGTCCACTGAAATAAATGCTTGGTGTGGAAAAATATGTTGATAGTTTTGGCATATTTAGCACCAGTCAGGTGTCTGTACCCACTTACGTGCCCCTCCTTTTCAGGAGGAGATCAGAAAAACTTGAGAAAACTTCCAATTGTATGTTTTTTTTAATAACAGCACCAAGATGCATAGAAAACTTCATAGGAATAGGAGAAACCTCATGTATTGGACTAGTGTAAAATATATGTACACGTTTATAATCCTACATTTCATCATAAATTAATTTTTGTACACAAGATACTTTCCTTAATGATACATAGGCCTACATTCAAGAAATTTTTTATAAGTGTATTTTTTAAATATTAGATGTGTGCGACATAGGTTTTTCAACCATAAACGGGGAAAAAACCATTTGTTTTTCTTTTCAAAATAACAGACATTTAAGTCGGATGAAAACTGTACGGTTAAGTGGCAAGGAAGATACATAACGACTGCGACAGGATTTGAACCTGCATTCTTCGGATCCGAAGTCCGACGACTTGTCCATTAATTAGGCCACTGGGTCAAATGTTAGAGAATCCGGCTGTGTTGGTTTAAATATGTTATTTAAGTGATAATGCAGATATCTACGAACAACATATCGAGCATTATAGATAAAGTAGTATTCAGAAAATAAGTAAAAATATCAGCCGTCTGGTAAGATAAAACAACTCTGCAACCTACGTTCCTGTCTTATTTATCCATGTAGAGTAAACAAGATACTTTTAATAATTATAATAAATAGGAAGCAGAGGTGTTTCCGTCAAATTAATGAAGGGGAATATACGTTTTTTCGCGACAATTACGGTAGAAGTTGTTTTCTATAAAATAAAAAAATGCTACATATGGACATTTGTACCATAAAGGAAGATTCAGGATCTGGTGTTACATTACGAATAATACATTTTAAACATATATGGAATATCGAGTGTTGCAAGAACTGCAGGGATGTTTCATGTTCATAATTACCTCTGTTATTTTAGTGCATGCTTGCTATTTCGAAATAGAATAAAATTGTTTTCCTATTTCATGTGTAAAACGCACTGTAAGAAGGAATTTTCTGCATAGCTTAAATAAAAGGATATCTATTATTTCCTTGTACGTTACGGCATATAGCGTTGAAGAAGAATTTGTTCTCGAAACTGGCGCAGTAAAACTTTGAATAAAATGTTTTCTGCTTCCGATAAAAACATAATACAATCTACGTATTGGTAAATTACGACAGTCACATTTCATAGCAATGAGTTTGAACAACTTTTAGTAGCTCAACTGCATACAATTGGAGTGCGAAATTCACATTTATTTCAATGGTTTATCATTACATGGGCAATAGAAGAAAAATTATTACATTTTATTTATTTTGTCTATCAGAAAAATAATAATCATTGGTAGATAACGTCAGTTAAATTAATTAATTAGATGAAATATGTCTCATATTCGAACATTATATTAAACAACTTGCACATCAGTATAAATTAGAAATCAGTAGCGAACGTAGTTACATGAGAATGATTCATCTTTATTTTTTGTATTCTTTTGTGTTGGTTATTATTAACGAAAAGTTGCATAAAATCAGGCACGTAATAAGATGTAAACTGCAACAGTGAGTTCTGCGGAGTTATATGAGGAATTAGTATATTCCACTCTAGTAAATATATTTGTTCAAACCCCAAATACATTCGTATCTTGATCGCGTGTGTTATTTGGAGTAAAAAAATGGTGAATTCGAAAGGTTCTTAAGGTTATCTTCAGACATATGTAGTCTTTGGAAACACTGATATAGACATATATTTTCTGAGTTACCTTTTATCATGTTTACAGCGGTCGTTCGTAATGTACATTATAATTTATTGGTCCTTAAGTTGCTAGATGTAGTGATCCACCGTTCTGCCTCTAGTACCCTCAGATGACTACTTCATACATTATTATTGCAGGCTGTCTTTGATATACTCCACATTCAATTCAAGTGTACAGTGGCCGGCTCATTTCTAGGCACACAAGTTCCCTCATATTCACTAGCTAACCTGTAGCCAACCACGGACTGGTCTGTAGCTGAACGACAGCGGAACGGACCGGCAGCTTATGCGTCATACCACAAACATCCGGTCTTCAGTCTTCGGTTACAGCAGTAAGAATGAACCACCTGATGTTTGCGAGACAGCTGCTAGCGTGATAAGCCCTGCGCACGCATTCCTTTTCTTGCGATCATCATCCCTATTTCCCCCACTGAGACATACCCAGATGTCTGCCTGATACTATACGTTAACGATTTTACAAAAATTTCTAGAAAGTAAAGTTGCAATATCGGGTAATTCCACTTCACTATGCTGATTACTAAACTTACATATGCATTAATCTTATTTCATTTATAAAATGTTATAATTTTTGTGAAGTTTATACACGTAATAAAATTGTTCGGAATCTAGTTTAATTTTAAAAATGAAAAGTATAAAAATTTATATTTTTAAGTATGAAGAAATTATTAGCTTCGGGGATTGAAGCTCAGTTGCAGAGCATTTGACTTCATTTTGAGAGGTTCTCTGTTCTAACCACAGCGACCACTTATTTTCAATCGTATTATTACGAATCTTGATATGTGAAAGGTGGCTACTTTATTCTGTTTTATTTGTACGAAGTTATAAAAAACTTTCAGTTTTTTAATTTTCTGGTTAACTTTTTAGACAGTCTGACTATCTACATGCGTGATACAAACACAAAGAAAAATTAGTGCACGGCCGGGGATTTCAGATGTTCTTTGCCACAGATTGGTTTTTGATGTCCGTATAAGTCGTATTTGTTTGTTTGTTTCATCAATTCAAAGGTAGTATTATTGAAAGACATTGTATATTTTAATCCTGTACTTAGTTCCGAATTAAGGTAAGTATGTGGTTGTACTTTTCAATAAATCCTCACCCTAATGAAAAGAAAAGTAATTTATTAGGTTTCATATTTCATAAATTAAGTAGTTGAAATAATATAACTGGAAACGAGTAATGACTAGAAAAATGGTTCCTAAATAACGTGAATCGGAATTTCATGTCTCCTTTATCATAATAATTATTCCTGTATATGGAGTGTTCGTTGTAAACGTTGAACAAAATAATAAATCAATTTCACAAGCATGTCATTTGTACACATCATCACGTTTTGCAATCATTACAAATATTTACTGAAATAATAAATACATTCTTCTCCTCAGATCAAACAGTGATGCGACATGGATCTCATTTTGATTCTGTGCTTTCAACTTGAGTATACTATTAACTTGATAGAATTTTGTAAGTTATTTTCGCGTTGTAGAAATTTTTGCTACAGATCTTTTTTACCCCAATAAATACGATATAGGTAACATCTAAACTGCTAAAGCGACATACCTTTAACAGAACATTGGCTATAAAAAAGGTTTAAAAACTTACATAGCTGATTCTGAACTAACACATCATCAAATATATATTGTGAACAAAAAAAATTGGTTCGCATGGTAACGCAGATAAAATATTATTGTATATGATTCTGCTACAAAACACAGAAACAAAAATAGACTAAAATATGTGTAGCTAAATAATTTTCTTTAAGATAAATTAACTTGTAATTCATATGCTCATGATGGTTAATACGTGTTATTTTCAAACCTTTAAATATAACGGGTAAATATTTATTTCGTTTATTATATTTTGAAATTAATTAATTAAAACTCTTATTCTTTATTAGATTTTGAGGATATTATTTCTTTAATGGAAGTTCTATCAAACTACATTTAATTTTTATAAATACTCAATTTTTGTAAGCAGATAGTTTTATTTATAATATTTAAAAGAAAATATATCCTTTTATCACAATTATATAACATTAGTAGGTAACTTCTTTAAATCTGATACACAATTTCTTCAGTCATTACTCCCAGTAACTGCGTTGTAATCTGGTATTGTTAGTTCAGTTAGAATTCCTCTACATTTTAACTGAGTTTGTGGGAATTAATATTATTGCAATGGAAATATAATTTAACTGCTGTAGAACTTCCAGTATATTCTGCTATGCGTTCATTGGAATATCCGCGCTAATAACTTATAAATTTAGCGAACCCAGTATGCCATTTTACGAATAGTTCAAAGGACACTACGCCAGGTTTTATAATCGTCAACTTTCTTTGAAATATTCCAACGGACATTGAATAAGTTTAAATTGTTATCATTAAGGATTTTATACCAAATATCTTAAAATCAGACATGTTAGGTAATACAAAATTATATTCACGCTGGAATATTACCTTCAAAATACATCTTCTGGAAAGTACATGTCTTTTATTTTCTTTGAAAACTGATTTGACATACTTTGCAGTTTTGGCCACAGTTGAGGAACTACGGATGATCTGAAGAGAAAACCATATCCGTTATCTACACTTTTTTTTAAATCATGAGAAACATTACTCTATTACAACTTCTCTGTTGTTTCTCAGCAAGCCAATCAATTGGGGGTATAGCTCAGTGGTAGAGCATTCGACTGCAGGTCGAGAGGTCCTCGGTTCAAACCCGAGTGCCCCCTTTTTAATAATCCTTTTTAGGAAAATATATTCAGTATAAGCCACCAACGTAAACATATTACTTGGACAGAAATTCCATAAAAGATAACAGTTATGAATTAAATAAACTTGCTAAATGTTTCGATCAAATTGAATTTTGCATCTTTAAGCCTAAGTGCTGAAATGATTAGATAATGGTGGCCTTAATTAATGTAACCACAACTATTTGGATCAGTGTGAAGTTAATTTAAGAAATGGGTGTTTTTTCAGCCTTACTAGTGTTACTGTATAGAGTAGAATGAATCACTGTGACCGACGTCGCAGATGACAATTTTATATTAAAAGAATTTTGATACGTTAACAAATACCTTTGAAAACTTCTGAAGGACGTCTTTTAATTGTCATAAATATTTATAACTTAATTTTAATCTCTCTTTCTGTGTATATGTAGACCGGAGTGAATGTGTATGTAAACCATACCATACAACCTTCTAGTTCGTATTGTGAGGTACTATATACAGAGTTAATAACAGCACCGGATCCCTTTTTTCTTGGAAACAACACGAAATCAGGTGTTCGTGAAAAAAGTGTGGTCTATACCCTATAGCAAGCATCGATTGGTAGTAATCGCATTCTCCCGAACATACTATAGGCGGGGGTATGTAAGTGATCTATAAAAATGGTAAATACGAATATGGGTAGTATAAGGTATCGTTTCATATATATTGTGTAAAAGGAAACAGCTTTTACTGAGACGCTTTTTTTTACGTGCATAGTTTATGCACAATAAATTAAATCATCAAAGTTTATGGTTTGTGACGTGTGTAGTTTACGAAAAATGAAACGGAACGAATACTATTTTTATTCATACAATAATCAAATGTAAATCAACGAAATAAGTTTTTCTGGCGTACAGATCTAGATTAAGTATAGTCAAAAGGTCATTGACTGTACTGCAAATGCTGGTTTGATGTGAGGGAACTACTGTCAAATTGGAACAGGGAATACTCATTCGCACACATCACTCTTCACAAGTGTTCGAAAAGTTGACCATCCTGTATCAGACACTATTATGCTCTCCTTCTTACATTCGCGGATGCTTGACGGACCTCAGCACAGCTGAGGGATCCACTTGCTGGTCTGATTCTGTCCTTCATGTCTTCCCTCGTTGTTGGACGCACGCAGTAGACGATGTCTTTAACTCTCCCCCAACAAAAATAAGTCATTTCGAGACAAGTCTAGAGAACATGTTGGGCAAGCTACAGGACCCATTGGTCCGATCCACCATCAGGGGGAATGACATGTCAGCAACTAGCCGAGCAGATAGAACAGATAGAACTGATGTGGGTGACAGATGAATATTAACAAATAGCACAACAAAATTCAAATGCAGAACAACAACTAATATCACTAGGAAAAATATATACTGCAACTGAAAATATTTTACTCGGCACAGACGTAGTAATAAAATATAACATTTAATTACAAGAATTATTTTTGAATTCAAATTATTTTTTACACACAAAAAAAGTTTAATTAATTTGCAGAAGTCATACTATTTGTGACTTGAACAACACTAGCCTCTCTCGTGCCAAATTAAAATTTCAAACTTACAGAATAATATATTAATTAAATTGTCTCTTTACTCCAGGCTAGCTCAGTGTTTTAAACATAATAATAATGCCGGTGTATCCGTAGTTAAATTAAACAAGGTTCAGTTCAACTTTAATAGAAATGTTCGCATCTGCTTCTTAATAAAATAATTCGTAGACTTAGCTGATTATAATTTGAAACTAAGAATTCTTGACGTTCTTGATGTTCTCGGCGATCACGTTGTTGGCAGGCGCATCCCCCTGGATGCAACATGACCTCTCTTCGCGAGCTTCTCTTATCTGGCTATCGGGTCAGTAGTTCCATTACAGTCCCAGCACATTTAGACACACGCGGTAGTTAGAGATAATTACATGAAAAATACACGCGTGTGGCGACCGAAACCAGCCTACTTTCCCCTTAGACTTTCTTCGCGTCTTAGTTTCCTTGGAGACGGCCAGTTTTCAGGCTCAAACTCAGCTCCTTATATTAAAAACTAATTTAAAACCATGCGTGCTAAACCCACGCAGGTTAGCGTTCTCCTTACGAACACCAATATGGCCAGAAAGTACCTTCAAACTGTATTAAATAACGCTGTCTAAAACTGACCTATACTGAGAATGCTAGATGCAAAAATTATTCATCACTTTAATTGGTTACCATGGCAACGAATCGATAACTACTCAGATATAAGGGCCTTTTGAACACTTACAAAGGAACTTACTGGGAAGATACATAAATACGTTTACAATGAAATAAAATAGAAATTAAATTTTATACGAAAAGTGAAATTATGTACCAATTGACATAATAAATGTGCCTAATAAAAATCATATCTTTGTAATTGTATTACGGATTAAAAATACATAGACAAGTGAACAATTAAAATATCCATATGGCCCAATTTGATGACGATATATTGTAAAATATATATTGATTTCAAAGTTGTTTAGTCTAAAAAACTCTGAATGCAGTAAGGTATCTACGATAAACTTTCTTGAGACCTAGTTGTTAGAAGATAAATGTTCAGAAAAGAAAGGTAGGAATATCAGACTTGCAATAAATTTCAACGATCTCTAAATTTCTACCTGTGTACAAGAAACATATTTCGAAGAAAAACTGCAACCAGATGTTAACTAACTTTATGCTTCATCTGCAATAATTTATCGCTAAACGTTACCACTGTGCTAGTTACCGTTAGCAAATTTGCTTGGCTACAGTTGACGTTATTATGTACAGTATAAAAGAACGGTAATATTTGCGATAATACATTTGGGAAATATTTTGATAATTTATGAAAATGTTTACTCAGTGTCCTTTACAGTTCATTAAGGTAGTAAATAATGTATTCCGCTCTGTAAGATATGGATAATTTGAAAATACGTGTTGTGTGTCAATCTACGCCCATAAACAAATAAAATATCAATTTAATCAAAAGAAAGATGCAGTCACTCCTTGGTACAAACAACATTATACAAAGATAGCCACTTTCTTTACAATAAAACATCCCAAAAATTACCAAGAATCATACTTAAGGACACTGCAACAAGAATGACAAATATAAATTGATGCGATATTAAAAAAATAAATAGTGCTCTGTGATCGTACATGGCATAAAAGAAAGAAACGAATATATTTTTCAAGACATTTTGTATCATCAATGAAATATAAAAGTCCAGACGGAACTAATTTATTAATAACTGAAACACGGAATCGTTGTTGTGTGTTACTATTTTCTTTAAATTTATTCATTAGTTGTGTGTCTCAAAATAGAATAATATTAATAATTCTATATATACATATTATAACACTAAACGTCTCTCTATAAGTCTGTCTGTTAGTGCGCTTATCACTCGAGAACCACATATCTGATTTACGTGTTTTTTTTTAAATTCATAGTTATGTTCTCTGGCCAGGTTTTAGTATATATTTTGTTCCGTGAAGTAACATAAGGAATAAGTAGTGACGACAATAGTGCATCAAGTCGGAAAAAAGTTTGCTGCCAGCGCGTTCTCTTGCAATACGGTGTCTAAACCGTCAAAGATGGAACAATATCATGAAGTAAAGAATTGCGTAGAATAGAAAGGCCCAAAAAAACTCTGTGGTAGCATGTATATTTTTATAACAGCGAAATACTAATAAGAGTTTTTACCATTTAATTCACAAGCAACATTCAATGACGAAGTTTTTCACCTTGCACTCATTGGAATTCAAAAGCAAGTGCAGACTTTGTCAGGAAAAAGTATAAAACTAATAGAATTTATTTAAAAAAAAACCTAAACAATAATTCTGTAGTCCACGCGAGTGGAACCGCTGGCACAGCTAGTCCATAATACACTAAAGAGCAAAAAAAAAAAACTGGTATAGACGTGCGTATGCAAATAACATAGGTATGGAACCAATCAGAGTAACGAGATGCGGTCGGCAGCTAGATCGGGTACTGCTGCTACAATGGTAGGTTATCAAGATTTAAGTGAATTTGAACGTGTGTAATAGTCGGCGGACGAGAGATGGAACATAGCATCTCCGAGGTTGCGATAACATTTGGATGTTCACGTACGACCATTCCACGAGTGTACCGTGAATATCGGGAATCCGGTAAAACATCACATCTGCGACATCGCAGCGGCCGGAAAAATATCGCGAAAGAACGGGACAAACGACGACTGACGAGAATCATTAAACGTGACAGACGTTCAACCCTTTTGAATGTGGCGCAGATTGGATTTGTGGACCGCCCTGCAGGATTCATGGTGTGAATTGCCTCCTGCATACCTTTAGATTTTAGTCGAGTCCATGCCACGTCGTCTTGCGGCACTTTTGCGTGCTCGGGGTGCCCTACACGATATTAGGCAGGTGTACCAGTTTTTTTTTGGCTCTTCAGTGTAATAGGGAAGAAATGTAGTAAATACAACCAATTAATTAAATAATTGTTATAATTGATATGACAGAAATATTCACAAAATTGTTGACAAACTGGATATAAAGTAATAATATCCAGAAATAAAATTATTTAGGTAAACTTTGAAACCTCAAAATATTTTTTTATAAAATTGTTAAAGACTAAAAGAATTCGATCTCTTCAAGTTACATTTCAATGTTATGTTTTTAAGTTTCATATAATCCTAACGAATCATACACAACAGAATTTAAGTCATGATTTCCAAATTCACAGTAAAAGTTCCTTTTCATATAACATAAAAACTGATATTATAAAGAAGTATCAAAACGTCCGCTGTGTCTTAGCTGATTGCAGGCATCGTATTGAGCACACAGGAACGGGCAAGAAGGTATTTGAAAACCAATCTTGACTTTTTGCGCCCCCCCCCCCCCAGCAAATAAGGGGCAGGAAATGCATAGAGACATGACTTATGCCAGAAAATGGAGAGATTCAGTGCATAACATGAAGGAGAGGTTAGACTGACATGTACATCAGCAAAAGATTTAGCTTACACGTGCAGCAATGTTTGGCAAATACGTGCAGAAATGGTTTGGCAGACACGTGCAACCTCACTTAAAAATAAATATAATTTATCAACGAAATGAGTCAGTGAGTGAAAGATGACTGATGCACTAGAAGAAGCGAACTATAAAGTTGCAACAGTACTCAACAGAGAGGGAAAACAGAAAATACCCAAATGAGCAACTACACCTTGAGCAGAAGAATAAATAAAAAAAAATAACACAACCAACAAAACTATGTACGGCGACTACATACTACGTGATGGCTTGCGAGAATAAAACATTAAGGTCACTTCAGTGCCAAAATGTCCAGGGTATTCCACAATAGGCGAATTGCCATGAAGCGCACAGAGGTAGGGGCAAATATCACCTGAACAGAAACTCATTTTTTGATGTGGAATCACGCGCCAAGTGGCAGGGATACGCTGAATAAATCTGCAAAAACTGCAGCGGCAGGAATGAAACTGAAAGGGAGTATCTTCTGACGGCAACTGAAATAATTCGCAACACAGCATTGCATATCCGGCTGGTAGAGAAACAAGCCCTTATGAGACACGGGACTGCAGGCGAGACAGAATTAAAAACGTAGCATTCAAAGTACAGGTCAAAAATGAATTGAAATCAAAGTTATGAGAACAATGCGTAAATGTTAAAATATTGATAAATAATGATTAAATAAACTTAAATACATAAATAACATATTACGTATGCTACGATAAATAAAATCATAACCATGAAGTTATATTATAATGCTGGAAAAATAGATATTATAAAATAAATTATAGATACTCAAACAGATAATAAAAGCATATCTAATTGCATGAATAAAATACCAAATGTCATAAGACAATTTAATATTGCTCGCAATCATTTTTATTTATTTAATATCTTTAATTTAGGTTTCAAAACTATTTAAAAATAGTTCACTAGCAGTGAAAAAGCAATACAAATAGTCGTGACGTATTTTAAAATGACACACACTTCTGCCCTCAAAAGAATACAGAGAGCTAAGAAGAATTTTTTTAAATAGCACACAGTAAATAAAATGCTAAGATAAAAAAACACTTAAATAAAAACAACGTTAGCATTTAACATGCACTATTAGTAGATAATAACAATTCAAGAATTTAAGATACCAAGACATTAGTCAAAACAAGGGTAGCTTGCAAGAGTTGTAGGCAATGACAGAACAATGCTGGAGGTAAAAGTACCCAGGACAACCAGAAAAAAACCACAAGGGTATACAAAATAGTCAAAACAAAGCCTAGGACAAGAATCGACAAAAATAAGTAAACGGGATGTCAAGAAACTTCCCACGACCCCAAACAATGGGTATGTCCAAGTACCAAGGAGTAAAACAATTTTTGCTATGAAACATATAACAAACACGATTCCAAAACAAAGACAAAAAGGAAAGGGTGATATTCCAACTGGTGCGGGCACATAACAAAGCAAAAGGCCTGACCTCCACTAGCTAAGCTAGCAACTAGTGTGTGACCTGAAGTGCTGATGGGTAATCATTCCACCGACAACAAAGAAAGACAATACTAGACGAGTTCCACACTAAAACTGACACAAATTACAACAAAACAATTTCCCCGAAATTTATAGACAACCAACACGACCAAAATAAAATTCCAAAGAAAGCACCTAATTGGAAAGGTAAAATATTAAACATTTCAATGTGAGGTTAAATTGCCATCAGGGATTCGATGATACACAATGTAATGACACAGTCCCATACCAGTTTCTTTACATAAAACTTATCAAACAAAGAAAAATTAGTTAGAAATACTGAAAAGTAAATAATAGGAAAAAAAAAACTTTTACGATACTGGCAATTACTCAAAATGTCCACAAACACAGAGAAAAGGCAACGCGAAGAGAACATTTGTCTCAAATCACAGCTCTAAAAAAAAAAAAACAAGCTGTCAACGCAAGTCAAGAAACATGCCAAGACGAATGCCAAAGTAAAACGCGAGACCAAATACCGAAAACCGAGTACACTAGAATAACAACAAGAAATGCAAAATCTTAGAGTGATTGTTTAGAAAATTAACAAACGATAATGTTACGCAACAAAAGAAACTGTGATACAGCAGGTTCAGCAATCAAATAAATGAAGGAAAAGAAAAATAATTCAAACACCACGTTCAATCAGGAGAGAAAAAATGACACAACACAGCAATCTGACTGAGCAGAAGGTGAGAAACGTGGAAGCCACCAGAAGCAGCTGGAAACCGTGCACTATTCTCAGCAGCCAATACTGGGGAGACAGCTACCCTGGCGAACTCCACCCAGCAAACACATTCCATTGGAGAACAGCTATGGTGAGCCGACATTAAAACAAAATCCNTGGCGAACTCCACCCAGCAAACACATTCCATTGGAGAACAGCTATGGTGAGCCGACACTAAAACAAAATCCAAAACAATCAAGTATCGAAATATTACAAAACAAAATTGAGATAAGTGTTAGAATAAACATAGCTACACAGAAGACCCTACGCATTTTACCAATATTTACTCATAAAAACAATGAAGAAATAACAAGGGTAACACTCGAATTTCACAACAATAGTAAATTCAATTTTTAATGAAAAATATTGCCAAAATTAACTTTAGGAAATAAACTGCACTTTCAAAAAAGAGTATTACAATCTCCCATGATGACACTTAGTTAATTTATGAGAGGTTGTCCAAATATAAGTGCCAATGGCACTCGAACGGGCTGGTCGTATGGTTACTTACCCTCAGAGGAACAGATCAAAAATACTGGTAGCTTGACACCCAATTTTGAACTAAATACAAAATCCAATTGCCACTCCAGATGAATAAGCATGACCCACTCACACGTGCACACAAAAAACCAGTTGTCACCTGGGAGACAACTAACTCCCCCCAAAAAAAATTATTCAAACCAGTTGCAAAATTGCACTAACCTATTTTTTATCATGTGATTGTGTCTACCAGAGCGTATTATAATTTAAAAAAAAGCTTCAGTGAGTAAGCACCAAAGGTACAAAATTAAACAACTGCTGGACTTGTGAGATTTCTTTTGACAAAATAATCTGACAATATTGCAAGAAGTTGTATTAAAACTGGGAAGCAGATTTAAAATAAAATATCTCAAAACACTTATAAACAGCGTCCAAAAATAAACACAAGCAGAAAATTAAACAAAAATCGCAAGAAAATGCATTTCCAAAATCAGCAAAAATATTAAAAACTTTGAAAACGACAAATAGAACACACGAACAAGACAAAACATAAACGACCAGCTAAAACTTGGATTAAATAAAATATTCAGTAAGAAAGACAAATTAAAAGTGAAAGCATGGTCATCATCTGAAACCAAAGACAAACGTGACCGGAAGTGCGGTACGACTTAAAAATGTGCCCTGTTCTTACTAAAACAAAACAACAATTATGTTATTTCAAAAAATTAATAAGTTCCGAAACACTTTAGAATGCACGACGTAAAAAGTAAATGCCCAGCGATGTATTTGCAACAGGTAATACACAACCATAGAGCCATTAAGTAATATAGAATGACAGCAATGCACAACACTAATGTGGAGCCATATTTTATCAACAAGCATTCAATAAAAACGTTGTTATGGATAAGTGACAGCAAAACAAAAATATTTCAATAAAAAATTCAAGATAATTTTTTTCATAATGAATATAATCGTGATGCACACACACAGAAAAAATATTTAAAAACACGGTGTATAATCAAGTAGCAAAGATAACAATTTTTTTTTTAAACCAAACAACATGCAAATTTATGAAACGAAGCGGAACAACAAATTACATATAAAAACTGCTTGTAGCAATGAAATACATACCCGTTTAACCATTGCAACACTGTGAATTATAAAAGGATACGTCACGTCGGTGAAACACTCGGAAAAGCGAATTTAGATGACGTGACGAAAACCACAAATAAACACAGAAAATAAAACTGGCGTAATAACAACACACTGATATTAAATACTAAATGGTACGGTAACCCACTTAATAACATAATACAGAAAATGTGTTTGAAGACCTGAAAATTTGAAAGGATAAACAAACGCATCATGTACGCGAAGTAAGGAAATATCTGCCAAGTGCCAAGGACAAGGACAAGGACTTCAAACATCCAGAGAATATAGTTCACAGCATCACGAGGACAACAGGCAAACAAAAGTATATCATACTCAAAATAGAACCCTATATCACATAAAATTATGACTCAGAAAGTAATAAACTTAAACAGTTTAACTCTAAATATTAAATTAACGCTTTACATAAAAATTACATCTTATACGAAACTTTGTAAACATAATAAATAAAAACACGGCCACAAGAAAAAGGAAAAGTCATAACAAAAATGTTACCTGAATTCGCAACAAAGTGAATATTAATAGAGATCAGGCCAAAATCAGGTCCAAAAACAATCACGCTCAATGATACCAGCTTGTACTCATGAACGACCATAAACAAATAAAATATCCATTTCATCAAAAGAAAGATGCATTCAGTCCTTAGTACAAACAACATAATACAAAGAAAGCCACTATCAATGCATTAAAACGTGGCACAAAACTGAGTTTCCAAGTTACCGGTGCTGTTAATCACTTTGTATATAGTACCTCACGATACTAATTAAAAGGTTGTATGGGGTGGTTTACATACACATTCACTCCGGCCTACATATACACAGAAAGAGAGAATAAAACTGAGTTATGAATATTTATGATAATAAAAAGACGTACTTCACAAGATTTCAAAGGTATTTGTAAATATCAAAATTCATTAAATATAAGATTGTCATCTGCCAGAACAGTCGCAGTGATACATTCTACTCTATACAGTAAAACTAGTGAGACTGAACATACACCCTTTTTTTAAATTAACTTCTCACTAATCCAAATAGTTGTGATAACCTTGAGTAAAGCCGGCATTATCTAAACATATCAGCACTTGAGCTTAAAGATGCTAAATGCAATTTGATCAAACCATTTTGCACATTTTTCTTATTCATATCTTTAATTTAATTTCTGTAGAAGTAATATGTTTACGTTAATGGCTTATACTGAATATATTTTCCTAAAAAGAATTATTAGAAAGAGGGCACTCAGGTTTGAACCGAGGACCACTCGATCTGTAGTCGAATGCTCTACCACTGAGCTATACCCCCAATTAAGACATTACGATGAGAAACCACTGAGAAGTTGTAATAAATAAATTTTTCTCATGATTTTAAAAAAAGTGTAGATAACGGATATGGTTTTCCTTTTAGCTCATAAGTAGTTGCTCAACTGTGGCCAAACCTGCAAAGTATATCTGAGCAGTTTTGAAAGAAAGTAAAAAGCCATGTACTTCCCTGAACCTTTATATTGGAGGTAAAATTCCAGCGTGAATGTAATTTTGTGTAACCTAACATGTCTGATTTTAAGGTATTTGGTGTAAAATCATTAATGATAACAATTAAAAATAATTCCATGTCTGTTGGAATATTTCAGAGAAATTTAAAATTTATTAGGGCTGATATCCTAATGAACGCATAGGGGTATATACTGGTAGTTCAACAAATACATTCGATAAATGTTTCCATGGCAACAATATTAATTCCCACAAACACAGTTAAATTTACAGGAATTGTAAACAATACCAGATTACAACGCAGTTACTGGGCGTAATGGCTACTAATATACTAAAATTGTGATAAAAGGATTTTTTTACATTAAAATATTAAAAAAATATATATATGCTTACAAAATTAGAGTATTTATTAAACTTTAATAAAATATGTTAGTACTTAACATAACAGAAATATTATCCTAAAAAATTTACTACTAAAGAATAAAAATTTTAAATATTTAAGTTAAAAATATAACAAACGGAATAAATATTTACACGTGATAGTTAAAGTTTTTAAAATAACACGTATATAATTTCTTGGGGATATGTGAATCACAAATTAATTAATCTTAGAGGAAATTACTAAGCACACATATTTTAATCTTTTTTTGATTCTGCTTTTTGTAGCAGCAACAAATACTATAAGCTTTTATCTGCGTTGCCATGCGAACCGAGTATTTTTGTTCAGAAAATATCTTTGATGATATGTAAGTTCGGTATCAGCTACGTAGATTTTTAACCCTTATTAATTGCTAATGTGCTGTTATAGGTAAGTTGCTTTAGCAGTTAAGATGTCACCTTTATCGTATTTATGGGGATAGAAAAGAGCTGCAGCAAAAATTTCTACTAGGTGAAAATAACTTCCAAAATTCTATCAAGTCAATATTATGCTCAAACTAAAAGGACGGAAACAAAACGAGATCAATGTCGCATCTCTGTTTGATCTGAAGAGAAGAATGTATTTATAATTTCGGTAAATGTTTACAATGATTGCAAAACGTGATGATGTGTACAAGTGACATGCCAGTGAAATTTATTCATTATTTTGTCAAAGATTACTATGAACACTCCATATAAAGTTATAATAAGAAATAACATGTCAGGGGAGAACTAACTTCTCTTGTACCGGAAAACAGAAATCAGGAGAAAATATGGTTTTTTTACTAATACATACCACAGCTCTGGCGAAATAAGTTTTATTCCTATTATACGGTCACTGTCGTCGACGTCCTTGTGTCGAAACCGACAAGTTGCATTTTCAGTCTTGACCAACACACAAGTAAACTTACCTGTCGCCCGGTAAAAGGAGGAGAAATATATTGCGGCTTGCCGAATTTTTCGTGGTATTCAAAAATTCCCGGCTTTTTAAGCTAATAATTTAGAAGCGTCATGATTGCCATAAAATATAGATTTCTGTAGGCCATTTAATGAGATGGTGCTACATCTATTAATAAAGTTTTTGCGTAATGTCCGGGGACACAATTGACAGACTGCTTCCAAATTTGGCAAAAAGTTGTAGTACTACGGCAGTCTATTTGTACAAATATGTTTTAAACATGTCAGAAACTTATTTTCAAAATGACGGCCATTGTTCTATTTTAGCATAGTTAGAAACCATGCAATATATTCCAACTTAAATTTGTATGCGGTGAATATATATATGTATATAAAACAAACATCAAATGTGTCGACACGGAGCCTCTTTTGTCTTCCTGTTTGTAAGATAGCGTCACACTAACAAATAAAATCTTTTGACATATTTTTGGAAACAAATGACCGATTCCTACCAAATCTGGCAAACATGTAGTACTGTGGCAGTTGATGTTAAATAATATGTTTCAGATATGTCGTACATTTTTTTCAAAATTGCAGGCACATATATATTTTAAATGTTTAATTTATATAGTCTAAACCATGAAATTTATTCGAAAGCAACTTTGTATGCTGGCTGTATATATTAAAAGCTGGTGAAAGTGTAAATATTTGAGGTTAGTAAACCTCATCGTTGAAAACATTATACTGATTACATCCGAAGTTGATGCTCCGAATCCTACCTCCGTGATGCAGTTGATTGCACGCTGGCTTATTTTTACGAGTTTCTGAATTCGAACCCCTGGTAAATCACTCGTGTATTTCAATTGTCTTGGTTCTAGTTCACATGTCGCCTACCTATCATCTAAACTTTTAAGAAGAACTTCAAGAAAAATTATTTGAACCTGTGTAGTGAAAACTATGCGTATTCGTTATCGGAAATTTCTTTTAAAAATGGCTGTGTGGGTATAAATAAATTTTGTGTAACAGAATTATAACCATACAAATTTATTTGCTTGATACATAGCTTTAACATTTTTTTAATTAACAGATCATGGATGCATAACTTTATGTTATCTTTAATATCGTCATACGAAATAATATAATATCTTAAAAATGTGTAAATATATTTTGCTCCTCAAAATAACTTAATTTACTAACTACTGGATTTATGTGTCATTTTTGTTTCTGAATAGCAGGTAAAAATTTATATTATTTTGTAGTTTAATTTTTTGTTTAATATTGCACATTTAAATACTTAATTCCAGTTTTGCCATTTGTTTCGAATATTTGAGCGTTCAGATTCTAACCTTTCATTTAGTGTTGTAAGCATGTTTATTACAAAATAATTCTTTCCCTTAGAAGTTAAATTTAACACGTGTATTAAGAGTTGAAAATATTTCTAATTAAAAAAAGTATTGATTTGTGAACAAAGTTTTGTTATTCTTAAGTGGAATAATGAAATGAAAGTTTTTCCGTTTTAAACGCGCTTGATTAAAAACAGCAGGCTTCTTTTCAACTTGTTTCAGTTTCTGAAAGTTGTGTTCATTATTTTTGTAAATTCTTGTGCTTCCTTCTTACAATTATGAAACAGATTAGTAAATCTACAGAGTAATTTGTGGCATTTTTATATCTGTACCGAATATTTACTGCAAGATATTTTATAAACGTATTATATGTTGTTTTTATTTTTTTATTTTTTTGGAATCATTTTTTACAGTAATTAAAAATGATCAGCTTAGTTTATTAACGATTTTACAATAAACTAATTAAAATATTTAAACTTATTTACGTACTGAATGATCGTATGTAGGGCTAATAGCTGCATAATTTAATATTGAATAACTATAATCGTTGTACCTAAAGTTGATACAGAAAACAATTCAATTTAATAGACATATTTCGATTACACTGATTTATTGTAAGATTGTTTCTCGTAGGTGGGTAGTTGAGCCTAACGTCTCGTCGACAGTAAAGTCATTATGTAAGGAGAAAGTTGCTCAGGGAAGAGGGTTGGGGAACAAGTGAAGAGGAATCGGCAATGGACTTTGTTAAGGAAACATCCCAGCAATGCCCTGGAGTGATTTGCGGAAATCATGGAAAACAGAAATCAGGATGACCAGACCGGGATTCGAAACCCGGTCCTCCCGAATAAGTTTCACTGCACCACCTGGTTAGGTGATTGTTTCTTGGTATTGTGCGCTGTTTATATCGGTATATGCACTATTTACTATTGTTTTATGACAAAGTATGTCAAGGTTTTAAATGAATGTCAGGTGAAAACTAGATCATATTCATATTTTGTATATATACGTAAATTAACAATTTTCCGCGTTGTATCATGTGTAAACAAGTAAATTTCCGCTTTTTCGTACAACATTTTATCAACTTTAAACATGTTATGTTTTAATGATTCATGGATCAACCGTGTATCACACAGAATGTTTTTAGCAGACAATTTTAATCATCAAAATCTAATACAAGATATATGGGCATTTTGTAAATATTTGCAGAATAACTTGTAGAAAAATAAATGTGTAAACTCTTAATCATGTAAGTCTATGTAGAAATAAATCGCTAGAAAATCAATAAATAAAATTTCAACAATTCATTTTTTATGTGTTTTTCTTGCGTCGCCGTAATTATGCCGGCAGGCTTATTGGGAGACGACCTACATTATATCTAAACCAGAAAACACCAATGCCTCTCATTATGTTTTGTGCTCTACAATATTGTCAGTTAGCAATAATTACCTCTCTTTGAATTCTATAAATGGTCTTAAAAATACTTTATCTAATACATTAAAATCCATTGTAACTAATTTTGTTATCCTTAGTTTCATAACTTAATGATTTAGCTGTCGGTGTGTGTTTTGTCTTTGTATTATGATAATTCATATGTTATTCTTAGTTTCATAACTTCGTGATTTACTATCTGTGTGTGATATCTTTTGTTTATTTTATTTTTTATTCTATCAGTGGTAAAGTGGAAGACAAGCCCGTTATGCCTTAATTTCGCCACTAGCATAAAATAAGTCGTAAATAAATAAATGAATACACACAGGAGCGTGTCTAGACATTCAGTCTAAGGGAACATTCGATTTGTGGCATGCGAAAGGGCACACTCATTATAATATTATAGAACAAAAACAAATTTATCAATTAAAATCCCTGTTATAAATAATTCTGATATTATCTAATTTCAATTTTAAAACATTCAAAGGAGCGTTTAATATCTATGTGTTTGTTTTTGGGAAGGGGGCCGGGGGTGACCTCTGTAACCGCCCGTCTGAATCCGCCACTGAATCACAGAGGCCAGCATTTTTTCAGGAGGAGAAGAAATGTTCAAATTTTTTAAATTTATTTTAATGCACACTCTACAGTAAACATTCGGTTACTAGTGGTTAGCAGAAACAGTTATTAAAAGACTGGAACTACATACATTATTATAAAAATTTAATCAACCGAAAGAGATAATTTTAAAGAATACCAGAAATATTTGTTTACTGGCCTAGTTAGTTGAAACATCTTCAGCAACTAACACTTATTTTTTAAAAGGGAGAACCCTATACGAGCGCAGCTCCAGGGTGTGCATTCCCCACAGACGGTAATATCATATCGTTTATAACATTTTGGCAGTTGAAAATTATTTAACCAAGAACATATTGATACAGCAAGATTGTCATATGGTACAAATTATTCACCAAAGGAATTTTGAAAGTATTTTATATAATAGTGTAGGAGGGATAGTCAGTACGGTTCTAAAAATTCTGGAAAGCTTGAGGCGATTCGTTCTTCACATTCCTTCTAGATGTCCTGGCGGAGAGCCATCCTCGCTGGACGCAGAAAGTGGAATTATCCACCTCGGATCCTCTTCCGAGCACCTTCATTCCTCCCTCTCGCAGGGCTGCGGTGTTGTAGTGGTCTAACTACTCGCCTCCCACCCAGGCGAAATGGGTTCGACTCCCGGCGGGGTTGCATGTGAGATTCGTGCCGCACATGCCGCTGGTCGGCGGGGTCTCCCCGGGGATCTCCAGTTTCCCCTACCCCTGCATTCCGTCGCAGCTCCATGTTCACCTCACTTTACCCTCATCGTGTCTCAAGACCTTGCGGTTAGGAGCCGCCAAAACATCTCGTTTTCATTCCACTCGATTCCCTCTCGACGGTGCTGCTGCATTTTGGTTCGACCCACCGGACACTCGGCCACGTGCAGGACAGAGCGCTGACCTCAAATATGTTACTAGGAAGTTCCATTCAGGCACCCGCCTACCTGGGGTTTTTATCCACGTTTGAGGTCGTGAGACGCGGGAGCGATAAGGAAGACACTGCCACACGCATCAAGTGCCCCATCGCCGCTAAGCGTAAGGCTCTGAACTGGCGTTCAGTGTTCTAGTCGCTCTGCGTGTACCTATGGGCCTTTCAGACATGAGCATATAATTTTATTGATGGAAAGTCTGCAATAAGGTTCATTGCAGGGCCCTTGACTAGTTCTGTATGTATGTGACTCGTATATTCTGAGATACAGTGCAATATTGTAGTGCTCTGAAATGGTGGTTCTAATGTGCATAACGTCTTGAAAACACTCAACATCCCTCATCTAATGTGTATTATATTTTCGTAGGCCAGCAGATTGGACGCACGTTCAATAGTTTCGTTGAGAAACGTGCATTTCAAACACTCTGCAATGCCGTTCAAGCGCCAGATAGGCGGAATTCAACACTTCATATCCTCGTCATGAAATTTACACTGTCGCCGCGACCTGCGTTAGAACAGGCAATCTCAAGTATTAGAGGTTAATATCGAACTACTGGGAAAGTGATGACTTGTACGCATGTATATATTGTGCATTAATGTTTTTCGTATAATTCACAATATTACACATAGTGTTGTTCCTAATATTTTAACGAGTGTAGCTATGATAATGCCGCCTCTTTATTTTCAGTACTTTCTGTATACTTCAAGTAATATTTTTAGTTTTCTAAGTCTCTTACAGTGAAAAAGAGATAAGAATCCTTTATGACTGATACTAAAAGTATGTAATTTTTGCTAATGAATTATCCGTAGCAGCTGAGGGACGTGGTGGTTCTTTAATTACTTTGTTTCCAATGAATTTTAAATCAATTATGACTTATTTCGTGTGTACGTGTTTATATGTATGTATATGTACATATATTCCTATTTATCTGATTTATTCGCACATAAAATTTTTTAAAAATTAAATTTCAAAATGTTCAAAAGAAAATAAAAATAATAAAACACACCTTTAATGTTTGTAAAAAAGCACCACAAAAATTAGAACCGAAATTTTACATGCTTTAGTTTTCACGCATAAATTTATTCATACTTTCGTATAAGATGAAAGGGAAAGGGAAAGTCGGATAGGAATAATTTTAAATTTCTAAGCAGCAGACTAGTTAATTGTTTCCCAAAACTTTTCAACTATCTATTAAATTTCCTTGGATGTTCAATAGTTGTTCATAAGATCACATTAATTTTAATCGTTCCTTTCAGTAAAACCTGGTGAAATGAATTAGCAAACTTTTTACTTACCTGATCTAAACCAATCAACACCTAATAATTGAGATAAACGCAAATAAGGACTCCGTTATCTCAAAACAGATAGCAGATCATTGGAAGAAAGGAAATTTTTATAAAAAAAAAATGATAAAACAAGTCGCTTATCCGCGTCTGTCTGTGTATTTGCTTAGTACGTCTAAACTACTTGATAGATGTTAATGCGGTTTACAACATCATTTAGAAACTTTCGTGAAGAAGTTTGTGATGTATAAAACATTTGTATTTAATGTATGACAGTAAATAAATGTCGAACCGTTAGTAATCAAGTCGTAAAAAACCACTTTTAGGGCGCTTACATGGCTTGCACTGACCAAACCACAAGATATACATCTAATTAATGTAAAACAAAAACATAACTCTCAAAATGGTCTTCAGGAACGTCCGCGATAGCATATGTTTATCTTTAAAGGATGACCCATAATAACCACTTTTGTCTTTTAAAGTATCGCTATAAAAACCAAATTGTTACCGGGTGAAGCCGTGCCGGTTTGCTAGTTTCATATAAAACGAAATATGATTTTGCAAGCTTATTATTACCATTGATATGATTTATTTAATTACTTGATACTATATTATAAATATATTCTGAACAATTTCTCAAAAAAAAAAATCCACTATAAAGGGAGAGCACTCGGGCTCTTTCGATCTGCAGTCGCATTCTCTACCACTCAGCTATGCCCTCTGCATTTATGGCACTTTTAAAGACGCAAATACAGTTATTTTTAACAAAATTATTATGAAATTTATCAAAACAATGACCTTCGAAATATAACTGAAACCAGTAGACCTATATGTCCGACACTTACATTTATGGAGCGAATAATTCAATGGAATAAAATATCATCGGCAATCTAACAGGACAATTTATAACGAATATGTTTAAGTCGTTGCTGAATAAAAAGTTTTGCAAATTTACTAAAATTGGAATATTTCGAAGCTACCTTATCAGCAATAATATTTCCGGATAATAGTTTTAACTAATATTCCCACCAGAAAAAAACACTTATCTGCCTAGTCATGCTGGTTAAAACTAAGTTATAGTAAAGAAAACGAGCCGAGATTCAGATAATATACCGCCTTCTTTACCACGTACATATCACATTGACTGAAAAGATAATGAAATCAACGTTACGGTTGTAAAAAAAAATACATAAAGTTACCTCAAAAGCGCGGGCACTAATATGTATACATGGAAGTATTTTCTTGTTTGCACTTGATCTAGTTTTAGTATTTACTTATACCACAAAAATTACTCAAAGGTGCACTCAGCAGTTGGACAAAAGATTATTTTTTGCTTAAAAAAACTTGACATCAATACAAGAATGGAAATTTGGCGAATACAAGTAGAATGGTTCTGCTTTTCTCCTGCTAAGTTAATGAAAATTGAGAAGTATAAAAGCACTTTAGTTTCATATTCATTTATTTATTCGCCAGCATGCAATGATTACAGTCGACTGTGTGTATGAATCGTGTTGACTTAATACAGGGTATTTTATTTACAATTATAAATTGCTTTGCCAACTGTAAGATTTATTTCAAGAGTATGAAAATTAAAACCGTATTCAGAATTAGGGCAATATGGAGCAATGCTTGATTGTATTGATATGTACTCTAAAGTATTTTATTGGTAAGCCTTTATAGTAGGCCTACACTGGGGGATTGTGGTTCTGGAAATAATTACAACTCATCTAACGGTTTGCAGCTACTTAACTTCATACACAGTAACAATTTCGGTTTCTGCTTGCAGACTTGGCATCAAATTTACAAATTTTATCAAGCACAGGCTGTTCTGTGTGACATTAATCTGCTAACTGAACTATCCTGATAGAATCTAAAACCAAATAAAAAACGTCCGCGTTGTCACATTTTAAAGGGCCACCCAGTTCACCAGACCTCATTTACTGACGGAACAACTCACCAAATCAATACATATAAGTATCGACTTCGCCACTCAGGGACATGTCCTAACGCCCAGTGTCCCCCAAGCCGTTGAAAACGTAACCAGAACACTGTAATCAGAACTTTAGACCCAGAAATCGCAGGGTCAGTAATGTATGAGTTAATTCTCGGATACGTTGCCGAGAATGTGTGTTTGAATTCCCGTCAAATACACCTTTTAAAACCAAGACGTGATGACGTTATCATTATTCACACTATTCAACATTCAAGGCACCTTATAGTCTGTGCCATTTAACATTAACTCAGATTCCATTAACCACTCTGTATCACACAGGTGGGGAATAGCGTCAATTTCCAAAAGTATGAATTTAAAATAATATAACTGGAAACGAGTAATGACTAGAAAAATGGTTCCTAAAAAAATGTGAATCGGAATTTCATGGCTACTTTATCATAATAATTATTCCCGTAAAACAAATTTGTCTAACATTTTACGTTTCTCTATGCCGTCAATGATAGATTATTTTGACAGGTCACAAAACATATCCTTTGTACACTAATAATAATAATGAATTCATAATTAATTACGTTTTACAGTGTCAAAATTTGAAAAAATTATGAAAACAAGACATTATTCGTGGGGATTTAAATAAAGAGATATTTGTGTAATATATATATACACTATCCGGAAATATTTTGGGTATTTGTAGGTGTAGATACCTTTGTATATTTTAATTTCTGTTATGACTATGAACCAAAAGATTCTCTTTTACTGAATAAATGTTAAAACCATAAAATAAAACAAGTATTCGTTATAATAAGCAGTTTATATTTTTAACGTTAGAAGAAACATCGAAAATAAATTAAATAAGAAAAAAAATGTTTTATGGAGATTATGAAAACACATTAATGTGGAAATACAAGATTATATGCAGGCATAAAATGTCTACGTGTAATTTACCGACATCACACACTTTAGTGAGTGAAGAGATTTGGGCTGTATTCGCAGTTTTGAGAGCCGATGAGGGTGATTGAAGTGAGATGGAGCAGTACTGGAATAAACGAGTGGGCGAAACGGGAGATCCCCGAGAAAACCCGCCGATCAGGGGCATCGTCCGGCATGATTCCCACATGCGAAAATCCGGGAGTGACCCGGCCGGAGATTGAACTTGGTTTGCCTTCGTGAGAGGCGAGCAGGCTTAAAACACTTAGCCACCGCTGCTCCATCACCCACTTGGTTTTCCGGGATTTTAAACTACTTTTTTTTTTATTGATTTTGTACAACATATGATAAATATACAGTGATTCTATTAGTGTATTATCATGGATGCAAAACAATTATGATGCACGTATAAATGAGGAAACTGCAATAGTCTTTCACCACACTGGTCCACTATGAAAATGATTTGGTTATGATTTGCCAGAAAACAATGCCGGTTATTATTGTTGAAGTGGTTGTTAGACACAAGCAATAATAACTAGGAATTACCACTATTTCGTAAGTCACCAAATGTCCATTAATATATTATTTGTTTTTATCACTGTGTTTTAAACAAAATATTTTGCTGGCGATTTGTTTGGAAACAGCACGTTATTCTTAAAGATCCAGCTGAGTCAAAAATATATAATTAATTGTGCTGATATGAGAGTTAAATTTGAACATTCGAATTAATTAACTATTTGGCCAATCTGAAATAATATTATAAAATCTTTAAATCACTAAATATATTCATATTGATTATAGAGTTTTAGATAAATAATAATATATTTTATATGTAGAATACATTTTATGAGGCATTGCAGGTATGAAGCTGATAAATTAAAAGAAAATAGTACATGTAGAAAATAACGTTATAAATATTACAATTTTTGCTTCAATATTTCAAGCAAAGCGTTGATTAGATGTTCTTAGTGTAAATACAATGTTCAAAAACATAATATGAATAATAATAAAAATTATTTGAGATAACAAATTTCGTTTACTAAAAAAGAAGGTTAAGATGTCAACTCAAAGTAAAGAGCTGAATATTCCACTGATGCATACGTTATAAATAATACTATTAAATTGAACTGAAATTATGTTTATTTGGCGAAATATTGTCGAGACAGTTAACGGTACAATAACGACGTAACGAATACTAAAATTTCAAGATCTTCTATGGAGTGTTGGGATCCTAGTATTGGTTTTCGACCTAAGACGGACAAGTAGACGTCTACGCTAATAGGTAGTTCTTGTTCCGGAGTCGTGACTTTTATGATGTGTGACCAAACACGTTATTCTTAACTTTGGTAATTAATTACTATTTAAGGAGCTATATCCCACATACAATGCTATTTAGAAACAGCCTTTAAGGGATTCTACAGCCACCTTGTTTTTTGAGATGGACCATTGATGGCGTATTTTAAATTTCTTATTTTCACGTCAACAATCCCATCGCACAGTTTGATCACATGTTTCCTAAACACGATATATATATATATATATAAAGTAGATTTTACCTATGTGTTAAAAGAAAGTATGTCTTTAAAATAGAATATATAGATAAAAACAGTTAATGCAATGAAATGCAAGTCCAAATATAAGCATTGTGGCTGTTATGTTGGAATTTTATATTTTTCATTGGACGTGTCGGCATGAAAGTAAGGCTGTTTTACAACACCCCTTAGTATACAATGTTCCTTACCCTTTAAAATAATGACACCAAATCAACCAGGGTTAGGAGCGAACTGAAAAGCTAACACGCAACATAAAACTGACCGTGATGAAACATTCCTGTATCATGTCAAATCATGCGTATTTATGAGTTTTCTCTTGCGACTTATTTTGTGTCATCGCGAATCACAATTTGAGGAGAAACTGGAATCTCTTGAATTCAAAAGGAAGTCACTGGGAATCAAGGGAATACGCGGTACAAATACAGTTTCATCTTAAGCGTGTCCAGTTAATATCGAGGCCTAGGCTATACTACGATATAGAGCTTTGATTTCTAGCTTAGTTCCATCAAAGAGTTACGGTGGCTACATAACAGGTGTGCCCACATGCAATATAAGCCTATAGTATGAGAGTACCGGTGGATTTAGAGTGTTCAAAAATTACACCATTTAATGAACTGCTTCATCTGTTTTACCACCTTGTTTATTGAAATGAATACCATTCCTTTCCCTTCGAATTTTTTCAGCAACATGTCACTGATGACCGCTGCTTGGTCATTTTTGGAGGTCAGAATGGCTCTTTCAACAACCATTGCAATCGCTAGTCCTTTATGTGGCAACATCTGGATACATTTTTTCTATCAGTTCCTCGCCCCTCTGCTGTAGTCACTATGGTGCACAAATTGTCCGGGATAGCTATCATGCCGTCTGTTTCTGAATAATCACCGTTTCCTAGTTTGAGCAGGAGGTCTGAAAATCGACCAGCAGGCACTTTAGGTCTAAGATATACTCTCATACATTTGGTACGTTTTAGCACATTAACCGAGGGCCACAAATAAGATCACTTTATGCACGCTTTGATTTCATCGCCACGAGTTTCTCTCGGCTCCACTGGTATAATTTAGTGAACATCTCCTGCAGGGAAACACTGTCACACCACCTATTACGCTTTTTGTTACTCCTTATGTCCTGCAGAGTCCTATTAAAAGATTCAATTCATCTCTTGTGCACCATAGTTCTTTCATCCCAGGCTATGTTTTTGTGTTTTTTTTAAATACTCCTGCAAGATTGCTCTGGTTCGAAATATTTCATATGGTGGTCTCTACAATTTCTCAGACCAAGTTGCAATTTCAAGGCAGCGTTCGTAGTCCGACCTTTTTCCAGCAGCATAGCGGAGATCACAGAAATCGTGACAGCATTGGCGATGCCACTAGTACTCCTTACTTTTGCTAAGAGCAAGATGATGAGTTAGGTTTCACCAGTGTCACCTGGAGAATCTAAGAAGAAAGTTCGTCCCTCTTTTGCCTCTACACTTGTAATTATTTAATAGTAAACTGACTTTTGATCATCTGTTAATGAGTCGTCTTTTTTACATACGAACCTATTTAAGGCTAGTACATCGAAGTTTGTTTCCCTCACGTATTCTCTTCTTTTATAAGTTTGTTGGCCTGCTTGATTGTCCCAAGTGGTACTCTTTTAGAACACATCAACCTAATACAAAGGCCACGGTTTATACTTCCGATAGGCAATACATCATTTGTTCTGTGCTGTACATCGTATTCTACCCGTCTCTCAATATTACGTTTAAGACTTTTGACAGGCATTTTAATTTGTCTCTCAGACTTAATGAATATGACACTTTACAAAATACCAACATAATTGAGAAAAGCTCTCGCAATATAAACGGCAATTGACAAAGCGTGGCATTTTGTAGTGATGCATGTCATTGTTGATAGTCTTCAAGCAACGCTAAAGTCTTGCAAGCAAACTGGAAGATAAGATGAACCACACCATTTACTGTTCTAACAGCTTCAAATTATTTTGGGCCCTGTAATTCACGGAGAAGCATATGGATATGGTCTCACTTAATATTAGTTCTGTGTAGCTTGCATATGTCGCTTAAAGCACGATCTTCCTTGACAACTGGCCATCCATTTACATGCTATCCTCTTTTCCTCCTTTCGAATCTACAATTTTTCCAAACGAAGTACGCCGGTACCTGGGTATATAGCAGAGTTTTCACAAAGTTCTCTAGTGACATAATTCGAAAAAACAGAAGCCCGGTTTCAAGTCTGTTAAATTAGAGCATCCAAAATTTGCTTCTCTGTTATCTTTACCAACGGAATACATCTGCAGAAATTGGGATTTCTGTACAAGTGCTGGTAATGAAATTCCAACCAACTAATAGATTAGCCCATGAACTTTGAAGATCGGCATGAATTCATCTTATTTTACTTGCTCTGCAGCTAATGAAATCATTAGGAAAAAAGTATTATATTTACGGAAAATAAAAATAAAATGTTTGTGATTGGGGTGAAGATCCATTAAGAAAATCTAATTGGGTTAAGGAGGACTATGTAATGGTACGCATTGCACCTTTCCACTACTACATTACATTCTAGGAGTTTCATCTTTCTACTTAAGTGCACTACACAGCCGAAAACCAAACAATTTTGTGCTATGCCCGCGTCCGTACAGGAAATTTAACAATAATAATAGTCTGTGAACGATTAAAGAAAATACCAGTTGACCGGCCCGCGGAAACCTTGGGCTGAGCCAACATTGGGTAAATTATATATATTTTTTATTTCAAGGGTGTTTATGAAATCCTGTAGGATTACACCAGTGTATCATGGCACTCGCACGAACATTTCCCTTCAGTGGCATTTGTGATGGCATTACTTATTTTATTAACATTTTAAATTTAGAATGTGTATTTTGTTTGGTAACATTTGTAGTTTCTCGCTCCCGTATATCGGCTCTCGCTCGCACCGGTCGCGACACGCGTGACATGGGTATTGGCATTACATATTTTCTTGTAGGGGCCATGGAAATACCTACACCAAACGGCAAAGCTGTGTCTGCAACGTTTCGAAATTTAAAGGCGAAAAACCAAGGCACGTGACATTTTTTTTGGCAAAATATATCATCGTAAAGGGAGCCTCCTATTAACCACCAAGGGTTATGTACAGTGGACACGCTTAATTCCTCGACGGCACATTCGACAAGCCTTTGCCAATCTGCATGAGTTTGAAAGAAGCCGCGTAGTCGGCTTCCCAGAGTCAGGTTGGACATTTCGGCGCATTGCTCGCCACTTGAAACATTCTGTTTACATTGTGGGTCTGTGTTGATCGCAGTGGGGACAGTAGGGCACACACACCCGTCGAGAAGGCTCGGGTGGATCCGGGTGGACCTCAAGCAGGGAGAACCGCTTTAGCATGCGACGGGCTTCAAACACTCTAAGGACATGCCATGAGTGAATGGGATATGCCTGTGCTCACTGGTTCCATATCAAGGAGTTTAGCAAATCGGGATCTGTGTTCGCGTCGTCCCTTTAGATATCTACCATTACGAACTGAGCATTGCCTAGCGCGTTTGACATTCTGCAGTGGAAATTAACCTTGGCAGCTTGCAGATTGCCGAAGGGTTGTGTTTATCGAAGAATCACCTTTCTCTCTCGATATAGATGACCACCGAATTCGAGTCTAGAGGCGTCCTGGCCAGGGCCGTGATCCACACTTCAATGTAGAGCGGCACATCGCCCCAACGAGAGGTGTCATGGTGTAAGGTACAATTTTACACATTTCTCGCACAATGGTACCGGTCATTGAAGGAATTCTGGCAGAGCATTGATAAGTCTGGGGAATTCTTTGACTAATTACGCTCTCATTTATGCTGCGGCTTGTGAACCTAATTTTTCAGCAGGATAATGCCCTGACTAACAGACCAAAGGTATCTGTGTCCTACCTTCATGATATCCACATAACACCTTGGTCAACAAGGCCTCCAGAACTCTCGTCCATTGAGAATGTTTGGCACAAGATTGGACGAAAACTTTAGCAGTTGCCTCAACTACGGTGGATTTGGTAGGTCAGTTCACCAACTGTGTCAGAATATTATTCAGCAGAAGATCCGAGTATTTATGCCACTATGCCCGACCGCATGCCAGCTGTCTCCGCGCTACGGGTAGTCGAACACCGGTTTAGCGCATCCTGCAAGTGATAGTCAACTGAAATAAACACTTGATGTGGAACAATATTTTGATGATTTTGGCATACTTTAGTACCAGTCAGGTGTCTGTACCCACTTACGTGCCCCTCTTGTATAGAAGACTTCATAGGAATAGGAGTAACCTCATGTATTGGACTAGTTTGTACTCGATGTGCTCGTTTATAATTCTATATATCATTAGAAATTCATTTTGTTAAACGAATAACTTTCCTTCATAATACACAGGCCCATATTCAAGAAGTTTTTATAAGTGGATTTTACAAATACTAGATGCGTGCGACGTAAGTGTTTAAAATATCCGCCGGGAAAAATTATTTTCTTTTATTTTCCATAAACACACATTTAGGTCGGAAGTAAACTGTACGGTAAAGTGGCAACGAAAATAAATAACGACCGCGACAGGATTCGAACCTGCAATCTTCGGATCCGAAGTCCGACGCCTTATCCATTAGGCCACGCGGTCAGATGATGTTGTTTTCGGCTGTAGTGGTTTAAATATGTTATTAAAGAGATAATGCACATATCTACGAATAACATCTCAAGTATTATTGTCAAACAAGTATACAGAAAATAAATAAAAATATGAGCCGTCTGGTAAGATAAAGAAACTCTGCAGCCCGCGTTACCTGTCTTTTTTTAACCACGTAGAGTAAACAAGATAATGTCAATAATTATAAGAAATAGGAAGGCGAGGTGTTTCCCTCATATTAATAAAGAGTAATATAAGTTATTTCGCGACAGTAGCGCTAAGAAAGCTATTTCTATTTAAAAAAAATCCTACATATAGGAATTTGTACCATAAATGAAGCTTCAGAACTGCATGGATGTTTCATATTCACAATGAACTCTGTTATTTCAGTGCAAGCTTGCTATTTCAAAATTAATAAAAGTCTTTCCTATTTGATGTGGAAAACGTAGTGTAAGGAGGAGTGTTATGCTTAGCTTAAATAAGAGGATATAAATTATTTTCTTGTACCTTACGCCATATAGTGATTAAAAAGAAATTGTTCTCGAAACTGGCGCAGTGAAACTCTTAATAAAAAGTTTTCTTCTTCTGATTAAAACTGAAAACAATCTACATTTCGGTAAATTAGGAAAGTGACAATTCAGAGCAATGAATTTTATCAAATTTTAGTAGCTCAACTCCATACAATTGGAGTACTAAATTCACATTAATTTGAATGGTTCATCATTACATGGACAATGGAAGAAAATTTATTACTTTTTAATGATTTTGTCGATGAGAAAAATAAAGTAATTTTTGTAACATAATTTAGTTAAATTAATTAATTAGAGGAATTATGTCTCTTATTCGAACAATATATTTAACAACTTGCAATTCATTAAAAATTAGAAATTAGTAGCGATCGAAATTTGATGACAATGATTCATCTTTTTTTTTTGTATTCTTTTATGTTGGTTATTATTTGCGAAAACTTGTATAAATAAAATCAGGCATGAAAAAATATGTAAACAGCAACAGAAGATTCTGCGGAGTTGTATGAGGAATTAATACCTTCTACTGCAGTAAGGTTATTTACTTAATCCTTAAATATTGTCGTATCTTCATCGCACGGTTTATTAGGAGTAAAAAAATGGTGAATTCAAAAGGTTCTCAAGTTTATCTTCAGACCTACGCATTCTTTGGAAACACTGCTATAGAAACATATTTTCTGAGTACAATTTTCTCATTTTCACATCAGTCGTTCGTAATGTTGATGATAGCGATCTACCATTCTGCCGCCAGTAGCTCTAAGATGAGTCCTTCATACATTATTATTGCGAGCTATCTTTGATATAATCCACTTGCAATTGAAGTGTACAGTGACCGGCTCACTTCTAGGAACACGTCTTCCCTCGTATTCACTACCTAACCTGTAGCCAACCAGTGTTTGGTCTGTATCTGAACGACAACAGAACGGCCCAGCAGCTTATGCGTCATCCCAGAAACATCCGGTCTTCAGTCTTCGATTACAGCAGTAAGAACGAACCGCCTGATATTTCCAAGACAGCTGTTAGCGTGATTATCCCTACGCGCGCATTTCTTTTCTCCTTGCGATGATCATCCCTATTTCCCCCACTGAGGCATACCCAGACGTCTGCCCGACACTATACATATTGTTAAACGTTTACCTTTTTACCACAAATTTATAGAAGGTAAACTAGCAAGAACGGGTAATTTCACTTCACTATGCTGATTACAAAACTTACATATACATTAATCTTATTTTATTTATAAAATGTAATAATTGTTTTGAAGTTAATACGTGTAAAAACTTTGGTCGGAATGTAGTTAATTATGAAATATCAAAACTTTAAAATTATATATTTTTGAGTTAAATGAAATATTTATCTTAGTTTCAAACCACAGTGCCCCCTTATTTACAACAGTATAATTACAAATCTTGATCTAAGAAAGGTGGCTACTTTATGCTGTTTTATTTGTACTAACATATAACCAATTATAAAGTTTTTAATTTTCGGATAAGCACTTTAATAAGTATGATTATCTGCATGCGAGATACAAACATAAAGAAAAATTAATGCACGATCGGGATTTCAGATGTTCTTTGCCACATATTGTGTTTTGATGTACGTTGTCGTATTTTTTTGGTTTCTTTCGTCAATTCAAATGTGGTATTATGGAAAGACAGTGTGTTTTTAAATCCCGTACTATATCTTGAGCCGTTAACAAGATACTAAATCTTAAATCCCGATGTTGCAAAACTTATTTTGAGGTGTACAGTATTTATCCTGATTGTTATAGGAGAGCTGCTGTAATTAGTTCCGAATTAAGGTAAGTACGTGGCTGTACTTTTGAATAAATCCAGACCCTAATTAAAAAAGTAGTAAAGCACTAGGTTTAATGTTTTGGCACATTCCATATTCAACATAGCAACTTAGATGTCATAACGCACACTATACCCCACCCTCTCCCTAAAGGCCATCCCAGTAGCCACCTGCCTCGAGACACATGGCAGCAATTATCGCCTATGGCCAAGCCAGGCCAGAGTAATGGAGGTAGTAACACGTGTCAAGGTTGCCTTGAAAGCCCACCACCACCCCATGTCAAACCCGTGAAATTTGAACATTCCAAAGAAACAATCAGATAGTCTGACGATTTCCACCCACATCAAAAAAACGCACCGCAGAAACAGTTGACAGGGTTTGCCAGTGGCAACGCAGATCCAACAAATTCCCCCTCTGTCTGTAAGAGCGGTGGCACTTATAGGAAGTAGCCTTTGTTCAGCACCTCCCCCTTTCCTCTTCTCTTAAGAAGGGAAGACACGTGTTAGGTTCTACGGGCTTGTATGGGAGGGGGGNGGATGTAAGGGGGAAGAAAATAGTTTAAAAGTCAAGTTGTGAGTCAAGAGGAGATCAGTTGAACCAAGGCAGTTGAATATATTAGTTATGTGAGAGCAGTTGACCCGATCAGTTACAGAAGATCAGTCAGCCAGTCAGTTATCGGAGAGTGCCGAGAGAGGAAGTTCGTCGGGATGCCGAGAGTCGACGGGGTTCAGGCCCCGGCAGAGTCACTCAGAGACAGGGTTAAGAGGTCAGCCATATTGGGACAGACACTAAGTTATCTTCAGTGCCACGAGGTGCTGGACCAGAGTCAGTTCAGCCAGGACAGTCCTACTGCCAAACCAGGATGCGCATGGCGTCGGCCATTGGGAGCGGGATCGCGGACGACAGCCCGGTCGGTAACAACTATACGCCGAGAACGGGAGTCGAGTGGTTAACCTCAATAAGGAGTGCCACGTCGAGCAAGTGGGAGTAGTCCAGAGCAACCCTGTGCCCAGAGCCGGGGTGGGGGCCTGCCAAGGGTCCCTTGCCGGGATGTGGTAGGGAGGTAATCCATCAGTTACAGCCCTATGCCGAGAATGGGAGTCGAGTGGTGAGTTTCAACGAGGAGCACTATGTCGAGCGATTGGGAGTAGTCCAGTGCAACCCCACTCCGAGAGCCGGGGTGGGGGCCCGCCAAGGATCCTCACCTGGACGTGAGTTTTAGTCAGCCAACGCCGAAGGATGAAGCCAGCTGAGAGCATCAAGCCAACAACATATAATCCGAGGGCCTGTTACAGGCTCACCCAGCTCACCAGACATCAACTACTGCAGGTACAATTCACCAGAGCAATACAGATAAGTACCCACATCGCCACTCAGGGATGTGTCCTATCGCCTAGTGTCCCCAAAGCCATCAAATACGTACCCAAAACACTGTAATCAGACCTTTAGGTGCATAACTTGCTGGGTCAGTTATGTATGAGTTAATTCTCGGAAAAGTAGTTGCATTGTCGGGAATGTGTGTATGAATTCCCGTCAAATAAACCTTGTAAAACCAAGACGTGATGACATCAATATTCACCCTATTCAATATTCAACACACCTTATAGTCTGTGCCATTTAACTTTAACTCAGATCCTATGAACCACTCTGTATCACACAGGTAGGGAACAGTGTCAATTGCAGAAATTAAGAAGTTGAAATAATATTACTCAAAAAGAGTAATGACTACAAAAATGGTTCCTTAAAATGTGAATCGGAATTTCATGGTTCCTTTATCACAACAATTATTCCTGTATGACAGATTTGTCTAACATTATGCGTTTCTCTATTCCGTAAATTATATATTATTTTGACAAATCACAAAGCATATCTTTTGTACACTAACAACAATTATTAATTCAAAATAAATTACGTTTTACATTGTCAAAATTTGAACAATTCAGTTAAAACAAGCCATTATTCGTGGGATTTAAATGAAGAGATAATTGTTTAATATATAAAAACTATCCGGAAATATTTTGGGAATTTTGTAGGTGTAGATACATTTGTAGATTTTTAATTCCAGTAAAGACTATGAAAAAAAGATAACTCTTTTACTGAATAAAAGTTAAAATCATAAAATAAAACAAGTATTCGTTATAATACGCAGTTTATATTTTTTAAAGTTAGTAGAAACATCGAAAAAAAAAAAAAAATATATATGTTTTATGAAGACAATGAAAACACATTAATGTGGATTTACGAGCTTATATGCAGTTATAAATTGTCTACGTGTGGTTCCCAACAGCACACATCTGAGTGAGAGAAGAGTTTTGGGTGGCTCAGAGAGGTTTTGGGAGCAGGCGAGGGTGATTGAATTGACATGGAGCAGTGCCGGAATAAAAGGGTGGGTGAAACGGGAGATCCTCGAGAAAACCCGCAAATCACGGCATCGTACGGCAAGATTCCCACATGCGAAAATCCGGGACTAACCCGGCTGGGGAGTGAACTCGGTGAGTCTCGGTGGGAGGCAAGCAGTCTTAAAACACCTGGCCACCGGGGCTCCACCACACTTGGTTTTCCGGCTTTAAACTACTTATATTTTTCATTGATTTTGTACAACATATGATAAATATACATAAATTCTATCAGTGTATAATCAGGAATGCAAATGATACACGTAGAAATGAGGAAACTGCAATAGTCTTTCACCACACTGGTCCACTATGAAAATGATTTGGTTATGATTTGTCGGAAAACAATGCCGGTTATTATTGCTGAAGTGGTTGTTAGACATTGGCAGTAATAACTACGAATTACCATTATTTCGTATGCGATCAAATGTCCAGTAACATAATATTTGTTTATATCACTGTGTTTTAAACAAAATATTACGCTGGTGACTTGTTTGGAAACATAACGTTATTCTTAAGGCTACAGCTGTGTCAAAAATATATAATAAATTGTGCTGATATTAGAGTACAATTTGAACTTTCGAATTAAATGATTACTTGGACAAACTGAAATGATATTATAAATTCTTTAATTCACTAATAATATTCAAATTTATTATAGAGTGTTAGATAAATAATATTATATTTTATATGTGGAATACATTTTATGAGGCATTGAAAGTCTGAAACTGATAAATTTAATGGAAATAGCACATGCAGAAAATAACAATACAAATTTTCAATTATTGCTGCATTATAATATAAGCAAAGCGTTGATTAGATGCTCTAAGTGAAAACCAAATGTTCAAAAATATAATATTAAAAATCATAAAAATTATTTGAGACAACACATTCCGTTATTTAAAAAAGAAGGTTATGATGTAAACTCAAAGTAAAGAGCAGAATTTTCCACTGTTGAATACGTTATAAATATTACTATTAATTTGACCTGAATTGATGTTTATTTGGAGAACTATTGTTCAGACAGTTAACTGTAAAATTACGACTAAACGAACACTAAAATTTGAAGATCTTCTATGTAGTATCGGGATCCTAGTATTGGTTTTCGACCTTAAGACGTAGAAGTAGACGTCTACACTAATAGATAGTTATTGTTCCGTAGTCGTGAGTTTTATGATGTTTGACAAAATCCTATTTTCTTAATTTTTGTATTAAATAACTATTAACGGTGCTATATGCGACATAATATGCTATTCGTACCCTGCCTTTAAGGGATTCTACAGCCCTTATTTTAAGATATGGACCATGGGTGGCATATTTTAAATTTCTTCTTTTGACGTCAACAATCCCCTGGTTCAGTTTGATCACATGTTTCCGAAACACGATATATATAAATATATACATACATATATATATATATATATACACACACGCTAGATTTTACCTGTGTTTTAAAAATTAAATATGTCTTTAAAATAGAATATATACCTTAAAACAGAAAGTGAAATGAAATGCAAGTCCAAATGCAATCGTTGTGACTGTTAAGTTAGAATTTTTTATTTGTCATTTGCCGTGTGAGCATGAAAGTAAGACTTTTTGCAATACTTCTTTGCATACAATGTTCTTTATCATTTCAGAGGGTGGCACAAAAACAACCAGGCTGAGAGGGGAACTTACACGCTAACATACATCGTAAAACTGGCCGTGGTAGAAACATTCCTGCCTCAAGTCAAATGATAAGAACTTTAAAAAGTCTGACTATCAGCATGCGTGATACAAACACATAGACAGATTAGTGCACGATCGCAGATTTCGGATGTTCGTTTTCCACAAATTTTGTTTTGATGTCCATATAAGTCGTATTTTTTTGGTTTGTTTCGTCAATTCAAAGGAAGTATTATGGAAAGACAGTGTGTATTTTAATCCCGTACTTATTTTGAGCCGTAAATAAGCTACTAACTTTTAAATCCCGACGGTGTAAAACTTATTTTGAGGTATTTTGTATTTTCCTAAAGATTATAGCAAAGCTGGTGTACTTAGTTCCGAATTAAAGTAAGTATGTGGTTGTACTTATTAATAAATCCTGACCCTTATGAAAACAGTGGTAATACATTAGGTTTATAATTTTGTAAATTAAGTAGTTGAAATAACATCACTGGAAACGAGTAATGACTTGAAAAATGGTTCCAAAAATGTGAATCGGAATTTCATGGCTCCTTTATCATAATAATTATTCCTATATGAGCGATTTGTGTAACATTCTGCGTTTTTAAACGCTGTATATGATAGATTATTTTGATTATTCACAAAACATATCCTTTGCACACTAATAATAAGGATGAATTAAAAATTAATTACTTTTACATTATCAAAATTTGAAAAATTTATTCAAACTAGACATTAGGCGTGGGGTTTTAAATGAAGAGATAATTGTGTTTTTTATAGTAACTATCCGGAAATATTTAGGAAATTTTGTAGGTAAGGATATTTTTGTATATTTTTAATTTCAGTTATGACTTTAAACCAAACGTTTCACTTTTACTGAATAAAAGTTAAAACCATAAAATAAAGCAAGTATTCGTTTTAATACGCAGTTTATATTTTTAAGATTAGCAGAAAGATTGAAATTAAGTTAAAAAAGGAAATAAGTTTTATGAAGATTATAAAAACACATTCATGTGGAAGTACGAGATTCTATGCAGGAATAAAATGTCTACATGTAGTTTACCGACATCAAACACTTGAGTGGGCGAAGAGATTTGGGCGGCTCAGCGTGGTTTTGAGAGCCGATGAGAATGACTGCGGTGATATGGAGCAGTACCGGAATAAAAGGGTGGGCGAAACGGGAGATCTCCGAGAAAACCCGCCGATCAGCGGCATCGTCCGGCATGATTGCGCACGTGCGAAAATCCGAGAGTGTCCCGGCTGGGGATTGAACTCGGTTCATCTTGGTGGGAGGCGTGCAGTCTTAAAACATTTGGCCACCACGGTCACATCACATACTTGGTTATCCAACTTTAAACTACTCATATTGTTTACTGATTTTATACAACGTATGATAAATATACAGTAATTCTATGAGTGTATTATCATGGATGCAAAAAAATTAAGTTGCACGTAGAAATTAAGAAACTGCAATAGTATTTCACCACGCTGGACCATTATGAAAATGGGTTGGTTATGATTTGCCGGAAAACAATGCCTGTTATTATTGTTGTTGAAGTGGTTGGTAGACACAAGCAGAATGGCTCTTTCAACAACCATTGCATTCACTTGTTATTTATGTGGCAACATCTGGATACATATTTCTCTATAAGCTCCTTACCCCTCTACTGTAGTCACTATGGTGCACAAATTGTCCAGAATAGCTATCATGCCGCCTGTTTCTGAATAATCACCGTTTCCTAGTTTGAGCAGGAGGTCTGAAAATCGACAAGCAGGCACTTTAGGTTTCAGATGTACTCTCATATATTTGGTAAGTTTCAGCCCATTAACCGAGGGCCACAAATAAGATCTCTTGAGGCACGCTTTGATTTCATCACCACGAGTTTCTCTCGGCACCACTGGTAAAGTTTAGCGAATATATCCTGCAAGCAACACTGTCACAATACCCATTATGTTTTTTGTTACTCCTTATGTCCTGCAGAATCCTATTAAAAGCTTCAATGCATATCTGGTGCACCATAGTACTATTATCCGAGGCTATTATTTTAGTGGTTTTTTTTAAACTTCGGCAAGATTGCTCTGGTTTGGAATGTTTCATATGGTGATCTCTACATTCTCTCAGGTCAAGCAGCAACTTCAAGGCAGCGCGCGTAGTCCGACCTCTTTCCAGCAATGTAACAGCGATCACAGAAAACGTGACTGTTAAGGCGATGCCGCTAGTTCTCCTTACTTTTGCTAAGAGCAAGATGATGAGGTAGGTTTCACCAGTGTCACCTGGAGCGTCTAAGAAGAAAATTGGTCCCTCTTTTACCTACACTTGTAAACATTTCATAGGAAACTGACTTTTGTACATCTGTCAATAAGTCGTCGTTGCTACTTACCAGCCTATGTAAGGCTAGTAGATCGTAGTTTGTTTCCCTCACGTATTCTCTGTTTTTTAAAGGTCGATGCCTTCTAGATTGTGGCAAGTAGTACTCTTTTAGAACACATCCACTGAATACAAATGCCACTGCTTCAGTTTCCCATAGGCAATGTGCTGTACATCGTCTTCTACCTGTCTCTCAATATGACGTTTAAAGTCTTTTGACAGGCATTTGAATTTGTCCCACAGACTTAATGGATATGACACATTACAAAATACCAACATAATTGTGAAAATCTCTTGCATTTCAAACTGCAATTGACAAAGCGTGGCATTTCCGGTGATGCATGTCCATGTTGATAGTCTTTAAAAAATGCTAAAGTCTTGCAAGCAAACTGGAAGGTAAGTAGAACCACACCGTTTAATGTTCTTAGTGCTTCAAATTATGTTGGGCCCAAGAATTCACGGAGAAGCATACGGAGATGGTAGCATTCCATATAACTTGCGTGTACCTTGCATACATTGCTTAATGCACGGTCTACCTTGACACCCAGCCATCCATTTACATACAATCGTCATTTCCTCCATTCGAATCTACAATTGTTCCAAACGAAGTACGCCGTGATCTCGGTATATAGCAGGGTTTTCACAAAGTTGTCTAGTTGACAAAATTTGGGAAATTAGAGCATCTGAAATTCGCTTCTCTTTTATCTTCACCGACGAAATATATCTGCAGAAATTGGGCTTTGTGTACGGACTCTGATAATAAACTTCCAACTAACTAATAGATTTGCCCAATAGATTTGCCAATGAACTTTGAGGATCGGCATGAATCCATATACATTTACTTGCTTTTTTTGTACCAAATAAAATCATCTGGAAAATATTATTATATTTACGGAAATTGCCCATAAAATATTTTGTGATTGGGGTGAAGATCCATTAAGAAACTCTAACTGGGTTCAGGCGGACTATGTAAAGGTTCGCATTGCACCTTTCCACTACTATATCAGATTCCAGGAGTTTCATCCTTCCACTAAAGTGCATTACACAGCTGAAAATAAACAATCCTGCGCTATGCCCGTAACCGTAAAGGGAATTTAACAATAATAATAGTCTGTGAACGATTAGAACTAAAACCAGTTTACCGGCCTGCGGAGGGTATGTAAGAAAGCTCGCAGGATTGCACCCATACATAAAAGCGCTCGCTCGCACCTCTTCCTTGAGTGGCATTTGTTTTGGCATTATTTTTTATTTAACCTTTTAAATATAAAATATTTCTTTTGTTTGGTAACGGCTCCCGCTTATCGGCTCTCACTTGCACCTTTCGCAACACGCGTGACATGGGTATTGGCATCATATATTTTCTTGTAAGGACCATGGAAAAACCTCCCCCCAATGCAAAGCTGTGCCTGCAACGTTTCGCAAATTAGAGGCGAAAAACCAAGCCACATGACATTTTTTCTGGCTCAATATATCGTCGGAAAGGGAGCCTCCTATTAACCACCAAGGGTTATGTTCAGTGAACACGCAGTATTCCCTGACCGCACATTCGACCAGCCTTTGCATTTGCCAAGCTGATTGAGTTTGAGAGAGGCCGCGTAGTCGGCTTCCGAGAGTCAGGTTGGACGTTTCGGAGCATTGCTCGCCACTTGAACCGTTCTGCTTACACTGTTAGTCTGTGTTGAACGCAGTTAGAACAGTAGCGCATACACACCCGTCGAGGATCGCTTCAGCATGCGACAGGCTTTAAGCACTCCAAGGACATGTCATGAGAGCATGGGATATGCCTGTGCTCACTGGTTCCATATCAAGGGGGTTAGCAAATCGAGATCTGTATTCGCGTCGTCCCTTAAGACATCTACCATTAAGAACTGAGCATCGCCAAGCCCATTTGGCATTATGCCATGAATAGTATTCATGGCAGCCTGCGGATTGGTGACGTGTGGTGTTCATCGATGAATCACCGTTCTGTCTCGATACAGACGACCTTCGAATTCGAGTCTGGAGAGGCCCTGGCCAGCACTGTGTTTCACACTTCAATGCATAGTGGCACATTCCCCCAGCGAGAGGTGTGATGGTGCGAGGTACTATTTTACACAGTTCTCGCACTATAGTACCGGTCATTGAAGGAATTCTGGCAGGGCGGTGATAAGTCTAGGGAATTCTTTGACTAATTACGCTCTCATATATGTTGCGGCTTGTGAACCTTATTTTCCAGCAGGATAATGGCCTGAATAACACAGAATGGCGCTCTTTGGCCTGCCTTCGTTATATCATCATAATATCTTGGCCAGCAAGGTCTCCAGATCTCTCGTCCATCGAGAATGTTTGGGACTAGATATGACGACATCTTCAGCCAGAGGCAACTGTTGTGGGTTTTGGAGGATTAGTTTCCAACTGTGTCAGGATATTCCTTAGGAGAACATCCGAGTTTGTATACCTCCTTACCCGACCGCATGCCACCTGTCTCTGTGCTCGGGGTAGTGGAACACCGTTTGAAGCGCATCATGCAAGTGATGGTCCACTGAAATAAACGCTTGGTGTGGAACAATATTTTGATGATTTTGGCATAGTTACTATCAGCAAGGTGTCTGTACCCAATTACGTGTCCCTCCTTTTCAGGAGGAGATCAGAAAAACTTGAGAAAACTTCCAATTTTCAGTATTTTTTAATGACCGCAACATAATGCATAGAAGACTTCATGGGAATAGGAGTAAACTCATGTATTGGACTAGTGTCAAATCGATGTAATCATTAATAATTCTATATTTCATTAGAAGTTAATTTTGGAACACAAATTATTTTTCTTCATGGTACAAAGGCCTATATTCAAAACGTTTTTGGCAAATTTTGCAAATACTAGATGTATAATACCTAACTTTTTAAACTATCAGCGGGAAAAAATCCTTTTTATTTCTTTTCAAAATAAGACACATTTACGTCGGATGAAAAATGTACGGTTAGGTGGCAAGGAAAATAAATAACGACCGCGACAGGACTCGAACCTGCAATCTTCGGACCCGAAGTCCGACGCCTTATCCATTAGGCCACGTGGTCAGATGATTTCAAATTCGGCTGTTGTGGTTTAAATGTGTTATTTAAGTAATAATAAACACTTCTACGAAAAACATCTTGAACATTATTGATAAACAAATATACAGAAAAGAAGTAAAAATATCAGCCGCCTGGTAAGATAAAGAAACTCTGCAGCCTGCGGTAATGTCGTATTTATCCATGTAGAGTAAACTAAATAATATCAACAATTATTATAAATAAGATGGCGAGGTGTTTCCGTCAAATTTATGAAGATAAATAAAAGTTATTTCGCGGAAGTAGTGGTAAGAAAGCACTTTTCTATAAAAAAAAATCCTACATATGGTTATTTGCACCATAAATATAGCTTCAGGATCTGGTGTTCCACAACGAATTACACATTTAAATGTGTATGGAATGTGGTGTTTTGTAAGAACTGCAAGGATGTTTCATATTCTCAATTACCTTTGATATTTTATTTCACGCTTGCTCTTTCGAAATGAATAAAACTTTTACCTATTTCATGTGGAAAATGTACTGTAAGAAGGCGTTTTATGCTAATCTTAAATAAGATGATATCAATTCTTTCCTTGTACGTTACGGCATCTAGTATTGAAAAAGAATTGGTCCTTGAAACAGGCGCAGTGAAATTTTGAAGAACAATTTTTCCAATTCATATTAAAACATAATACAATATATGTTTTGGTAAAATAGGAAAGTGACAATTCAGAGCGATGAGATTGAACAATATTTAGTCGCTCAACCGCATGCAATTGGAGTAGTAAATTCATATTTATTTCAATGGCTTTTCATTACATGGGCCATGGAAGAAAAATTATTACATTTAAATTATTTTGACAATGAGAAAATTAATAATTTTTTTTTAGATAACGTCAGTTAAAATAATTAATTAGAGGAAGTATGTCTCTTATTCGAACATTATATTAAAAACGTGTTCCTCTGTAAAAATTACAAATTGATAGCGAATGAAATTACATGACTATGATTCTACTTAATTTTTTACATACTTGTATGTTGGATGTTATTTGCGAAAAGGTGCATAAAATCAGGCATTGAAAAAGATGTAAAATGCAACAGAGGATTATGCGGTGTTGTATGAGGAATTAATACCTTCCACTGCAGTAAATATATTTGCTCAATCCCCAAATATTGTCGTATCTTGAGCGCGTGGTTTATTTGGAGAAAAAAAAGGTCAATTCGAAAGGTTTTCATGGTCATCTTCAGACATATGTAGCCTTTGGAAACACTGCTTTGGAAATATATTTTCTAAATACTCTTTTAATTTGTTTACAGCGGTCGTTCGTAATGTAGATGATAATTGATTGGCCCTTAAGTAGCTCGATTTAGCGATCCACCGTTCTGCCGCTAGTACCCACAGATGACAACTTCATACATTATTATTGCGAGCTATCTTGGATATATTCCAATTGTTATTAAAGTGTACAGTGACCGGCTCATATCTAGGCACACGAGTTCCCTCATATTCACTAGCTGACCTGTAGCCAACCACGGAGTAGTCTGTAGCTGAAGGATAACGGAAGGGTCCAGCAGCTAATGTATCATTCCACAAACATCCGGTCTTCAGTCTTCGGTTACAGCAGTAAGAACGAACCACCTGATGTTTCCAAGACAGCTGTTAGCGTGATTATCCCTACGCGCGCATTTCTTTTCTCCTTGCGGTGATCATCCCTATCTTCCCCTCTGAGACATACCCAGACGTCTGCCCGAAACTATACAAATTGTTAAACGTTTACGATTTAACAACAAATTTATAGAAGGTAAACTAGCAAGAACGGATAATTTCATTTCGCTATGCTGATTACCAAACTTACATATATATTAATCTCATTTTATTTATATAATGTTATAATTTTGTGAAGTTAATACACGTAAATACATTGGTCGGAATCTAGTTTAACTTTAAATATCAAAACTTAAAAAGTATATATTTTTTTTGCTAGACGAAATTTTCAGCTTAGGGGAGAATAGCTCAGTTGCAGAGCATTCGACTGTAGTTTGAGATGTCTTCGGTTCAAACCAGAGGGACCCCTTATTTTCAAATGTATTATTACGAATCTTGATCTAAGGAAGGTAGCAGTTTTATGGTGTTTAATTTGTACGAACTTATAACCAAACTTTAAATTTTAATTTTCTGATAAGCACTCTAAAATGTCTGACTATCTTCATGCGTGATACAAACACTAAGAGAAATTAGGGCACGATCGAAGATTTCGGAAGTTCTTTGCCACAGATTGTGTTATGATATCTGTATTAGTCGTATTTGTTGGTTTGTTTCGTAAATTCAAAGGTAGTATTATGGAAAGACAGTGTGTATTTTAATCACATACTTTGTCTTGAGCCGTAAATAAGCTACTATCTCTTAAATCCCAATGGTGGAAAACTTATTTTGAGATGTGTTGTATTTTTCCTGAAGGTTTTTTGCAGATATGCTGTACTTAGTTCCGAATTAAGGTAAGTATGTGGTTGTACTTTTTAATAGATCCTGGCCCTAATAAGAATAGTAATAATGCATTAGGTTTAATATTTCATAAATTAAGTAGTTAAAATAATATAACTGGAAACTAGCAATGCCTAGAAATATGTTTCCTAAAAAATGTGAATCGGAATTTCATGGCTCCTTTATCATAATAATTATTCCTGTAAGAGTGATTTGTCTAATATTTTGCCTTTTTATCCGCAGTAAATGATAGATTATTTTACAATTCACAAAACATATCCTTTGTACACTAATAATAATAATGAATTCAAAATTAATTATTTTTACATTGTCAAAATTTGAAAAATGGATTCAATCTAGACATTTGGCGTGAGGTTTTAAATAAAGAGATAATTGTGTAATATATAGTAACTATCCGGAAATATTTTGGAAATTTTTTTGGTGTGGATACGTTTGTAAATTTTTAATTTCAGTTATGACTATGGACTAAAAACGTTTCTTTTTTTACTGAATAAAAGTTAAAAACATAAAATAAAACAAGTATTCGCTGTAATACGCTGATTATAGTTTTAAGTTTAGCAGAAAGATTGAACACATGGTGAAGAAAACCTTAAATGCTAACATTTTTTTGTAATTAATATATAATTTTCTTGCACTGCATACATTACGAGTCAGTTTTCGTACTTCATTAATCAATTTCGTGAGAACGGTATCATAAAGGGTAAAAATCTAAGTTGAAATTTGGTTTAGCATGTATATGATACTATTCCGCAGAAGTAGGAGATTGAAAGGAAAAACGATGTTCACAAATGAACAGTTCATTGTCTCATGTTGATCCCAAGAAGACTGCTTCACACCTTTAAAAGTCGCAGTGTGTGCGAACTTGCAGCGTCATTTTCGAAATAGTCGAGAATTATTTGGTCGAATACTGGCGAAGTAGCATGAAAATAAAGATGCAGTTGTCATCAAAATAAAAAAATTGAGATGATTCGTTTGTAGGATGTACAGAAGCATGTAATTGCATCAAGGTTTTTATTTCTGCAGAAATATTTTTTGCAGTATTTTATTAAATATAATTTAGATATTGCTATCTCTTCCTTGCTTCAGGACGTCGGCGGGTTTGATTTATGGAATTTTTGAAAAATGAACAAACGCTTAACAAGTTTGTTCAAGTCTACAGGCATCTGGAAACCAACATAGACAAACCGAGTCAAGCAATAATAAGGTACGTGTTTTTACCAACTACAAACATACTGTACATTATAACATAATGTTTGATATCGGTGGAAATATTTATTACATCGTAAATTTCTGCGTCACGTTCAACGCTAATCGTTGTACAGGAACACTCGTGTTAAGGACATGAATGTATTATATAGTTTTACGTTTAAAAATAATACGATACTGCACATTTCATTTATTTATACATTTCAAGTTGCATGACGCCTATTTTATAAATTTTAAAATCATTATTCTGAATTATTTCAAAAAGATTGTCCAATATTTTGTGAACTACAGATTTGAAAGTGTAGAAAGAGAAACGTTATTTTTTTTCGATCATTTATATACTAAGTGCTTGTAATGGTTTTGCTATATTACAACCAATTCGGACATGTAATTGTTAGACTAACTAGAAAAAAATATTGTACAATTTTGCCTCTAAAACAGGGTTATTTTACCTGTGTTTATAATTATTGTTAACTGAAAACATGCATAAAATAAGTCAACACATTAAGCATTAACTTCCATACGTTACGCCAGTGTGTGTAATACTTAAGTGTAGACTATTATCTTATGAATGTACCTGGAACTGAGCTTGTGACCAACCTTGACACTATTTAGACTCTAAGACTCACTATTAAGACTGTAAGACTCATTTGCACACTTTAGCGATCACGTCATTTGAATAGAACAAGAAACCAATGTTCGATTATTTCCACCGCGAACCGATGGCTGGAAGAAAATATATTACTGCTTAACATAAGTTTTCTACAGTGCCTGTTGATGAAATAAAAATAATAATCTGTATTTTGTGTACTTTACTACGATAAATGTGATGAAACATGGTCCATGGCCTCCTAAAGTGTGCAGTGTGCAACGTGCTATTAGTTTACGTCCATGGCATGCTCGTCAGCATTAAGGGTACATATTTGAAAACTCTCTCTTCCGGGCGGTGTTCCAAAACGTTACTCTGCGAGTAATGTTTTCTCCTTGGCTGTCCCAAAACACTGTGAGTAACTACATTACTTTCTTTTGGCAGTGTCCCAAAACAGCACAGAAATTACTGTGCGCATATTTCCGGAGTAAAACTTTTAAAAATCACTATTTCAACGAGTAAGGAAAGGTAAACTGAAAATGGCGTTAAGTTTAGTATAATTAAACAAACTAAAAGGAAATGCAGACATTCTGGTTAGACACACGTTAAAAAATTATAAATGATGGGTAATCAAATTCGTATTTTTATTTAAAAGTTAACTTGTATAAAGACTGCATTTTTAGACGTAACCTTAATGATTAACTATGAAGAAAAAATTATTGAGGGAAAGTTATAAATATATTTTGGTATTTACGTTGGTTGATTTATCAGCTTACCTTTCTAAACACATCATGCTATTTACATGATGCTCATTTCAAAACCACGTTTACTCTTACTTCCGTCAGCTGTTACTCTCTGTCACCTTACTCTACTCTCGTTGTAACGTTTTGGAATGTCACCCGTCCCGACGGAGGCTGCCTATCTTTACAGCAGATATAAGTTTGCCCATCTTCTCGGCGTTACAACGCGGCGTTACGTATTGTTGAAGCTACGAAGGAAACGTGAGAACCAAAGCGTTGACCTTAGAGAGGGCGAAGAGAGTGAAATCTGCACGGAGGGTGCCAAGATAGAATCAGTTTGTTGGTCCGCGTGACTCGATGACCGTTCTCCTCTTACATCCCGGTAATAAATAATGTTTTCTCTGGCAGTTTCCTTGTTCCGTCTTATCGTCGTGTAGAGAATATTTCCCCGTCGCACGGTTGACCGAGCGCTTCTGAAAAACATGCTCTTGTCTTCTTCCGCCCCGTGAAAGACTGACACATCGCCATGAGCGTGACGGTCGGTATCTTTGCAGACTATTAAATAAGAATTGAAGCGAAGGGCTAAGTATTACATCATGCCATACGTCCAAGGACCATATGTTCCGGGCTTAGAAATTTCGATTCTGGAGTTTTTATGATATTATTTAGAATTGCCTGGTGTCATTGCTCGAAACCACGGTCTCCCTACGACATATTTCGATTCTCTACGAATAATGTCAAAATGTAAATTCTTTGAGTGAGATTTTCCACAATTTCTAACTTCCAATCATACGTCGACAAATAATTCGAAACATAATGCATTAGTTTTACACAATGAACGGATTCGTCACAGAAATAGACAATATCGGAAAAGTAGAAGTCCTTCTGTTTCCAATTGATCGTACTCAGCTCGTGGCAATTGTAAATGGAAATTAATAGAAGAGGGAAGTCACGGTGAGAAAAGTGTCTGTACTTGGAATTTATTGTTAGATGAACTTGGTTGACCAAAACCTGAGTACTGAGAAAACCCACATTAAAGTATTTTTCAGTGAAAAGCTATCGAGGTTTTTAACAGTCAGCGCTCGTTGGTTGTGTCCAGAACCCAAGAAATAATATTTTTGAGTAATCTTTGTTATTTTCTGAATGTTTCCTATTTTATTTTGTGTTGCAGTGTGATTTTCGGTGCCGTAATGTCCGTGATTAATCTGCGACTATTTCCTGTTTTGGTACGTTCGAGAATGATTCAGAAAATTTAGATACGCTTTAAAGTCGCTTTAATATCCGTTAGCATAAAGCCCATGTTCGTCTGTTACACACGTCAACATTTGCTGAGGGAAGAATAAGCGGTTGCGAGTGACCAAACAGTTGATTTTTAATTTCGGCCAACTTATATCAATTTTTTTTGTGTTCCATCACTGAATATTTTTTGCACGAGCGTAATTTATGAGTGCTCTGAAAATTCGTCGTTACGTGCAACAGGAGGACGAACTGTTCAAATTGTAAGTGCAGGTTGTCTTTTCGGATTCAGCACCTAAATTAATTTATCGTATCCCTCAGCGGAGTCTTATCGTTTACGAGTGGTCCTTAGAGAAAGACTAATGTTCTCGACTGAGCTAGAACCAAGCGGCTTACATTGAATCAGAAGGGCACTTGGAAAATTTTCGTTAAGCTAAACCAAAACCAAATTTTAATGCTGTTTGTTATTTATCGTCAAAACACCAATTTCAACACCACAATATTACATTATTAACAGTTGTCATCGGGAAGTATAGACTTCCATTTCGCCAGTCCCATTGCCGCTTGTGAAGCCCGACACAAATTACAAGCATTTTGGTATGCATAGGATCTTGCTTGCTACTGGAAGTGTTCGCAGAATTAGAATGTCACTGCCTACGTGCAGAACTACGGGCTGGGTTGCTGTTTCTCGGAAGTGAAATGGCGGTATTTCCCGTCAGTGTTTTGTACATTTATTTTGACCCCAGTCCGTGAAAACTGATAACATTATCGCGTGGTGACCTTCAGCAGTTATTTTCAATAAATATGTGAACTTCTAAATGTGTATATGGAGATAAACGGTCATGTGTATTTTCAACTTTCAGTATGGTTTACTTTGTACTACATTCAGCAAATTTCTAAAAAAGAGCAGAGTGGCATTTAACAGTGAGGTGTTGAGAACCGATGAGGGGTGAACCGAGGGTAGTTTGGAGCAGCCCCGATTGCAAGGGTGGGGGAAACGAAAGATTCCCGAGAAAACCCACCCATCGGCGGCATCATCTGGCACAATTCCCACGTGCGAAAATCCGGGAGCGATCCCACCGGGAAACGAACCCCGAACCGGGTGGGAGGCGAACGCCGTAGTCTTAGATGAACAATATAAGTTTATTGTGAGACTTAATGTGTTATTACTTTTCTAGCATCGGCAAGGAAAAATTAACGGTATCAATCAATATATTTGCATTATTGTGCAGTTACCTCTTTCCTGCAGAAGAATGCAGCATACGGGTTGGTCCTACCTGCGTAACGTGAAGTAGGTTATATTGTATAGCACTTTTATAAAGGTAAAGGCATTGCTTAAGTATTTGTAGCTGAAACAATAGCGCAGTAAATGAGCATGAATTTTACTTTGCAGAAGATAATCGAGTAAAAGCAGAACTGAACAAGAAGTAACTGACATAGCTAATGAGCCTACTGTCTTCTAGATGGGTTCAAATAATTTTTAATGGTAGGTAGGCCTTGATTTCTCCTTGACAGCCATATTATTAGAGATGAAACAATAAACACATATAACAGCTGTGAGACAATTACAAATACACACGTGCTCTACCCGGAACTGAAACCCAGAAAAGCGCATACCATAAGATAAAGTGCAATCGAATGTATTACGGAGATGTGAATCGGAACATCAAGTTCGGATGTAATCACTGAAACATTTTGAATGATAGGGTTTAATGAAATGAAATATTAACAGTGCCGTCATTTTGAAAATAAGCGTCAAAGCCACATTAAAAACGTAAGTATACATGAACTACCATAGTGCCACTTGTGTGAAGAATGTGGGGACAAACGGTTTATTGGTCCCAGAGACTTGCCATAACTTTATTTTCTTATTTGGTACTGTTTTACAAAATTGCCTGCAAAACGGTTCTGTATATGATGCCTCTAATAGATACTGTGAGCATAAACAGTTTGTTTGAAATTGGTTAAATTGTTTAATAGATACGACAAACTTACCGAATATGTAAAAGGCTGCAATTTCTAAAATTAAAGTCCGATACAACTTAAAACATGTAAGTTTACGTCACATTTTGTAGCACTAATTAAATGTGAAATTCGGTGGAAATTTGTTCAGTTTTTCTGCAAATATGAAAAAAGGTTTAATTTTTTCACATGCCTGTATTTTGCAAAAAAAAAAAACCTGCTAAAGAGGATCTTAGAATGCATTATTTACGCTTTTAATGAATACTGTTGATGTACATAGTGTCATTTGATTTTGTTGGACTGTTTAATAGATATAACAGACTAACATAAATTCTTTTTATTAACGACATGAAAAAGGTCCTGCCGCAACTAAAACATATTAGTTTACAAACCCTACTGTAGCAATACTCGCATGTAAAATTTAGGGGTAATTGTTTGATTTGTCGTTGATATATGGTATAAAACATTCCTTCTTTTATCTGATGATCTTCATAAATGTAGGACAAAAAGTTACGTAATGGCACATTATGATAGTAGTAGATGCAGTATAGAAATTTAATTTAAAATCGGTTACATACTTTTGTAGATATAGCACACCAATCAAAGGTGTTATCGTAACCGTCATTATAAGAATAAGTGTTTGGCTCATTTTAAACATACAATCTGATATGGTTAACCACACCACAATTTCTTCACCGAACTTGGTAGGAAACGGTTAATTATTTCCCGAGATATCACATAAATTTTTTCATGTAAAAATGACAGAGAAATGAGGCTCTGTACAGATAAATTGGATGGTTATAATATATACTGTCAACATATAAATTAAGTAGAAAATTGTTTCGTAGTTTCGTACATATAAAAAACTAAAGTAAAATATTAATATTTCCGCTATTTTGAAAATAATTGCCTGACACACCCGAAACATATTAGCTTACATGGCCTGCCATAGTTCTATTTGTGCCGAGTTTGGCGGGATACTGTTTCTTTTCTCCGGAGATATGACATAAAAATTTTAATTCGTTAGGTGAAGCTGTTTTACTAAATGGCGGACAAGAGGCTTTGTAAGGACACATTTGATGGTAGCAATATATAAACTGCCAGCGTAAAAAGTTAAGTTTGATTTAATTGCATGGAGTTGACAATGCTGTATGCTAAGCTAAAATAACTGTATTGCTGGCATTTTGAAAACAAGTGACTGATATACTCAAAACATACCAGTTTACATCAGCTGCCACCGTAGTATTCGTTTTTCAATTATTTTAAGAATAGATCAATTGTTTCCGAACATATGACATAAAAACTTTATTTATTTGTGTGGCACTATCTTACAAAATGGCAAACAAAAGAGGTACCATGCAGAAAAATTTGAAAGTTGTAATATATTGCCAGCTTTCAGAGTTAAGTTGGAATTGAATACATGGTTTCGACAATATATATTACTAAACTAAAATATCTTTATGGCCACCATTTTGAAAATAAGTGTTTCGCCTACTTAAAATATATAACTTAACATTACCTGCTGGAGTATTTTTTGTTTGACGAATTTGACAGGAATAGTTTAATTGTTTCCCAAGGTACGACACAAAAACGTATTTATTCAGGTAGCGCTACTTTTTAAAATGACTGAAAAAAGTGCATTGTGTTGAAATATATGCTCCTTGTAATACGTTCTATAAGCATACAAAATTTGCTCGAAATTTATCTAACAGTATGGCGGATATACCAAATAAACTTAAAATATTTGTATGGCCACCATTTTAAAAATAAGTGCCCAAACAATTTACTGCATGCGTTTATATATCCTACCATAGTATTAGTTACTTGCCAAAAATTGCGTGAATTTGAGTATTTTTAATGTTGTGAAGTAGAGGCTTAACTTTTTAATGTTGTTCTTTCTGCCAAAATTGCTTATTACCAATTTCTAAATTCAATGCTTACATGATGCGCTGCCAACACGCACAATCTTGTTCGGTAAATGGTTCCTGAGATATGTCGTATCACCCTAAATAATAAAATGGTTGCCATTTCAAAAGTAAGCGCCCGGCGTTGTCAAAAACTTCAAAAGTGAAACATCATCACTAAATTTATAATATGTGTAGCGAGTTTGGTGATATTATTTTCGCGCTTTCAAAAGTTATAAGGGTGGTGGGGGACACACACAGCCACAAACACACACACGCCTACACGCATATACAAACTGACACACAGACAGGAATGCGATCTCATAAGCCTTTCTTTCCTTCGGAAAGTAGGGTAAAACACTCAATCGGGCTATAACGTCCCGGAGCACAAACAAATACATTAACCATTACACTACCGCCCACTTGCGATATTTGTTGACACTTACGGAAGAGTCGGAATCCGATGTGGCTCGAGAATTCATCCCCACGGGCAGACCGTCAATAATGTGTTCAAAAGGCATCTGAGGGAGTATATTCAAGGGAAAAAATGTGCGAAACTGTAGCACGTTAATCTAGATGCTCGACGACGACAATGCACCGTTTCGCCGAGCTCTTTTCACGCGTGGTTTTTTTACCGGAAACAACATGATCTTGCGCCGGCATCCGTCCTACTCGCCACATTTGGCACCTGCGAAGATGAACATCCAGCCCAAAGGTCGCCGTTTCCACACAACTACGGAGATCCAGCGCGAATCACAGAAGTTGCCTGACACGCTTCTGGAAGAAGACTTCCACGACACATTCCAGAAGTGGCAGGACCACTGGAAGCGCTGTAATGCTTTGCAAGGGAACTATTTACAAGGCGATAGTTTGTGAACACGGATAAATAAAGTTCTTTATTGTCACTTCGATACTACCTCGTATGGTGTTTTGCTATCTTTTGTACTGTAGTAATTTCTCTGTATTCAAAATTTCGCAAATATGTGGTATATTCCGAAAATACTTAATTTCATGGGATTTTTTAAAAAGGAATTTAAACGACTTCAAGTGTTTAGTGAATATAAAATGAAAGTGTGAATTTTTAAAGTGTGTAGCAAATATGGTAGAAACTCAACTAAATTTACTAAATAAAAGTAAAACACACTCACAAATGAAACAGAACTTGTAATATGAATTGAAATGGATATGTATGTGTACAGGAAACATAGCAAAGAATAACTGAATTATACATGGCACAAGTAATTAAAATAAAGAAAATCTTCCCAGGTTATCTCCAAATACATTTAGTACGAGTCTTTACATAATGGTACACTTTGGGTAAAAGTTTTATTTAAGCATTACTACTATAAATTGAACGAACTTAGCTGTTCGAAGTATGAGTCGATTCACAGACAAACAAAGTATTAACTCAGTAAAAACTACAGGATGATTCTAAAATCATGGGACAAACATTGAGGGGTGGTAGAGCTCACTTAAACAAACAGTTATTTTATAGGAATACATGGGCGGGAGTGACGCGTTGAGGCGTTGAGGGCGTGGTGGGCCAGTCCGATGGCCACCACGATCGCCAGATTTATCGAGTCTCGATTTTTTCCTATGGGGGCATTTGAAAGTTGATTCCATTGGAGACCTCATCGCTTGACTATTCTGTGCGGCAGCACGTGTGCGTGGAATACCCGACGTATTTGAATATGTTCGCCAATCACTCCACCAACGCTACCAAGCTTGTATTACCGTCGGTGGTAGAAGTTTTGAGCAATTATTATAAACATTGCTGTAAAAAGGCATTTCATGTGTTATTTTTGTATTTGTGCCTCAACGCGTCACTCCCGCCCATATATTCCTATAAAATAATTGTTTGTTTTAGTGAGCTCTACCACCTCTCAATGTTTGTCCCATGATTTTAGAATAATCCTGTAGAACCAAGCCTTGACAGGATTATAAATTCATCTTAAACATTTTACATCAGGTTTATTCGTATTCTTCATACCCCAAATTTTTCGCACGCCAATAACTTTTTTATTTATCACACTTATAGATGTAGTAATTCTTTTTAAAAGGGAGGCAGAGAAAAAAGCGTTTTACACAATAGTATCACATCACTAACGCTCATTTATCAAATAAAGCGCCCTGCTTGACATAAAAAGGAAGGGAAGCGAAATTGTAATTGTGAGAGAAATGCAAACATTAAAATATATATTACAGTATGTTTTAAAGAGCAAGCAAAATGTTAACAACAATCTGAAATAAAAGTTGCAATGCAATTGGAACTGCGCATCATAAATATATAAAATATATGAGGTTTTGCCATTTAACACACACTGCCACGTCTGCTGCATTACAATTTGACGGGGAAACTCACAAGGAAACCAGTTAACATCTGAATTACGCCGTGAATCACTACGTTTTGTCGTTTCGTGAACTGCATAAAAAAGAATGTAGAATATCGTCAAACAAAATAGTTTCACTAACAGTCTAGAACTGTGCGAATCTCTCAAGAAAAATAACATTAAAAGTCAACGGAAACATTGACCCGAGCAAGGCAGGGTTTAGTCATAAATTGAATTCGTACCCAGTCTTTTAGTAAACTTAGGCATCTTTTCAAACCTCCTGACGCTTAGTTTTATCCACGTATCAAATTTTATTTAACATACACTTCTGTACGATAGCAGTTTGTCAAATTCTCCAGTTCTTTTACAATTGACAGTCCATAAATATTTTCCTGTTATTCAGATATTACTGCTGGCCTAAGAAGGCTGCGAAATTGTATTTTAACAAGCTGGTAGCAAGTGAAATTATTCCGAATGGGATTCTTTAATTTCGGAAGTGCTATCATTCGAGAATCACAAAATGAAAACACTGAGAATTTTCAAGCAAACTTTTAATGAAATTAATTCAGAACATTTTAAACAATTAGTATCGTATTGGTTATTAAGAAACAACGCACTTTAGCACTAAAATCAGAGACTCGTGTAGTTGTTGACCCTCCGGTTTGCAAGGTAACGTAAACTGAAATAAATTTTACCCTTGCAACATATCCCAGGAACAGTTCAAATTATTTCCGGGAAAATTGCCGTTGAAATATGTGTATCTTAATCCACCTTAAAAGTAAAACGTAAATAATTTCTGTTCATCAGAATCTTATTTTCAAAATGGTGACATTTAAATATTTAAGATAAGATTGCCTTATCTACCAAGTGGCTCAACTTATTTCAAACAAACAGTATATAATCGCGACGTCTCATTGCAAGGAATATAGAAGCAAATTCAGAGCCTCAGTAGTGTCGATTTTGAAAGGGTGCACCTTCTGAAAAAAATTAAGCCCCTACATAATCACTTAGCAACGGACTTCCACCAAAATACACATTAAGAAAGTGCTAGGTTTGTTACTGTGGATAGAAAAATTTTAAGTAGTTTAAACACTTATTTTCTACATGGCTTCATAATGTAAGGTTGTTGCGTGCGTATCCGCCGAAGAGTAAGACAATCTTAAAATATCTTGACGTGTTGGCAGTGCCTGTTACGAGACTTCTGTGTTTAATTCACAGCATCTTTTGTCCTTCAATTTGTAAGATACCATCACTTGAATGAATAAAGCTCTTAAATTATATCTCAGGAAATATTAAACCTAGTACCGTCAAATTTCGAATTCAAGCAGAGTTACGTTATGGAAGCGCAATGTTACATAATTTTAAAAGGCTTTATTTTACACTTTTTCCAAATTGTTGCCGATATCAATATTTACAATGGCATGCAGTGTATACCTAACTATTAAAATTACTTTAACTATTATTTGTACACCAATATTACCTAGGTAAGCACGAATTAAATTGTTCGTAGCTTTTTGACTGTAATTTCAAGATATTTTTGCATTTGTTTAATGTTTCAGAACTACCTAATAAAATTTCAACAATTACCATACCAATATTGTTGTTACTGGCTGCTATATAAAAAAAATTAATTATATATATTTTTCTTTTAATGGTTTCCTCATTAAAACTTTGTTTATGTATAATGTGTTATATCTTTGGAACAATAAAACTGATCTGAACCCAACTTGACATGCTAGTGATTCAAACTTATCAAACTATGTCACCTGAAACTTCGACTTAAATGTCATATCTGAGTAATTTACTAAAAATTCCCACTATATTTCGCATACGAGCAATACTATGTAAAGTTACATTAAATATTTGTAATATTCGTTTTTAGTGGGAGTGTTTAATAGTATAGTGATATATGCCATGATACCATGATACTACTTTATCTCAAACTTGTTAGGCTGAAGCACCTGTGAACCAAATTCATTAAGTAATAGCTTCAATCGTCTGACAATTAAGAAGTTATTGCTAAAACAATTATTACCCAATGATTACGGTTCTTGACCTTGCACTATGATACTTGGTAAAAAATTCGTTTCGGTTAGGAACTTTTAACCTACATAATGCTGCTATCTAAGCTAATACCTCATAAAATTAATTGCATATATAGGACTCATGTAAAGTAACGTAAGTTAATTCATTATACCGATATTTACTCATTTATTTGTAATTCCGACTTCATTTATACACGATAAGTACATTACAAAAAAAAAGTGCCGGGGAGAATTAAAAAGAAAAAAAAGTCTTATTTTGGAGCTTTTACCTCTGGAACAATACACCTCGGTCTTTGGAGAAATTTTGATGTCGATGGATACATTTTATATTGTTCATAGTTCACTACTATACTAAATGTAGCGAGTTCAAAGTAGCATATACCTAAGCTTGATTGAAGATGTGTGAATTTATATTATGAACAATAGTAGCAGCAATAACAAAGTGTTAGGTTAACAGCAGATGTAGTCTTGCTTATCGCATTAAACATTATTTTAAAAATACGTTTTTCTTAACGATTTTCAAATTGGTTCAATCAATTAGTGTCTGTAATCAATTAAAAACCCTCACTAAATATTTATTAATAGGTTTAGAATTGTATTTCGACACAAAGACTGCGTATTTTTTAAATTCTATTGAATTCTCCAAATCATTTTACGGATATCTTTTCCTGATGCGCATAAATTACGAAATGTACGGCTTTTACAATCATTCGTATTATCCTAGAGATTCGAATAATAATTTTTGTGATGTTTTTAATATTATCTGCTGCCAAATACCTTGGTTTATTTTCAAAGATGACATATTTATTATAACGGAGAGCAAATACTTGCTGGGAACTGGGAATAAAGTACTTTATTATTTACTTATCAACATCATTAAATAAATGTTTCCGTTGCTCATTGATTCGTACACGCGAACATTTATACCAGTCAAACACATTTCGCCTCCGTATACAACTGTAGAAAAATATTGAGTAAACTTTTCCTTTGATTCTCTCTTGTTAGCTCTTGAATGAAAGAAATAACGATGTGTGCTCGGATTTCACCTTGGCAGGGAGACAGCAAACAGAAGGACTTTTTTTTTTTTTGTCAGAGNTCGTAAAGCTTTCTCTGCAGATACTGGGCCATAGATCAGTTCATGTTACATGTGGTCACTTTCAAGAAGCTCTCTTTATTGCTCAGCGGTAGTTCATGTGGTGCTGTGTGTGGACCATAAAAATCCACAAATAACTAAGGGATGTTTTTGAAATCACTCTCACACGATACATGAAGAGAAAATAAGCTGGAAATTGCATTCATTAAAAAAAGTCTGATATTTTTTTTTGCAAAAATTTGAAGTCGTTCTCACGGAACGAATTTTTAAAGGCCGGGAAAAGAGTTGGATTGGAAAAAAAAAACATGTTTACAAAAAAAAGGTTTTGCATCCAACATGACTGCACTTAACTTGAAATCGGTGAGCCGCAAGATGTTTTGAATGACAGAATTTACTATCCTCAAGTTAAAATAGCAAAAAATAAGTTACATGCTGCATATCTAACAGTTTATGTGTTTACAGGAAACATCACACATGTATTTAATCGGCTGAGTTTCTATCAATGCCATCCACATAATTATCCTAATAATTTTAATATTACTTCAGCATTGGAATTTTTTTTCGCAGTAAAATATTTTTGTTTACAGTAGCTTCAGTTCTTAATCACGGCACACAGCAATGATTGGTGTATAGTCTATAAACAGTATATTCACACTTTTTAAATAAAATATTTGAAATCTGTCGCCATCTGTGACGTGTTTGGTTGTGTCCTAAGTATGTCATGTATCACAAGCGTTGTACATTTCTGCTACTTTATAATAAGAAACTGTAATTTTTTAAATTTGAATTTTGCTTATATTTTAATTGTAAATGAAAATATTACATTCTTAATAAATATGATTTAAACAAGAGAGAAAATAACTGTTAGTAATGCCTAATAAGAAATAGTTCTCCTGCAAAATGTTATTAAACTATGTTCGCACAAATGCGGTGCGTTGTCCCTTTGGTGTAATTTTATAGCTTAAGTAAAGCTGGGTTTGAATGAGGCGGAAGAATAGCACGAAAGTAGAACTCAAGCAGGGCTTCAGGTAAGTTGGAAGTAGACTGGACTATATCAAAGATATCCGGTAGCTTTCAGGTCTGCCAGGCTAGCTATAGTGATCGAGGCTATATTTCGTGTCCACCTAACAATCGTTATATTACTCTAAATTCAGGCATTTTAAAAACACTTGTCTAGTAAACATATTGACCTAGTTTCCTTCAATGGAATTTCTTGTTCAAGAGAACAAATACTGAATTACATTTGATAATAATTAATTAATTTTAAAACCTTTGCAATATTTTATAACTTACAATTACACTTTACGCAGATATTTGTGTTACGAAACTAACAAAAATATTTTAATTCTGCCTATAACGAGATGTAATTTTTGTGATTTCAGCCTGCAAAACTATTCGTATTTCGCTAAACTTTAAATATGAAAAATAAAGCATTTCTAAAAAATTTTGTTTAATGTTTCTCGTAGTGTTCGAACGTTTACTAAACATAGTATATGCGGGATATTATATACAAAATCGTAACGTCTCTATTAAAAATTTCAGGATAACAAATAACAATATAAGGTAATAATACATAATATTACAAAGAAGACATGTGTTTATAAACTTGTAATAACTTTCTGCAGTCAAAACTGTAATGAAATAATCTTTAACTAAAAAAATTCTTTAAAATAAATTTTTAACACCTTAAACTTGGCCTACATTACTAACGGAGAATGTTAGTAATTGGTTCGTGTTATTTGATTGAAATTGGAGTTTTTAATAAGCACCCAAATTTCATTACATTATCTTCAGTAGTTCTTATGCCTGGATATGTGTTTCAAGATAATCTTATGTAAAATTACACGTCTACGACTTGTGATACTCATTTGTCGATAAAACCTTTAATTATATACATTTTAAATAAGTTTCTTGAAAATAATGTTTTTCATAACTTCATTAATGTTATGCAGACGTTGCCACTAACGTTACCTGTTCTCTTTATCCGTTAAATTAAAATAAGTCCTGAGAGTTTGTTTGCGTTTTTCAAGTCTCCGTCTACAAGCAAAAGTCATTTAAGGCTAAAAGAATTTTAACATGCTAATTATTTCTACCATGATTTGGCATAGATTTACTGATTTACTCGCAACAAGTTTCTGATATTCCAGGAAATCTTATATGCAAGAAGTATGGCATATCTAAACGGAAAACAATGAAGTTAGCTTTAGCCGCTAACCGTAACGGTGACTTGGATCAAAACGAAGCAGCGAAGACACGCATGTTAACGAAATAATTTATGAGTATGTATTTCAGTGTAAAATATACTAAAGCAATCGAACTTCACCCACATTTTGGTTGTGGGATTTATTTGCCTAAGAAAACAGAAAGCGACTCTTTGTAACACCCGGAAAAAATATTGTTTAGGTCTAAGTCGCAGCTACCTGCATTGGTTAAGATATCAGATTTCCGAATCCAACCAAATACGTCACATATTTAGCAGAGACTAGCAAACCGACCCTTGCCCGAGTACAATTTATTTTTTACAGCGATACACTAATAAATTAATTGGAAAAATTCCAATTACGATATTATATGATAGTAAATTAGTAAACTACTATCACATATAGCATACATACATACATACACGTCACGCCTGTCTCCCAGAGGGGTAGGCAGAGATTATGGACCTCTATTTACCACGATTCTCACATACCTACCTCCTTCGCTTTATCCACATTTATACATCTCTAATATAAGAATATTACATGACAATGGTATAGAAAATTTATTTATATACAACATTAATCGTTTTGCTTCCAACCGCCAGAACAAAAATATTTCAGGGAACTGTATTTTTTAATTTGCAACTTTGACTCGCGAATGAAACGTTTGCGTGTTTTAAGGGTAGTCAGTGCCTTCTAGTTTCATAGCAGACAGCTTGGTGTATGTTGGCATTACACATTCCCAGCCGCTGCACAATTACGATTTGTTGTTATTCCACAGGAGCCGTACAATTTTCCGGGATATTAAGTATCCTATGTCCTATTTGTGGACCTAAAGTATCTACACACCAAATTTCATCAAAATCCGTTCAGCCGTGATGGTGATGAGTGCTAACAAACATACGCACACACAGACTTTCGCAATAATAGTATTGGTAGTCATAATAATACCATCTTTACGTTTATTATACTTAATAAATGAAATTAATAATCCTTTAATAACTTCTATGATTCTAAACGGAATGGAATTCATCGTGCTGATCGCCAGAAATGTAGCGCTAGACTGGAACTAGAGGCAACATAGAAAATAATTTCTAATAGACAAGTAAACACGTTCTGTATCAAATTGGACCTTGCTACTTATGTTGTGTACGAAAATCAGCTTGATGAGACTGCGATATTCAGTTTTTCAGTTGTTCAGTGCATGAGCTGCAGGAAATATGTTCATTTGGGTAAAGTGAGCACTCTTGATAGCCCTCTCATATGGAAAAGTAGTCAATAAATATATTTTATTTTAGCCTAAGACGTTAATTTTCCGAGTGCGATGTAATCTACACACTGTTTGTTACTTACATGGCAATACTTATTTAAAAAGGGGTGTTAAACGATAAAAAATGGCTGAAATAAATAAGTAACTAAATCCTTAAAATTGCACATTTTACAGTCAACAGCCTATACAACAGTCAATAATTTCGTGGACTGGCGCCCCGAGTGTAGGCAGCTTCGCATCACAGCGACCACGAACCTAGTGATAGTGCTACGTAATTTAGTTCCGAATACGTAGAAATTGAGTTACATATTTCACTGTCCAATATAAGACTACGGTGGAGCAATTAAGGACAACCCGTTTCTAAATTGCAACAGAAAAGTGATTCGGAAAATTTAATTTTTGTCATTAGTTTAGTGTTAAAACTTAATTAGTTTGTGCAATATGGAATCATAGCAAGGCTGAACCTACACATACATGAATCCACACGCGTATATACACATGTGCATAAGTACGTATAAAATATACTATATACGGTTTTTATACCTATGCATGTATATATGTGAAAGTAAAACATTATGTATATTGCTTTCTGTTATTTCTACATTTATTTTAATAAACATAAAATAAAAATGTTGGAGTGCAAACTGTGTTTCCTTTTCTTACAATAGGGTATGAATAGAGGATTAAAATTTTTGCAACCCATGTGTTTCTGTAGGGTAATTTGATAGTGGGGGTCTTGATTGCAGTTGCATGCTACAAACCATTGGCACAGTTGGTTAAAAATCATAGGTCAGAAAATGATTTGAACTTTGCTCGTAACTTAGGAAGTCAAGTAAATTAAATTTTCAAATATAAGTGTTTCAAGAAATAAGTAAAATTATGTTGAAGCAGACGCTTTTAAAATCGCAGAATTTTGTTGTTTAATAATACCTCATTTTGATAATTTTAAGTGTTCGTTCATTTATTAAATTAATAGTACTTGTGAAAATAATGGTTAAAATTCTGGTTTAATTAGAAATTCTAAAAATCTCTTTATACCTTTCACCACTTTTTGTATTCACTCCAATTATAATGGCCACTTAAAACTTCCTGCTGATTAAACTTGTACTGAAGAAGATTTTAATTGTTTACGATAAAAGTTTTAAACGTGTGTTGATAACTGTCACTCTCATAAAAAAAATACACTGAAACATCATGTAAATTGATTCTTAAGAACATAGTCGCATTTTTAATCAAATTTGTGATCTACAAAATTATTCCTGTTACATTCCATGGCCATCTTTGAAAACCGGTTTCGAGGCATGTAAGGTATGTACAAATACTATATACTCTGCAGATATAATCACAATACTAGAAGCACGTAAGCTCAGAAGCCAACATAGTGTATGAAATATAGTCCATTCTCGGTTACTTCAAACTTCTCTGAAGCGCTGCTTAAGATCTACTTCAAGGCTACTCCTTCGCAGTATGCAGACAAAGCTTAACCAAATCTATAATATTGTAATAATACTTTACATAAAAACTATTTGCTACTAGCCACTACCAACACACCTTAATTATCACTGTTTTTATTCATATTAATTATAAATACAATATTACAATATATAGTTAAAATATATGTGGAAGTTCAATTTAATAAAAAATACAGTAATTGTTACGTTAACACAAGTATAAAATATAAAACGCTTGTGATACATGACATGTTTCGGAAATATACGTTATACGCGGGGTGAATTTTCAAAGGATTGATTGAAAAAGTGTAAAGAAACCGCGAATAAGGTAAAATATGATGGTCGCAGTGAGGAAACAGAGACAAGTTTTTTTCCCCTTGTCTGCGGCGTGGATACTACTGGGAAAGCAGGCAAGAAGATCCCTTCGCGATTGCGCAATACACCGCTCCGAGTGAAAGTTGTTCATCGCAACAGAGGGAGAGAGGGAGAGAGAGAGAGAGAGAGAGAGAGAGGTATTAAAGAAAGATGCGTCCTTGACCTTCTGTGGTTACGCCACGACTTGTGAGCAAAAATGTAGGCTAGGCTACCGCAATGCCCACCCACAAGCATCGCTTTCGTTACTAATAAGCAGAATATCAGTTTGAGGTGTCTTCCACGCTCATAATAAGAAGTATCAGTCATGCTAAAAGTTCCTGTGTTATTTAGCAACGATGTTGATTATTTACGTACAGAGGCTTACATTTAAGAGCATATAAAACAATTAAAATTAATAGGGGGCGGTGGAAGGGGTTCGTCATAAGGTGGTCGAAGTTCAAGATTTATTTTTAAAAAATCAGTTATTTTGCGTATTTTACATGTGTTTTAAATTAAAACTTGTACTAGCAAATATTGCAATATAAAGGAAAAATCTTTAGTTACGTGTTTAATATTGACGTTTACTTTAAACTGATATAATATATACACACTTATTTATATTATAACGTGATGGAAGATATCATTTAAAACTGATATCAAATTGAAGTACCTTAGACTCTATAAAGAAATCGTGTTTGAAAATGATACTGAAATTTGTATGTACGTATTAATTAACATCATAATTAACATTTATAGTGGGGGTTAATTATTCCTTCTGAGAATCTGACCCTTAGAGAAGATTATGAGGGGGTTATATGACACCCCTGGCCCACTGGTTCCAACGCCCAACGCTCAAAATATAATTTTTAAGAATCCTAGGGCCATATGAATAAGCAATTTGTGTTCGAGTTATGGTATTCTTTCTCATATAAAATCTAGCTTCTTGGATTCTTTATAAACTAACAACTCAAAATTAAGTAAATATTTTGCATGTAAAGTTGTTAAAATAAGTACTACATGAGGTCAATTATCATTTTCATTAGGTTATTTGCAAATAGGCGTTTCAGTGATTGAAGTACAGTATTTACAGGTTTCTTCGTATTTTTCTGTGAAGGGAGCAAAGAGTTCACTGATATTTTCCGGTATAAATATATGCTTAAACGAGTGTACTTTAGTCGTGAAACCTTAAGTACCCTCGTATTCTTAGTTTATCATACAGTAAACGGAAAAGGGTGGGTTTTAGACATGATTTTTTTGACGATGTAGAACACGGCCAGGTTTTGTGCGTAACAAAAATAATATTTTTGAATTTTATGAAGTTGCGTGTTTTGGATAAAATAAAATATTTTTCTAGCATTTGAGATAGCAAACCTTGTTATATTTTCGCATACTAAATTCCAAAATTCTTTTTACTATATTTATTATACTTGTCTACGATTTAATAAAGTGAAGACGTGCTACAAATATTTCCACTTGAAGTTTAAATCTTTGAAAGTGCGGACATTACAATGTTTGTGTTCAATTTCAAATATAAGAACATAACATTACGCCGGAATCAAACAATTTGCCAGTAGTAAAACATTTGCAGCATACTAGCGCTTTAGCTGTTAGGATCTACCTGAGTGAAGAACAGATATTTTGATAATAATCTACAATTTGTGAACTGATAAATTTAAAAAAGAAAGAAATGACACCGAAGCAGTGGTTTCGTTGTATGAATATTAATTCAAAATTTATTTGTTGTTGGAGAACATTAGCTTAGGAATAAACATCCTGCCGAATATGAAAAACATTTGGCTGGGAACATGAAAGCCTATTTCACTGCCACTTGAGAAAAAAATGTCACCTGGGGTGACAAGCAACATGTTTTATCATTTGATAAAATCACCGTTCATGTAAGTTCTTGGAAAAAATTTCCATTTACTTCTGATCTGTGCAATAAACATTTTTTAAAAAAGGTCAAACTATTTTATTTACCTTTTAGCGGTTTTTCAACCTGGGGCTGACGAATTTGCCAGTAATGTAACTTCAAACAAACACTAAGTAGTAATCGCATATAATTAAAAAAAATTGCAATTATTATCACATTTTTACTACACATTGTTTTGTAAATTTACTTTCATGTTACATATTTTATACCAAAAAAAGTGGTTATTATAAAAATGCAAAAAAGTGAACGAATAAATTAACTATTTCTCTCTTGTTATAGTCACAGAGGGTGGGCATCACGCATATTCCGTCGCAACCGAACTCATCAGCCTTCTGGCACTGACACTCGTGTTGTTTGTATTTTTTTTAAGAAACAAGCATACAGTCAAACGGAGACTCACCGTCTACCGTTGCGTACGTGCAGAGTAGACTGAGTAAACACCCTTCCAAGCAGCTTTCGATGACCTCGAAGCTCGTCATGTGCAGGCGATACATGTTCCTCCCGACCTGTGATAGATCATTCGATAGGTTGTGCCCTGTCTCTTGTGTTGTTAAAATACGAAGCTACTACTAGGTACAGGAGTCTCATAAACTAGTATCTATCTTATACGAGTCCACAAGAATAAATCCTATGAGTTCAGGTCTGCTGAGTTTGCAGGTCAAAATGTAGGATGAGTTTCGAGTTTATACTGCACTTTATAAAACGTCTTTTGCCATACAATTTTTTCAAATAGAACTTCGGTGCAATAATTACTGAACAGAGCTAAAGTATTTGACACCAAATTTTAGAGGAAAATTAATGTAATATAATCAATAAAGATGAAATGTAATACTTCACACTCGCGCAAAAATATTTTATTTGTATGCGGTGATTATTTTCAGTCCCCTGCCCCTACCAATCCTACGATCGGAGACAATTCTTCGAAATGGGACAAGGGCAAGATTTAGTCGAATTGAAATTCTCCTCTCCCTCCCTAGTCACCTAATTGATCCACATTTCTTCATGCTTGCTACCGTTACGTCAAGACCGTCTTTGCGCAGAATCGGCAACACATCTTTCAGTAACTCCATTTATTGGTTCCCCTATTTCTCGCAACCATTGATGTGTCTTTGCGAAGTCGTAAGGGATAAATGACATCACCTGGAATTGCTGCTCTTTCTGCACGAACCAGCTGTGAGCTTCTCGTTACTTCAAAGAGCATACAGGCCAGATCAGCAAGGATCTCGCACATAGCCAAAGAGCATGGAATACGAAAGAGTTTGCGCTTCCAGGTTAGACTTCGAGTGTTATTTGCTGGCCGGATTTTGGGCCACAAACGATTGTTTACTACCAACCACACAGCATGAACTTTGTTTCTTCGCAATTCACAGAACCTTTATTTATAACATGTGGAATGTAACGAAAGTGTTTNTTTATAACATGTGGAATGTAACGAAAGTGTTTTCACATACGTGTTATGGGTTCATTCTAGTGTATTTCATTATCAATTATATTTATAATATATACATTTTTTAAATTTTCAAAAGGGTATTTTGGGTTCATTCACAACTGTTGATGATCAATAAGTAAACTGTAGGCACTATTCACTGTCACCCCCCTGCGCATGGCAACAATGAATCACTGACATTTCGCCAGCAAGACTGAACCTTTTACGTGTTACCTACCTGCGTCTGTGTCTCCCGCTAGGTTGCAACAGTTGTTAGGGAATATATCCTTCTTAAGGTTCCTTAAATTGATGCCCTTTTATTGTATTCTTCTATAAACCCGGCTGATATAGAGTTTATAATTGAAATTTGGGAATTATTGTGTACATAGTGTCGTAATGTGTGCACATAGTCATTATTGTTTAGGTTTTATTTTTAATAAAGTTGAATTTTACTTAGTGTTACCTATGAGGTAAATATTCATTAGTCGAATATATTTTAAATTGAAACATACTTATATGTTTTAAAAGTGTCAGACACTTATTTTCAGAATGGCGACTATATAAACATTTTAATTTAGTATGCTATATCAAATAAACTATGTAATCAATCATAATTCAACTTGTATACTGGAAGTATATAATGCAAATATCAAATTAGCTAATACACAATGTCTTTAATGCACCATACGGTCAATCGACTCGCGAAAAATTACTTTTTCACAAAACTTTTGATATCTCTTAAAGAATAAGCGGGCTTTGTATGCTGTATAGAACATTTATTATCTTCGTTAAACAGTTCTTATTACTTTTTTTTTATAAATATTAAGTCTTTTGGGGGGGAAATACCAGCTTAAATGTTACGTATTTATTTATTGAGAAATTAAATGGTAAAAACGCTTATTAGTATTTCTCCGTTATAGATAGGTTTATGCTACCAAGGAGTTTTTTTAAGTGTTTTTATTCTACACAATTCTTTACTACATGATATTGTTCCATCCTTAACGGTTTAGACAGCGTATTGCAAGAGAGCGCGCTGGCGGCAAACGTTTTTCCGACTTCATTCACTATTATCGTCACTACTTATTATTTATGTTACTTTAGGTAACAAAATATATACTAAAACCTGGCCAGATAACATAGTTATGAATAAAAAAAACACGTAAATCGGATACGTGGTTCTCGAGTGATAAGCGCACTGACAGGCAAATATACACAGATACGTTGAGTTTTATGTATAATTGAAAAAAATCATTCATTTAATTGTTTTATAACATTTCCAGCTATCGTATATATATATATGTCAATGGGATTTTATATTCGTCATGTAGGAAACAATTAATTTTTTTTACCAAAGTGAGAATCAACAATTTGAAAATCTGTAGCGCTATATTTTCTTACCTTCTCTAGTTCTTGTAGAATAATAAATTGATACAAACGATTCAGCTTGTTGAGCAGAGCTCCCATTTATATGAACAAAATTTTAATACGATAAAAAAAAATGGGGACCAAAATGGAGAAGAAATGAAAAAACTGTAGTTAAGAAAGAGGAATTAACAGTTTCTACTCACATTAAAAAGGATAAACAAGATAATAAACTTAAAACACATTTCAATCAGCAAGTCATCGAGAAAGAGTTAGAGAAAGTCTGTTGTGAAGAATGTGGAAAATTCTTTTGTAGGTCATATCTTAAAGAATATAAATAAACGTAATCACATATTAATAATAATAAAGATTATACGACAAAAATATGCAAACATTGTTAAAAAAATAAATATTTCCTCATCCTTATACAAGAAGTAAACATTATTTACGTATAGTATGTATTAATGAGTAGGGAGAGAGACACGTGATACGAAAAAGCAAGCTACAGCAGACGTGGCTGCATCAGAGAAAGAATTTACAATTGAATCTAATAAAAGTAGTGATTATACTAATAATACTCAGAAAAACACATTTTGGAGTATATATTATTTACATTTTAATTTTCTAATAAACAATTTTACCATATAAAAATGGAGAGAGAAAAATGGCAACACCAAAGTTAGATGAAATAAAGGTGAGAGAGTTGAGAGAAGAGGCTAAATTTTTAAATATAAAAATTATAAACAAGTTAAAGAAGAACGATCTAATTAAATCAATAGATAACAATTCTTATCCAGTAAGTGAGAGGAAATTTTAACACAGACGATAAGTGAAATAAGAGCAAAAAAAACTAATTTCAATAAGTTGAAAATAAAATAGTTATGACAGCCAAATCTTTAAATACTAACAATATGTACAAGTTAAAGAAGAGCCATCTCATTAATGCCATAATCATATTATTTATCTATCGCAAATGCGGTTATTAGTGAAGAATATTNTAAAGAAGAGCCATCTCATTAATGCCATAATCATATTATTTATCTATCGCAAATGCGGTTATTAGTGAAGAATATTTATCAGATGTAAAACATATGAAGAATATATATTCCATTCTTTAATATCATATATCATAAACCTCGAAATAGAATAATTAATAAAATAAATAAAGTTAATAAGACCTTGAATAATAGACTACAGACATATTATATAAAAAATAATATTTGTTTTTAGAGCCTAATCATTTTATGAATTAATGCTATTAAAAAGCAGAAGGGACTAAAATACAATATAAAAATATTTGATTATTATAACATTCCNTTTTATGAATTAATGCTATTAAAAAGCAGAAGGGACTAAAATACAATATAAAAATATTTGATTATTATAACATTCCCAATAATAATTAAGAAAAACAGTTCTCATATCAGTCGTTTAACTATACTATAAAAATGAAAAAGGTATTATAGAATTTTACAAAAAGGAAAACAGGATAACTAACACAAATGTCTGATTTTCAAGAAAAAGAGGATCTGGTTGGACATTAATTAATCTATTAATAAATGTAATCAATTACATAGTTCATAATATATTGAACTACAAAATTTATTAAAGACATAAAGAATGTGTTAATGTTAAGAATAATGAAAACAAAAAAATTATTTGGGCAATCAAATAAGCACTATATCCGGCAGATGAAGATCCACACAGAGAAATGAAATATAATAATACAGGATTAAATATACATAAAATATTTTATATGATTGATTACTCGAAAAAATTAACGATATTACGAAAATCGAAAATAAAATTTTCTTGAGTTGATAAATAATTTCTTTTCCATTGAAATTATCCGTGAACTGGTATTTATTCAAATATTATTCTTCCACTTTTATGCCGATTCGTCCCACTTTATTATTGTTAATTATATCATCATATATTATTTATTATTGTTGTGCCACTCTTCATCTCACTCTTGGTTTCTTTTATTGTGCCATTTGGGAAAATTAGCTGTGCTACTATTTTTATATAGATTTGTGTTTGAATCTGTATATATAAATTAATTTTATATGAAATTACGTTATAATACTAGCAGATTTTGAAATATTGGTTAATTTTAGCATAATTTTGATGGAAAATTAATTGATTTAAATTAAGTTTACACATTAGCGTAGCTTAAAAAGCAATTATTTTAGTAATTTTAATTAAATGGAGACATTTTTGTGCCTCTTTTTTTTCACTCGTCCCAGTTCGTAATTTCGGGATGCCACTTCTTAACGGAACCATGCCTAAAATTTTACTTTTTTTTTATAGTGCCACTTTATACCACTACTATTTGTTATGAATTTTCTTGAAAATTTAGTTTGCCACTTCGTCCCACTGCTTGATTCTGTCACTTTTGTTGAAAAAATTTAAATTTGCACCAGAAAAGTTTGAAACATTTGTAATTGCACTTGGGTCCCTAGCAATTACGCTTGAGTACTCGTAATACCATCTACTTATGTATATATGTATAATTTTGTTTATAATGTAAGGTTTTCTCATGAGTAGAGACATCAGAAATTTCGGGTTCTTTTCAGCGACAGGCGACATAACCTGGTACGTTTGTAGTAACAAATTATAACCGTTAATGAGTAGGAGGTCCACTAACCCAGTTAGCCTCGTGGGTTGTGGGTCAGTTTGCTTAGAGGGCATAAGGCCTTTGCACTTACCATGTTCTATCTAAGTTGTTGACTCGGAGTTTATTTTACCCTCCGTGACAGATTCGAAGCAAACGACAAACATTTAAAGCATGCCCGAATCATTTGAAACCTGGTCAGAAGGTAAAGTGGTATTTTGCTTTGAAAAAGGTAAGTTAACAATTAACACCACCATAACTTTATAGAGAACTGGCGAACCGGCCCGGCTTCGCCCGCGTACAATTGGTTTTACAGTGATACATAAATAAATAAATTGGGAAAAGACAATTCATTTATGTGAAAACAGGATTATAAAATTACAATACGTTGGCCTATGTTTTGAACTAATTACGGCAACCCAAAAGAAGGGAAATATTTTTTACCCGATAGTCAAGAAGTAGGGTGATGTTCTTAGAGTGTACCTGTGAAATTATCGCGTAGTTACCACATTTATGCTTTCCAGCGTCCACGTATGAAAATCAAAACGTGAGATTCATCAAGTTGTAGCTTTAGAAATAAGAGTACCTATGTGTCTACTTTTGGCGCTTGGCTGAGGGATCTTAATCGATCACCAAAGTTAAGCAACGTTCCCAGCGCCACACATTTGGATGGGTGACCNTGAGGGATCTTAATCGATCACCAAAGTTAAGCAACGTTCCCAGCGCCACACATTTGGATGGGTGACCGTTTAGTGACATAACATCTGAGCACTTCCGGGCTTCGGAGGCACGTTTAATATTTTGTCTCGGTTGTAATCGATTGATAGCAATTGGTAAGCCATTTCAGAGGTCCTTGGGCGGCCTGATAATCTCTGACACCAGAGGAAAAAAATATTTCGGTCACGTTCCCAGCTATTGCAGAATTACGTTTTGTTGTTATTCCACAGGAACCGTAATATTTTCCGGGATAAAAAGTATCCTATGTGCTATTTCAGGACCTAAAGTATATACATACTAAATTTCATTAAAACCTGTTCAGCCGTTTGGAGCTGAGTGGTAAAAAACATATACACACACAGCCTTTCGCATTTATAATGTTAGTGAGATAATATTGTGGAAGATAACGTGGTAGCGGCACGAATTTTGCAGTCCTACAGTCGTGGGTGAGCACATGGCGTCTAGTGGGGTCTTCCCATCAAACAAATGCTGCTCCTTAACATTTTTATAATTTTGGTGCAGATGCACATAAACCAGAAATAAAATTGGGTTATTGACTAAATGAAAGTTGACGAAGTATCACATTCCGTGAGGAGAAAGACTACCTTCCGGGGAAATGTAAGGAATTAGCAGGTGCGAGTTATTAAAAATTAATTAAAAGTAATAAAATTAATTTATTATACTAGCAGCTACACATATACATTTTGCGATATAAAAATATAATCGAAATTAATTGTTTCAATTTGCTTTACAATACTATTGAGAGCGAAGAAATCTTCGCCTCAGACAAATAGTTAATACTATTTACACATAAAACTTAAGGACCAAAGATCTAACAATTTCAAAGCTAATTAATTTTCTGACACCTATCAATATATTTCCTTAGAGACAGTGTTTCTAAAACAACTGCTTATGTTTTTCTTCTTCTTTCCTACACATATTTCTTTTGCTTGGCGATTCGTATGGCAGTCTTTCATAAATGTTCTAGTTCTCGCACATTTCATCAGCCCTTTTTTGTCAATCATAGGAAAATGTTCTACCAGTTCTACAAAAAATAATTTCCCAACACCATTCCCTTTTTTCAACCCGGATCCGTGGTGTCTATTAAAAATCTTTTTACCACACTGTTTAGTTATAACAAATTTTTATAATGGGATAGTTAATTTTCCACGACTGAGCATTTCAATCCACTCACCTACGAATAAAAAATACCCAAAAATACCAATTATGTAAAATCTACATTACCAATATTTAATAGGTATCTCATAAATAACTTCGTTTTCAATTTGTTCTAATTTTTTCAGACTCTCGTTTCCGCTTGCGTGAACTTAACATCCACCCACATATCTTAAGGGTGTTTGAGTGGGTAACATTATTTTCTACACTTTTAGCATACAAACGTTTTATATTTATCTGAAATAATAGTGTGAAAAAGTATGAGAATGGGAGAAAAACATTTAAAAACAAAATTGAAATACATATAATAATTATTAATTTATAAATTTTTTCGTACAAATCTCCAAATAGCAGGAAAGTTATATGTTAGGCTATAGATCAAAATAATATCCCATGTTATTAGATGTCATGAATAATATTTGTTGCAAATTTGTTATTCTGTTCGCCCGCATTTTAATTTGAGCTTTGAGATATAATTTAAAGGCAAAATAGCTAACAGTTAAACCCTTACTATAAGATTATTTATTGTATAATTTCATAGAAATTTCTACATGAAATTCCTGTGACCGCAATGAACGCGTTAGCTGAAATTATGTTAAGAACCATGTCCTCTATTTACGTAATCACTGCCAACTGCTCATTCGGGCGAAATACGAAAGCGCTGTTCCAACCATATAGATTGTATTTTTCATGAGTGAATAATGCATTAGTTACATCAAAGAAACTGGTCCAATAAATAAAAAAAAATTTGCCTATATCTGGACAAACTGGATATTTCGAAACAGCCTTGTTGTTGTGCGTTGTAAAAACAATTCTACAGCAAATGTTACTTTGTGACGGGTATTCCATATTAAGTGAACGTGAAGACAACGTGGCGACAACTTCAGTTCAACATTTTATGTTATAGATTGCACGTGGTCCTTTCTAAGAAATGTTCTGCGTGGAAGTTGTATTCCTTTACACAGAAAATCATTTCTTAGCAATTTTATGAGATGTGGAATATCTGGGAAAAGCCACACAGGGCGAGGAACTATACGGACTTACAAACGTAGTGTTTGATGGTGATTCAGTGCTTTCCACAAGTCTACAGTACTTCCGCCCATATCTCTTACCATTGCGACAACAGAAAGTTACAGTTCTTCAAGCGATGGTATAGCTTCGAAAAGCAACTCACAACTAAACTTTTGCTAAATATTTAATCATATTTAATTAAATATTTTTTTCTAACAGGCGGGATTCATTGTCCACCGCCTCCATCGCCTTTCTGAAGTCCCAATACACTTCATGTTAAATGTAAACTCTGGAGTCCTTACTAAGTACTATATGTTTACCGAGTTTGGTGGATTTCGGTAATCGCGTTCAAAAATGCGTGTACACCACGGGTGTATGTTACGAGGGCTTGTGTGTAGTGAAAGACTTCGTTAGGACGTAGCACTCTACGAGGACCTAGGTTTTTGTATATATGTTGGTGTGTTGGCGAGTTTTATCCTTTGTGACCGTCGTTTTACACACACTTGACGACGAAGCGTCTCTGTTGGGACTTAAGTATAAAAGTATGCGTTATTAACCATCGTTGTTGGGACTTCTTTATTTCTTAACTCTGGTGGGCTACCTGGTTCCTTGTAACTGTCATCATACACGTTCTCGTACAATTAATCTTCGACGTAAGTAATTAAGTCAGAGAGATCATACGTTCTGCATATGTTAACGATCACACCGAAAATAATTATTTATTGAAAATACCATAAACTGTGTAAATGATATTCACAACCAAGTGAGTACTTTTTAAGGCCCTTATTTATTTGTCTTTTCAGTAATTTGGTATCATTCTGCTACTTGCAATTATAAATATAAACATTCCCATGCAACTAACAAACACATGTTTAGGCCCTTCACACTTCACCGCGCCTGTCGCACGCCCTTAGGTCCGTCCTGTGTATAGTTTTTAACTGTTGTATTATAAAGAAAGGTATGGAATACGATTATTACATGTGTAAATTGACAGTTCCTTACACTGTATTAGAGAAATAATGACATACATATATCTTAAAAATCTACATCTACAGTAAAATAATTAAAATCACGCACCAACAAACAAAAATTAAATTTATGAACTCTACACAGCCAGTATCGTTTCTTCAAAAAGCTAACATATATATACTTAGTGTATATAAACATTTGCTAAAATGTATTTTATTAAATTAATTAGTTTTCAAACATTTCTAAAAATATCGTTTGAAATTCTTTTATAAATTTGCAGTACATTTACACATTTACAAGACAAATGGAAACCTGCACTTCCCACTCATTGCAAACCTATTGATAACCTTTCCAGTATACATGGAAACATCGCGATGAGTTGCTGAGTTGCTAGGAGAGATATTCCTAGTAAACGATCTTCATTTATTGTAGTTAAAACGTTCCTGACTTACGACGTAGCACACAAAAATTAAATAACCGTAATTTCGAAAGTAAGTACCTGGCATGATTTATAGCTACAAAAGCTGGGTATCCTTATTAAGTACTTACTATAAGTGTTCCGAGTTTGGTGGAATTCGGTCCAAAGGTTAAAAAGTATTTTTTTCTAAGTGCGAAGAGGGTTGCGTTGTGGTGGGAGGAGGGGGCTCACATGCACTTAAATAAGAATGTGATCTCATAAAACTCTCTTCCTTTCGAAAAGTAAGCTAAATCTGGTGAATGCTTTGCAGATATTGCTGGTATTATAAAATTTAACGAAGTGGAATTCAATTTACAACAGGTTATAAAGTATAAAAAACATACCACATTAAAATACATGTATGTGTGCCATGTTAAACTAAAGCTCTTTTTCCATTTCAAGGTGACATATACGTATGCTTATTTTTGCACCAAAAAGTTAATCTAATCGAAGAATTTAACGTTTCTTAATTGACTTTGAGCTATATGTACATATATATATATATATATATATATATAGAGAGAGAGAGAGAGAGAGAGAGAGAGAGAGCTGAAAGTCAGTAATGCATATATATGTAGTGTGTAATTTTTCCAATATAACATAAGTAACTAAGTTAAATGCTAACAACAAACACTGAATGTTTCCTTTTAGTGCAGCTCCTATGTAGCCTTTCCTCTTGTAACAATACACATAAAATTTTGCCACTATAGGGTTTCGTTTCATAAATTATTTTACAGTAAAAAAATAAAATTTAATAACATGTTATTGGGCAAAAGCAGATTCACTACTAGTCGCTAAATAATAACATTCATAAGGTGTACTCCAGCCCTCTTCTTCCTGATAATTCTTATATAACGTTGCAAGGGATTAAACAAACATTGTTCACGAAAAACATTTTAGTTCCGACAAGATAGTTAAGTCAATGTTTTTAGTGTACTGGGTTGTAAGTTCGTTTGTAAGTAATTTGTAATTTGTAAGTTTGTAAGAGTGCTGTTTGGTTTGTTATTTTTAAATGTCGTTTAACATATTATATTATATATGTTACGAAGGTTGCTCTTATACTGCTGTTACTAAAATCAGTTTACTTACCCATCGGTTGGTTTTAAAAAATATTACCAAAAATCTTTTTTGAAAAACTGCTAGCAAAGTAAGACAAATTATTTTAGTTACCATTTTAATGACCCTACAAGACGATATATCACTGCTCAAGAAGCAAACGTCAGCTGTTATTAATGCGAATTCATATGCGAAATAAAAATGCCTATTTCAGTTATTCGTTCCTGTGACTCGTGAAAACCCAGCAAATTGTATATATTTACGAAGTAATTGCAGATAACAATCGCGAGCTGGTGTTGGCGTAAAGATTCGAAGTTTCCTCTTCCCTTGTCAAACATCTTGAAGTCATCTCGCCGCAAGTGAGTCACACTGAGACCGACTGTCAACTAGCTCTCTGCCAAGACTGCTGTCCGGAGCTGAAGAAGGCGGGCGCACTAGCAGCAACAGAAGGGCGGCGAGGCTGACTAACTCACTGCACGGGTCTGTCGAGGCCTCAAAAGCACAGGTGCCTGGAGTGGCTGCGGCTCATTAACATTTTATACTAGGATACCATTTCTCAAATAAACATGCAAAAGGGAGAAACTAATATTTTTGCAAATACGTTTTATTAATATTAGTAACAAAATATCAGACAAAATATTTTTTAAACCTGATTTGTTAATAAGTTACTTCAATAATTTAGTTTAAATTGAGGAGGCAGGATACGCCACTTATATATATATTATATATATATATATATATATATATATATATATATATATACACACGCACACGTATTATATTGGGCTTAAAATGTTACAGCATCAATAAATTATCTTTGTGCTACTGGTGATATGCTAAGATATAAACGCTAAATATAATATTAAACGAATAACATTTACTACAGTTAACTAACTGGTTGGAACTGTGATCTACATCGCACCCGAGTGCCAAGATAAGATCGTTAATATGTTCTCATATATCACGAGAAAGTAAAAATGATTTTACAAATTTGATACATTGGTTTAATACTATGTTGTTGCCATGATGTTATACAGGCTATTCACAGTAAAGCGAGCACGTTTTACGGATCTCCAAGCAGGCATGGTAATCAATAAATGTAGTTTATTGTGGCAGCAGAGTCCAGGAACGGATGTAGCTAGACCTTCGGTTGTGATAGAAGGGGGAGCGGGAAGAGAGTGCCTTCTTCATTGTGCAGACGCCGGTCTATAAATTCAAGTCGTTGCATGGGAGGGAAATATTATCTCATCATAATTTTCGGACGCAATATTAAATTTAATTAATAAAATAAAATCAGTATTTCAAACAATACCAATATAATTTCGTGTCATTTATTAAGAAATACACTACACCTTCACATCAATGTGTGAGTTTATTTTTGGGGGAGATAGGGTGTCATTACCCTGTACCCCACCCCCTCCCAACTCACCAAATTTAATCTGCCCCTGCTGACGGCGTTAACTTTTGAGAGCGAAAAAGTGCTCACTTGGTTGTGAATATCGTTTACACAGTTTATCGTATTTTAAATAAATAATTATTTGTGGTGTGATCGTGAACGTATGCAGAACGTATCATCTCTGTGATTTAATGACTTACAAAAAGATTTAGTGTATGATAACGTGTATGATGAGAGTTAAAAGGAGCCCGGTAGACCACCAAAGTGAAGAAATTATGAATTCCTAACAACGATGATTAATAACGTATACTTTTAAACCTTAGTCCCAACAGAGACGCTTCGTCACCAAGTGTGTGTAAAACAACGGTTACAAAGGATGAAATCCCGCCAACCCACTAACATATAGACAAGGCCCTAGGTCCTTCTAGAGTGCTACGTCCTAACAACGCCTTTCACTATACACAACCCCTCGTAACAAACACCCGTGGTGTACACGCATTTGAAAAAAATATATATATCTTTACTTTTTTGGAATGTACGCCATAGAAAAATTGCCCCATCAAAATAATTTTTTATATACTTATATAACTTAATTATTCTCGGAGTCCTCTCCAGGCAGGTAAGAGGGAAAAGTCCTCACAGCATACAATAAATACGTATAGGTGACTGTGTGTGTGTCCCCCCACTTTCAATTCTTGAACGCCTGATCCGAATTACTAAGTACACATATAGTACTTAGTAGGACTCCAAACTTTTATAGTACTTGACGATCCCAAGCACTCACTTTAAAAATGGCGGCCATTTTAAAATTTGAGGTGATATGTCATATCTCGGTAACCATTCGAACCGATTTAAACCGCATTTTTTTAAATGGCGGAACATTGAGTAAGCATAAAATTTCGAGGTTGATATTAAGGTAGGGCCACTATTTTGGAAGATAGCGCTAAATGAANAGGTCCTTCTAGAGTGCTACGTCCTAACAACGCCTTTCACTATACACAACCCCTCGTAACAAACACCCGTGGTGTACACGCATTTGAAAAAAATATATATATCTTTACTTTTTTGGAATGTACGCCATAGAAAAATTGCCCCATCAAAATAATTTTTTATATACTTATATAACTTAATTATTCTCGGAGTCCTCTCCAGGCAGGTAAGAGGGAAAAGTCCTCACAGCATACAATAAATACGTATAGGTGACTGTGTGTGTGTCCCCCCACTTTCAATTCTTGAACGCCTGATCCGAATTACTAAGTACACATATAGTACTTAGTAGGACTCCAAACTTTTATAGTACTTGACGATCCCAAGCACTCACTTTAAAAATGGCGGCCATTTTAAAATTTGAGGTGATATGTCATATCTCGGTAACCATTCGAACCGATTTAAACCACATTTTTTTAAATGGCGGAACATTGAGTAAGCATAAAATTTCGAGGTTGATATTAAGGTAGGGCCACTATTTTGGAAGATAGCGCTAAATGAAAAAAAAAAATTATGTTATAACTTAGAAGCTATTACATTAATTATCTCCAATTTTGACACATAAGTAAGACATATATAGGCGAAGTAAATTTAAGTGAGCGAACATGATTAGGTGCTTATTTTCAAAATGGCTTTCGTACAAATATTTTATGTTTATTTCATATATCTCCCATACCATTTAACCGATTTAGACAAAATGATGTATGCTGTAAGTGTCCATTACATGAATCATACATACCAACACATAACCACTTTTTTCGGCCATTTCGTAAGGTTGTGCAATACAAATAAATAGATTTTATGTCATATATCGGTAACCAATTAATCGGTACCTACCAAACTTGGCATACAACAAGTACTGATGCTGATGATGTTAAGTGAAATGATTTAATTATGTCATACACCTATTTTTTAAATTGCGTCAATATATCCATTTTTAGCTTAAAATGCCATATCGTCAAAATCATGAAATCTATTCAAACTTAACTTTTTATGCTGGCAGTAGATATAACACCTTTAAACTGTAGCTTCATAGGACATATTTTGTCCGTCATTTTGTAAGATAGCACTACTTTAAAAAAATAACTTTTTATGTCATACTTCGGAAAACAACTGACATATTTCGGTCAAATTCGGCAACCAATAAGAACTGCGGAAGATGACGTAAAGTTGCATGTTTTAAGTAACAGACATATATTTTAAAAATGGCGGACATATAGCTTTTTTTATGGTTTTATCGTCATAACCATGTTGTCATTTCCAACTTATCTTTGTATATTAGCAGTAGATATTACAACTATCAACTTAATCTACATGGAGTATATTTTGTCCGCCATTTAATAAGATGAGGCCATATGAATAAATCAATTTCTTATGAAATTTCTTGGGATACAATTGACAAATTCCTACTAATTTTGGCCACTAAGTAGCACTGAGGTAGATTATGTTAAGTGGTATGTTTTAAGCATATCAGACACGTATTCTCACATTGGTGGCCATATAGCCATTTTAGCTTAGCAAGCTATATCGTCAAAACTGTGTAATCTGTTCAAACTTAACAACTTAACTTTGTATGCTGACGGTAGATATAACAACTATCAAAAATATTTACATAGAGCATCTTTTGACCTCCATTTTGTAATAAAGCGCTACATGGATAAGTAATGTTTTTGTCATATCTCGGGTTGCAATTGACATATTCCTACTAAAATTGGCAAACAAATGGTACTGCAGAAGATGGTATAAACTAGTATGTTTGATGCAGATGAGGAATTTATTTTAAAAATTGTGGCTTTATAAATATTTTAGGTCAGTATATTTTATTAACGAAACAAATTCCAACTTAATTTTGCATACTAGCAGTACCTTTTAAAAACATAAAGTTTGTCTGTATACAGCTTCATTTCGCTGCAATTTTGTAAGATAGCCCATCAATATAATGTTAAGTTTTCATCTCATATATTGGGAAACAATCTACGCATTCTTACCAAATTTGATGATATAGTTGTGCTGTGGTAGGTGATAATAATATTATGTATTTTTTAAGTATGAAACACTTATTTTCAGAATGGCAGCTATAAAATAATTTTAGTTTTGCGTGCTAACTCTACGAGACTAGGTAATATAGTGTATCTTAACTTTGTAGACTGGCAGTATTCTCAATCGAATGTGCTAATTAATACATTTTAGTGCTCAATTTATGAAAATCGCCACATGAAAATTATGGAGGTTTTATGCCATATCTCGAGCACCAATGAAACGATTCACACAAAATGTTACACGGAAGTAGTGCTACTTTATGGTATGTAGACTGACATGTTTGAGGTTCGGCGGTCCTTTTTTTTACGGTGTTAATATAAGTAATTAATTTAGAATATTATTTCTATCAAAAATTTAAACAAAATGCAACCAAATTTTCTACGCTAATGATATTCATTAGAATGATATATTATGCACACAGAGATAGCATTTTCCCAATCTATTTGCAAAATAGTGCCAGTTGTAAAAATCTAACATTTTGCCTTATTTCTGAAACAGGTAACTTAATTTTCACCAAATTGTACACACCAAAAATGCTACAGAAGGCCGTGTAAACTTTCGCGATTTAAGTGGGTCAGACAACGGTGTTCAAAATTGCGACTTCATAAAGAAATTAGGCAAGTTTGCTACATATATTAAAGCATTTAACCAACTTCAACCAAAATGTGTATGTTAACAATATATATTAGGAGAATTGTATACAGTGCCTCTTTTTTTGTGCGATTTTAAAAGACAGCACGAAATATGAAGATAAAAGTTTTTATACCATATATCAGAGGTAAATCTACCGATTTCCTCCGAATTCTTTACTCAAATAGCCTTACGGTAGGCCATGTAAACTTGCAATTTTTAAGTAGCTCAGTCACTTATTTTCAGAATTACCGCCCTGTTTGGGTTAGTAAATCCTATTATTTTATCATTAAACGGTTAAATCCAAAGTTGATGCTTCGAGTCCGACCTCCGTAAGGCAATTGATTGCTCACTAGCTTATTTTATGCAGTTTTCTGTGTTCAAATCCGGGGTAAGCCACGTGTGTATTTGTAATTGTCTCACTACTTTTGCATAAGTTTCTGGTTTCATTTCTTATGATATCTCTTCGAAAGAAAAGTGAAGTCCTTCATACCAATTCAGTTTTTAAGAACTAATTAAAAACTTAATTACACTCATGTTGAGTAAAGTATGCTCATTAGTTATATCGGTAACTTCCTGTTTCTCCTATTTCTGATTAATCACTTCAGAACAACTTACAGTTATTTCCAGAAACCACTTAATAATCTCTCTCAAAAATTTGGTATAACCAAATCAGATTTTTCACATGATAGCTTACAGATTTTAAACAGATGACGCTGAACGTTTCAAAGGATTGTAATATAACCGATCCTTACGTGGTAAATTGTATCTTGATTTCTGATGTTAAGACCATAAAAATGTGTTAATCAATATCTGTTATATGGCAACGGGTTCGATGAAATCAGGAAATTCATTTCGTTCGTAATTTGCATATGGTGTTAAAAACTGGCGTCGTACCATGTCGTTAATTTTCTTGGGGGATTTAATACGTTTGTATCGGCACAGCCACCAGAGTAACATTGACAGCAAGCGTGACGCGCGGATAACGGCTGAAGCTGTCTTCCTTGCAAAAGGAGATGAAACCAAGTCCGAGGGAAAGAGAACTTGCATTGATTTGTAGTCGCTGACGTGCGCGTCCTTGGGTAAAATGCAGTTCCCGGAGGTAGTTACATCAGCGTCGCCGGCGGGAGTGATTTCCGCACGCGCTCTTCCGAATTTAGCCGAGGATGCCCGAACTGGTTATCCTTTCCCATCTCCTTGTACAGGCAATCCCGGCTATTTCCAGCGGCCGCCGCCAGTGGCGCACACGATCCCGCCCGGGAGGGGGTGTCGTGGTTAGCCTACTCACCTCCTACGGAGTCGAAACAGGCTCGATTCCCGTTGGGGATGCCAACAGATTTTCACATGTGGGAATCGTGCCGGACGTTGCCGCTCATCGGCGTGTTTTCTCGTGGATTTCCATGTTTCCCCCGTCAACTCATTCCGGCGCTGCTCCATACTCAGCTCACTTCTCCCTCATCGGCTCTCAATACTTCGATGTTAAGAGCTGCCGAAATCTCTCCAAACTCCACACAAGGCTAGGAATTAACTTTATTTCAGTGAGTTAGTAATGTATAAGCAATAGCATAATTTTGTCGTATTTTTTTAATAATTTTTAAAGGAAAATGAATATTCAAATAAATTCAACTGATTACTCATTATTCTTCTAGTCTCCTACAGTTGTATTGGCTGGATGCCTTAAGTGCATGACATGAAATAAATATAATATCTGCCATTTCAGACGTGTATACAGGTAGAGTAAGTTTCTATAAGACATTTACACGATAACTATGGACCATTTCGCAATAATACGTTATTCCTTTTCAATGTGTATACGTTTTTCATCGCGAACCGAACTTAATAATTACAGTTGCACTCACAAAAGTCCGTCGCAACCGTTTGTTGTCCGTGCGTCCGGCAGTCGTCTGTCTATCGTTTTCGTCCGTCTGTTGAAAGCGATTCACAATCTCATCTCTGTCAATCTTTCTGTACGGAAAAATTGCAGTGTGACAACTTTACATCGCGATCTTTCTTTCATTGGAGGAATATTTTGGTTGCAGTACATTTTCAAGAGAGAAACATTTTGAGAAAATAATTTTTTACGTGATAATGATATGTTACCGATGGAATACTACGGTGTTTAGCATAATGTCCTACTCAGACTCAGGTATGATGGAGTGTCACGGCACGGAAAAGTAAAATGAGTGTAATAAACAAGGTACGTATAACGAAAGTATTTACTAAACAATAACTGGATCTAATTTTTACAATAATACAACAAAACAATGTAGTAACTATAGTACGATACAATTTTTTTTGTTTGTTATTGCCTGAGAAAGCGAAAAACATAAAATACACCAATGTTTAATTAAATCCCCATATGCAACATTTAAAATTCTCAAAATTGAATGACTTTAATATATATAGACTTAAACTTTTTTAAGAAAAATAGCCAAAGCAATCAAAATATAGGTGGTAATCAAAACCCCCTCCTGGCTGGCCCACAACTATACCAAAGGCAATGGAAAAGTAACGGCATGACGCACACAAAGGCAGCAGTAAGAAAAGAAGGCATTAACGAATTACAATTGAAGATAGTGCTCCATAATTCCGGGCTTGATGCGCACCGCTATCAAAACTCAATTAAAAAACACGAGAACAAAAACATAGGAAAAGTTGCAAGGGGAAAAGGCTACTCAAGGGAGCGGAGAGTACGAGCCTGCAGTGTAGTACCCTACAGTAATAACCATACTAGTCTGCTCAGACGTAACAGAAATATTACAAGTTACTGGCAGACGTAAAATTACAGCACTCAGTGAAAAACACGCTAATTAGGTGTATCATGAACAAACGGCCAAAGCCGACAAAATGTCTGCCTCCAATAATAATAATAAATTTTAAAAATTAATCTAGACTGAATTCATTGATGCAGCTGCCGTAGAACCCTATAAATACTTATGCCAACCAGGAATAAGAGCTGAAACACTCATGACGACCCCGCAGAAGTGAGTGACCGCCGAATTTTTTTTTAACCTACTGCGAGCCCGCTGTAGGGACGGAAGTTAATTGCGTCTCAGGGCTAAGCCCCATACGCCTACAAGGAAAGGAAATTATGCAAGGAGACATGCATCGCGGCAGAGAGGGATTGGGATGCCATGGCCACGATTTGGCCATGAATTCCTTCCTAAGTGCACTAACAGCTAATCTACTATACTAAGAAGTGAAAGGGATAAACTCGCATAGACACCATAAAAGCCCTTTCGACGAGAAATAATTGAAAATTGTTGCATGCATTAACAAAAAATGCTACAGGAGACAGATAGGTGGAAGCCATGCTCTTTATTAGTGGGTGGAGAAAATACTAGTAGAGGGGACAAGACATCTTTCTTTCATTTGGCGCTGGCTTAACCAGAGTAATGTTTGCTCATCACTATGGCCACTCA
>NQII01000800.1:477995-591022 GCA_002778355.1 Clitarchus hookeri
CAATCGCCAGTGGATCCTGAAAACTTAAAGAAACTGACCGGCTTCTACGTATTCATAATATGATGGTAATTTACCTGAAAGAAAAAGAGGCCTAACTTCAACCTAAATAAACCTAAATAGCCAATTACTAAAACTAAGCCAACGAGGACGTTTTTTTTACCTTATTATATTTTATAAATAACCCCTGAGTTCTAGTTCAATTGAGGCCTAGTTCAAGCTTTATCCGACAAATATTCAGCTCGTGGCGTCGTGCCGTTAATTTTTCATTGCCTTTGGTATAGTCGTGGGCGGGCCGTGAGGGGGTTTTGTTTCCAACTTATATTTTGACTGCTTTGTCCCGTTTCTTAAATTTTTCCAGTCAGTACATATTAAAGTCATTCAATTTTGAGAATTTTAAATGTTGCATATGGGGATTTAATTAAACATTGGTGTCTTATATTTTTCGGTTTCTCAGGTAAGACAAACAAAAAGAATTATATTGTTCTATAGTTACTACATTACCTTATTGCAATACTGTAGAACAAAAACCAATTATTGTTTAGTGATTACTTTCATTATACTTACCTTGTTTCTCAAACACAATTTATCTTTGTGTACCATCACACTCAGTCATACTTGAGTCTGTGTAGGTAATTATGCTTAACACCATAGTGTACCATTGGTAATACAGAGAGTGCGCCACTATGGTTTGCGGAGTGTGGTTCATGGTACTTGTGTCTACCAATTTAGCCCCCCCCCCCACTACATAAATTTATTATCCGCTTTGGTGATTGTTGATTGCATTGTGTTGATACTAGTATACTTGGTTAATTATGTCACTGACAGGTACGTCCTGGATATAATTACTACGAAAATATAAGCTACTGCAGTTGCTACAAGACATTAAGGTCCCTGGTATTATCCCTGAGAAAACAACCCTGGATCAGCTCCGTCAAATCGCGCGTTAGTTGGCGACTATTCCTACGTTTAAAACCATTGAGTTTTCTGCAGGTTCTCATATGCCCTCAGCTTGTTCTTCAGGGGCAGACAGATATGCTTTCAATAAACACTTAGTTTCACCCCTGTTGAAAAATGTTGCTGTTCTGAAAGACGCACATCCTGAAAATGTGTTATTTTTCTAATAGTTTTTTTTAGGTTTTATCTAAATAAGAAATTTATTCAATTCGTTTTATACAAGTGCCAACCGATTTTCGTTATTCACTCATCCACGCCAGGGATCAGGATTTAGAGTGGTCTGAGGTTAAGGACCATACATTAGTACATTCGGGTAATTCAATAACTAAAGAGTATTTGTGTCATAAATATTTCTGTAGTAAACCATTTTCAGATGAAACTCTGACAAGTTATCTTTTTGACATAATGCAGTATAATGCAGTATTGGGCATGTCTTACCCTGAATCAGAGTTTGTCGAAATTGCGATAGACAATTTTCTACGTAATGTTAAACCCTATTACTTGTCGGCTTCACCTGCTTCCTTTTTTGAAATAAAAGCTTTATTAAGTAAAGTTAGTGTTAGATTAGAGGGGAAGTAGTGAATCAGGATGTAGGAAATAGGTCTGCTTTAATGAAAATGAAAGAGACTCTTGGGAGTTGTTTTGTTTGTGGGAAAACAAATCATTTGACTAATCATTGTTATTATGAGCATAACAAAGGGTCCGGTTTTCTAAAAACAAACACCAGGATAATTATAGTCGTGGGACTCATCTTAACCAGGAGGATGTTAAAGTATTTGCTGAAGCTTCAGAAAAGAGGAAGCAAATAGTTTGTTTTTCTTGCGGAGAGAAAGGGCATATTCGTCCGAAATGTCCTAACGAAATTAAGGGTAATGTAACTAATGTTGTATCTGGCTCGTCTTCATTGCCTGCTGTTACCCTAAATTTTAGAGAAATCATGTCATGGCCTTGGTAGATACCGGTTCCACTGCTCCTTTAGTCAACCATGACTATTGTAATTGTTTGTTTCGTAATTTTCCTGCCGGTTCTTTATCTTTATGTCCAGTTAAGACTGTCAAGTTCAGTTTGGCAAATGGTGGGACAGTGAGTACTGATGCTCGTATTACCATGACATGGTAGACACAAAGGCTGGTGTTTTGCGATTCCCTTTTGCTCAGGATCCTATTCCATTTTGTGGGACTATTTATAAGCCGAGGCTCAATAATTTAGCTAAGAATTAAATAGATTCTTTTGTCAGTGGATTTTCTGATGTTATTACTCCACGTATAGGTCGCTGTCTTAAGGAAACTTAACAGATAATTTTAAAGGATCCAACTCCGGTTTGCTGTAAGCCTTATAGTGTGGCTCCACCTAAAGTAAAAATCTTTAAATGCATTTTGAATAAATTGTTGGATGAAAATATAGTAACCTCTTACAACAGTGTTTACGCCAGCCCTGCCTGTTTACGCCCGAAGAAAGCACCAGGGGAGTTCCGTTTACTTACTGATTACCGTCAGGTTTATTCACGTATTGCGTTAGATCCTTTTCCATTTCTCATGATGGATCACATTTTCCAAGAGTTAGGGGGTGCCAAGGTTTTCACATTTTTAGATCTCAATCACACCTTTTATCAATGCGTGATACACCTTCAGTCCATACCTGTTTTGGCTTTTGTCACTCCTTGGGGGCTATTCGAATGGAACCGTGTAACTTTTGGAGTTTAATTTGGGGCGCAAACTTTGTCCCGGGTTCTTGAGAAGATTCTGCGACCTTTTCAGGGTCAGTTTGTAGTTAACTACCTTGACGATGCCATTATATACAGTCAGACTGTGGAAGAACGCCTATCCCATATTAGGCAGATTTTGGAAGCCTTAGGAGATGCACGGTTGACAGTAAACCCAAAAAAATTGTGTGGGCAGCTGATCATGCCAATATTTTGGGATTTATAGTTTCTAATAGTCATGTGTTATTAGATCCAGACCGGATTCAGCCTGTGCTCTCTTTCCCTACTTCCAAGAATGTTAAGGGGATTCATAAGTTCCTTGGCATGGCAGATTATTTTTAAATATTTGTAACACAGTGAATTTTTTTTAACATTTTAAATTCCTAAACTAACAATAAAATGTAAATAAATGCAGATGCATGGTCTTGCATTTTTTTTACGAAATGCGTATTTTCGTCTAGGGAATTTCGCTAGGAAGCGGTGGTTCATCCGTCCGTCCATCGAAAAAAGTTTGATAAATATCTGACGGATAGAAAAAAAAGGTGCCCGTGCGATTGGTTGAAGGTCGCGTAACCACCGGATGGACGGACGACTAACGGATGCGACGGACTATTGTGAGTCTAACTTATGACTACCTGTTGCTAAAGTTTATTCTACTCGGGTTGCGAAGCTCAATGCTTTTAATTTGGCAACTGAAATCTTTTGCCACTAGTGTCTAGTGACTAGTGTTCAATGTGTATTGTATTTTCGATATTTCATACGTTAAAAATTAAATAATTGCAACAATCATAAATCGAATATAAAACAAATTCGTAGTTTAGTACATATTTATTTTATATTTACTCATGTATCTTAACATTTTTATTAAAAGTGATTACTTTGAACACTGCGCACCTGGCGGCGGAAATTTTCCCTATGCCAAACTCTCCCATAATAACATAATTTTTGTTCCTAACCAGAGTAGAAGTAGCTTTTAGCCCCTGTCACACTGTAAAAATTTTCCGTCAAACTGTTTCCAATAAGTTTGGTAAAATAAAGTTGGACAGTCATGACGTCATCAAAACGTCATAAACGCCGCCATATTTGTCTGAGAATGTTGGATGGCTTTAGTTTTCATCAAACAATTGAAGATTGGACCGGTTCTGAAATGTCTTTAATGTTTGTAGGTCTCATGCCAATCAGAATCGTGCGCGACAAAAATAGACGCCAAGAAACTTAAAAATAACGAACAATCGCTGTAAACGATGTAGGTTATGCAGATAATTAATTTATGTAGAAGCTGTCTGGCCATGAATGCTATTTTAAGTCAATATTGCACATGATATTACGAACCCAAATGCAATGAATTTCATTGTGTAGGAAACATCTCTGATAAATAAAATTTTAATTTAGTAAAGAAGCGGAAATAAATTACAACATTCTTTACATTTCTTCCTGTAACGGGCTGCATGGAAAAACGAAAGCAATATCTAACTAAGAAAATTATTTTTAAATAATAGTTTCTCGCAAGCAAAAAATTTTGACAGTGTGACACATTTTCAAACACATTCAATACTATTTGGTAAAATAGGTTGGAATGAAAATTTTGAGGACCGTGTTTTGTCTTCGAAAGGTATCGCCAAGCATAGTTGAAGGCGGAAATCTGACAGCGTGATAGGAGCTTCGCCATCTCCAATACAGAAAACGTGTAGCTTTCGCAGATGCCGCGCGCCTGACGTAAGCTGGCCGCCGGCGGGGCGAGAGGTCTTCCCCGGCTGACCTTTGGCGGTCTGTTGAAGCCGCCGACGACTGTCGAGTCGGGGAGGGGGAGCGGGACGTCCGCTAAGGTCGACCACTCCCTCGACTGCGAGCCCGAGGAGCGAGTAACGGCACCTCGGCGGGCGCCGCACCCCTGCTGAAGATGCACCTCGCCGCCTCCGCGCGCCATTCTATCAGCAAGAAGCCGCCCGTGTCATCGCTCTACAGAGTGTTCACGGTTAACTTGGTCCTTTTGAAAGCCTTGCTTCATATCTACTTGTATTCACTTGGTGCATTCGTACACCATATGCACTATTAAAATTTCCATGGGCCAGATCACTTTGTTCATGTTTCAGTCAATAAAAACCGTAAAATAATTTTTTTGTTTAAAAATAATTTTACAAATTTTTTATTTTTATACTTATATACATTAAAAACGAAAACGAAAATAAACAATTCCACAACATATTCACAAATGGTTACTTATCACTAATATTTTATCGTTTATACTTGGAACAACTTTACCAATGGCGTTACCGACTTTACTGGGCGTATGCCGCTTAGTATGCTCATTAAAATATATGCATGAAAGATGTGACGTTATACGAAGATTGATTTCAAAAGCGCTCAAATAATTGTGAACAACCCTGTCACGCTGCCAAATTTTCCCATCGAACTGCTTCAAATAAAGTTGGTAAAAACAACGCTGAAATGTTCTGACGTCACCGGAAAGTTATTCGCGGACATGTTTGTCTGGAAAAATTGCGTGGCTCTAGTTTCCATGGGATATTTTGACAATTGGACGGGTTGTACAATTTCTTTGATATTTGATGGGCTCAGCCATGCAACCGTGCATGACAAAATCGTCGTTTCTGACAAGGAAACTTTAAAATTGCGATCAATTGCTGGAAAAGAAATAAAGTTATGAAGATGATATATTTATAAAAGCTCTTTAAGCATCAGTGCTACCTACGCTATCATGAAGAAAAATAATTCCAACACAAATGCTTGAGTGTAACTATAGGAAAATTATAAAGAGGACACAAATACATAACTACAAACCATTTTTTATTTACTGACTTACACATTTCGTAATATATGATACTATAGTATATTATCTTCTCATTCAAATATATTTCAAATTAACTATAAAAAAAACAGAAATTTTTTTAATGGGTTTTAAGTTGAATTTTTTAAAATCATTTTACGTTAATCAGAGAGCCTCTGCGTGTTTTTGTACAGTGAGAGAAATGTAACCCTAGACCTAAAAAGTAAAGAGATTAGATGGGGGTAGTTTCAATAATCCCATCCGTAAATCAACACTCCAAATTCCCATATGAAAAAATATTTGAATGTTCATCAGTTGTTATAAATTTATAGATTCTACCTTACCACTAAAATTCAAATACGCGTAAAATAAAAACTATATCAGCATTCACGAAAGCTTTCAAATAATTAATTATGTTGAAATATTTATTTGAGAAATTATTTTAGATTTTATTATTGTGTTCTCGCCAATGCACAACAAAAAAAAAAAAAACAGTTCACCTTATTTTCTGATGTTCGTATGGAAATGTTACAGTGCGTTTGTGAAGATGCTAGTAATTATGCATATTTAAAATTAGATTTTGTTTTCACCTTTGTAAATTTACTGTAAGGACGATATATTACGTTACGGTATTCAAATTAAATTATTAACACTGTTTTAATTCTTTCCCATGCTATTTTTATTCTAGCGTAGATTCTACTTGGACACTATTGATTTACTTCCTTTGTATGGCGTTAAACTCAGAGCGCAATCTTGTATAATTATAAGTATGTAACATCACATTCATTCATTGATTTGTGTATCTTTAGTACGCCGAAATTTTATCTTATGATTGTTTTCAATTGATTGGAGTAAATTGACAATATCACTTTCTTAACACTATTCCTTGGGAATAAAAACAAGTAAAATTTCCCTATTTCGTGTATTTAAGAAGGTACGGATGTTTCTATGAAAGTACATGTTTTGTTATATTAACTCCGAAATCATCCTACAGTTTTACGTTAAACTATACATGTATTCCGTAAGAAATGCACCAATTTTTATATAATTGTTACAACTTTTGCAACAACGAAGAGTAAATTAAATAATGCTGAGTTTTTCAATATTAAACAGTAACAAAAATCTTGGCTTGTAAAATTGTTCGTATCAAAATCTGAAACATTGACGTTGTTTTCCCTTTTATACCTAAAATAAAGTTCTTAGTCTCCCAAAATACATAATTTAAGTTGACAAAGGTTTATACAGTCTAATCAATGTTATATTCACGCAGTGAATAAAACTAAAACCATTTTAACTACCACAGGTAGGTTTTTTTTTTTTTTTTTTTTTTTTTTCAAATTAGTGTAAATTAATTTTTAAAGTGATTTTTATAATTCAGCAATCAATAACCCACCGGAAGCAACTGCGACATACAATAATCAATTAATATTGTCTATGACATAAATTATATATCATAACCAATACATTTTGGTCAATACAAATTCTTTAATCAAAAAAATTATGTTGGACCTTTTTCATGAACGGTTTGCTGCAAATTGAGTTCAGACAAGTAAATAGCCTATGTTATTATATCCAAAATAAATAGCGGAAATCAAGAAATATTTTCAGTGTGCATATTTGTTTATAATAAGGTAGTTTAAATTCAAATTATTAAAAGGTTTAATTTTTTTCACTCTTATTAATTTTTAACAGGTTTGAAAAATATGAGCTTTTTTGAGATAACCATTGGTACGGAAAATAAATACATACATATATATATAATTTAACTGATTGTAACGTGTCCAGACATTTTGCAATGACACAGAAGCGTTACGCATGCAGAAAATAAGTTAAAAATATTATCTACTTTTTACGACAAGAGTCATACCAAAAATAAATTTACATATTTCGCTCCCAGAAATGTTTTCTAATGATCCTTTGGAAATATTTCCGTCAATACATTTTGAGTGAATTAAGACAAGTTATAATTTATTCTCATTATATGTATATATTTACATATACATAACTATTGACTTCGAGTTTCATCGAGAGCGAACAGAGAAATCGAGCCTGAGTTCGAACCAACATGAGCGTGGAAAGTAGTATCAAAAAACTATCATTCGTCTAGAGTGATTTAAAAAAACTATGCTATAAGGAAATAAGGTTGACCCGGCCTGAAGTCGATCCCTGTTCTTGCCAAATGCAATTCCAGATTGATGCGTAATAATTCGTATCCTTACAGAAAATTTAAGTGTATAAAATCAAGAAAATTTTTATTTTAGCTTATTACGTGTTAAAAAATTAATATACAAGCTTTTCTTTTGTAAATGAATTGGCTAATAGGCCTCTAAATCTAATGGCCGGTGTGTTGGGACAGACAGTACAAGAATTAAAAATACGCTGGCATTGGCCTGGAATATAAAAGACCACTTGGGAAAACAGCTAGTAAAAACGCTTTAAGTATAGTCCAGTAAATCCAAGTAGCGAGTTTCTTTATTTCATGGATGACATATATTAAGCTTATTGTGTTCGGTTGTGTAATTGTTGTTATCCTCAGTATCTAAATAAAAGAACAGTTTTCCTTTCAGACATATTGATCTTTATTATTGCTGTTTTTAAACCGGGAATATCAGCTGGAAGTTTCATGGCAGATCAGTATTATTTAAGATAATTGCTTACTGCTATTACCATTAGAATTTCACTCCTTGTCAAAATAACTCGGTAACCGTAACTGCTGGCAAAACAATTAAAACGATGGATAACGTGAAAAAGACTACAATTTCGTGCAATTACGCATAGCCATACCTTGTAAGAAGGTATTCTTCGTATTGCGTAGGCCGTATAAACAGCTTTTAACAGAAACAAATATGATATGACACGATATCACATTGACACGAATATGTGAGAGAATCTAAACCCTCCTCTAATGGTTCTTGTAAAGAAAGTTTTCGTTTATAATGTATGTGATGGCAGGTATATTCCACAAAAAATTGTTCAAACTCGTGTCATCACTAACGCATTTTCTAGTAATATGGTACGATTATTTCCTTAATGAAAGCTGTCCTCTTTTGGAATCTTGAGCATTCGAGTTTTAATCGCTACCAATCTTCATGGCAAATGCTCCCATCATTCTGACCGCACCATTTGATCCATCGATAAATATGGCCTCGCATCTCCTAGGCAACATGTCCGCTTGAAGGACTTCTTACTCCCGATGATTCCCTCCATCTAATCGTGACCTCCGCCACAACCGGCACTGTGAAGACTCTGAATACTGGAAGGCTCGATGACGTTCCGATAAGACCTTCGCTTCACATTCTTGAGAGAATGGAGGTGGTTCCCATCTCCCATAACCATCAGCATCGAATATTTATATTTGGACTTCTTCCGATTGTAACATCATTTCAAAGCATTACAATGAAACACAACAGCGAAAATAATCTTACGTTTATTTACACATAACTATGTGAAATTTTAACATACTCACCAAACCAATACGGATTTTTACAGCATGTTGTGATACTTGGTACTGAATGGGTTCTTTTTTAATCACGAAACCAGTTTGTCGGCTTTGTTGTGCAGCTAGTTCTGTGAAAAAATTTAATGTTTCTCGAAGTCCCAGGAAGGTGGGTGTGTGTAAAAAATAAACTTTATTCTTTAACAGGCTGATGTGATTCGACGATTAGCATTAAAACTTCCAATAGGGCTTGAATGTGACATGGTACGTACTGAGGCATCCATATACGTTTGACCAGCCCGTCAGCTGTACAATGCCGGGTCCTCTGTAGAACAAGTTACAGTTATCAAATTACTCACCTCCCACCTAGGTGAACCGGGTTCGATTCCCGTCGGTGTCTCTCCCAGATTTTCGCCGCATATGGGAAGCGTGCTGAACGATGGCGCTGGTCAGCGGGTTTCCTCGGGGATCTTCCGTTTACCCCGCCCTTCCGTTCCGGCGCTGCTCAATTCTCACCTCGCTGCACTCTCATCGGCTTTCAAGACCTCGATGTTAAGGGCCGCCCAAATCTCTTCTCTCACTCAATTACGGGTACAAAATCTCCGTCTTTCTCGATCGACAAGGCGAGGGTGATGCACAGTAGACCTCAGGATGATGGTAATTTTACACCGGTCTGTTGGCAACAACACGAAATGTCTCAGGATATTGGTCAACTTCAAGATATTTTCCTTCTTTATGTGTTTTTTTATCCATAGTGAATGGCCGACAACTGTGTGACTTCCGTGGCAGAGATTGTTTAAGCGTTACTTTTGATCTGCGAAGTTATAGTTTCTATAAGCTGTTCACGGTTAATTGAACACTATTGAATGCAACCTTCGAAATATGACACTGACCCTACTTGCGTATATTTTAACGGGCACAGTGATTTGTATGCACACAGTGAAGTTGAAAACCACGGAGGGAGTTTAGTCCCAGGTGTTTTAAACGTTGAATTAAAAGTGTTAAAAAAACATTTGTAAATATTGAAATTATTCTTTTTTCCTTCTGTTGTCTCTTTGCACGTAAATGCAAGAATTAGCCAATTTTAAAATATATACTTCCTTACTAATTTTAGTCTTTTACTTGACCGACCCATGAATGAAGTGGTTAGATCATAACAATGTTAATTTTACATATGGTGGAAAAATACACGATCGACATACAAGTATATCTTAAGCTTGGCTTTCAGAAGTGAGTGAGTGAAAAGATTTGGGCGGCTCTTGAAATCGAGGTTTGAGAGCCGATAAGGGTGAATTGAGGTGAGAATGGAGCAGCGCCAGAATTAAAGTGCGGGGGAAACAGGAGATCACTGAGAAAACTCGCCAGCCAGCGGCGTCGTCGTCCGGCACGATTCACACTTGCGAAAATCCGAATTGAACCGGCCGGGTATTGAACACGGTTCGCCTTGGTGGGAGGCGAGAAGTCTAACCGTTCAGCCACCGTGTCCTTGCAATTTCGATGAAGTGAATTGAGAAATATGAGAAAGTTATTCATACGCACTATGGTGCTACTCATGGGAGACAGAATTTCCACGTTAATTCCCCTATCCGTGATCTGTAAATGTTCTTTCACCGAGTCAACATATTTATCTTCAAACATTTCCGTAATTTTGGAGAGCGCACGTTACCTTGGGGACTATATATTGCATATCGTGATTTCATAAGGAACACCTGAGATAAGTTTGAGAAATGTCAATTGTAGCAATAACGTTTGCTAGCACACGTCTTCACGTCAATGATAAGAGCATCGCGCGGTGTGCTGTGTGCACGCACATGGTGGTGCCACGTCATTGCAGCGGGTAGCTATTAGTGAGACGTACTCGGTGGCCAACTACCCGCTGTCTGCGAGCGCTTCATCATCTCGTGCAGTGTTGTGGTGCGAGCGAGGCACAGGAGGCGCTCTGAAGAACTGTGTCAGCGTGTCTGAGGAGAAGCGCGAGTCTGCCGCCGCCTCCGGAGGGGGAAGGTGACGTAGCTAAAAGCTGCCCGGCGGTGACGGCAGCACAAACGCAGCGCTTGTGCCGCGACGCGCGGCAGTTTAGCAACAAGCTGGCTGCTTGTTTGCTGACGGATTCTCGTCGTCGCTGCTCTCTGCCTGGGCGAGTTAGCGCGTACCACGCAGACCGCACGTTGCGTCACTTCTTACGAACTCCCCCCGACCATGGCGTTCGGGGCGTCAGTTGTTCCGCAACTCCTTTTCTTAAAAGCTGTAAGCTGGTTCGTGGTCCTTCTTTCTCCTCTGTTGACCGAGAAGCGTGGGAGCTGTAAGGGTTACACTGGTACGCACTACAAGAGCGCCATCGCCGCTACGCGCAGGGCTGTGAACTGGCGTGCAATGTTCTCGTAGTGCTGCGTGTACCTATAGAACTTTCAGCGGTGACCCTATTATTTTATTAATGGAAAATCTGTGAAGGCTGTTCACGGTAAACTGAGAACTTTTGAAAGCCTTGCTTAAGATATACCTGTAGGCACATTGTGTATTAATCCATCACATGTAAAATTAACATTGGCATGGGTCTTATCACTTTATTCGTACGTTAGAAGATTGGAACAGTTAAATTATCAGAAAAGTAAATATTTTACAAATTTACTTAATGTTACAATTACGTGCATTAATATCAACGAAGTAAAAGTAATAATTTCAGTACTCACACTTTTTTAACCAAAACTTCTAATTCTGCATTAATAAATGGAACTACTTCCGTCCCGTAGTTACCAACTTTACTGGGCGCATGCCGATAAATGTGCATGTAAAAATATATGCAGGTAGGGGCAGTGACATTTATCAAAAGTTGTTTTCAGAAGTGTTTAAACGACTGTGAACCGAATATAGCAAACTTCAATACAGGCTCCTGCCGTTGTTCAGCTCGTTTCCGGCCGGTATGTTTTAAGATACGGCAGACTGAAAAATCCGTACTGGGCAGCTCCAAAATAATATTTACATCATGCATGGTAACTTTAAAGTACCGTTCCTTCCTCGTATGGAGTATGATGTGTTTCCGTAGGTGGATATTCTGGGGGAACGTTTAATAGGTTCGTCAAACAACTTGGATTTCAATGAGACTGCAACGCAGTTGAAGCACCAGGCAGGCGGAAACCTTTTAACCGATCACTTTCGATAGCTCCGCCTTGTTTCTAGCATCTTCTCAGTTTGTTATCCTTCCACGCATACATGTAACAATTAGCAATTTCATTTGCCACAGAGTACTTGGAGAATACAGAGGTGAAACTGCCGCTTGTACCGCGATCTCCAGCCCCACACGCCTTCAAAATGGCGTCAATGGCCAGGAAAATGTTGGAAGGCCTTTTGCCTATCAGCGCCTAGCTACCCACTCACCAGTCAACCGGCAGCCTAGCCAATAGGGAACCTTTCGCAGCATTCAGTAGCCAATCAGACCCAAACCCCGTCCCCAGAACCATATTATGTAGTCATTTAGAGAACGGGTACGCCTACATCAAAGGAAGCACCACGCAATTTCGTCTTTGTGTACCTATATATACTCTCTGCTCGTTGGCATAATGCAGTGCTTTTTCAAAGTTTTCCTAAAGCGACACCTTACCAAGGAACACATTTCTTTGTGATATCCATCATAAGAAAGATAAATAAATTCATTAATTAAAAATGTTTGTATTTTGGAATAGAATGGTAAAATAAACAAATATGCATAATATAAGCTACATTTTTGTAAGTTAAAAATATGTCGTTTCGTATTTTCCTTGGGAAAGAAAAGCAAATATACGTATGCTATTTCTTCCTTGATTTATGCATAGTGGCTCACACGTACTTGACGATTCTTAAAAATGTAATTTGTTGAAACGGATGCTAGAGACGTTCATACATTTTTAAATTATAACGTATATTTAGTTGTTTTTAATAAAATCGGTGGTCATCGTAGGAAATCAAATAATTAGGTAAATAATTTATCTATTGTGACAGTGGCGAAAAAATGCTGAGGCGACGTAGAGATTTAAAAACACTGATCTGACGTCTTGTGTTAGTGTGTATAGGCTGTTCACGGTAAAGTAAACACTTTTGAAAACAACCTTCGTAAAATTTATTGTCCGTTAACTGCGTCTACACACTGTCAAGCAGGCTCCCAGTAAAGTTGGCAGCAACTTACTTAAAAAAAAAATTTTAAAATTGACGTTATATTACAAGTGTGATGTTTAAATTTATGTCAATCAAATTGATATTTTTGCTAGCTTTACACCTGTTAGAGTAGGAACTGATATTTAAGTAACGTATTCAGGTCACTAATAACTTCACGTTTTCGTCTGAGTGAACATGAATGAAGTGATTAGACTCATGGAAAAGCAAATTTTACATATGGCCGAACGATACAAAATTAAGGGGGAAAAGTCAATCTTAAGCAGAGCTTTCAAAAGTGCTCAGTTATCCGCGAACATACTATAGTTTTAGTGAAAATAAAAATATGTTAGAAATAGAAATAAGCTACTATTACGATGCCAAAGTCTAAAAACATTTCAGAATGTAGGAATGTCGTCGAGAGAGTCATAATTATACGGTACACATGCTGGATAAACGTCTAGACTACTACTGTAAAAAACAAGGGCTCTTGTTATTTAAACTTTTTAACGAGTGAACTTTGAGGACGGGAATACGCACTAAAGTCACAAAGTTTTATAATTTGCTATACATTCAAGTACTACAAAAGACTTTTCTAATTAGAATGGAACTGAAAATGACTCCTTTCGTGGCACAGTCCTTCGCAATCGCGGCAGATTCGTTTTCCGATCACCGGCATTGTCTTAGTCAGTGGTAAATCACAGGGAGTTGCGCGGGAAACGAAACAAGGATACACGCATGAGACTTCGCACAAGTGGGATGGCGTGAGTGATGAGACGCTCCTGCCGATACTCGGGGGGGTCTGAGAACATTTTTGAATGCCCGCTGTGAGGTAATTTGATCCAACCGTGTACGTGGAAGTACGTCAGAGGTCAAATTGATTTATGCCTGCTGACTGAACTTTTATGTTATAGCGTCACTGCAGTTTGTGGCTCTCAAGGCTTACTGGCTTCAAATTAAAGAAAAATAATGCCATCACGGGAAGGAGTGGTTTCGCGATTCATAAAACTTATCTATGAAAACAGTATATGGCCTTCTGAGCTGTCATGTACAACTATGAAATAAAACACGATAATGCACTACCATGGCACATTAAGGGGAAGGGAACTGACCCACAAATTTCCCTGTAAAGCTGGTAGTCTAAAATATCTATTCTTCTAGGTGACAAAAGATGATAAAGGCTGTTCATGGTAATGAAAGCAATTTTGAATGAAACCTTTGAAAAATGTCACTGCGTGTAATTTAACAGGCACGCTAGTGGCATGCGCTCAATCAAGTTGGTAACGACGGAGAGAAAAGAAGTTCCACGTCTTAACATCGAATTAAAATGTGTTCGGTAAACATTTCTCGATATTACAATTATTTATTTTTCTTTCAGTTTTTTTAATACGTGTAAGTGTAAGTATTGGCAATTTTGTAAAATATTTACTTTGCTAATAAATACTTTGACAGTTTCCATCGGCTGACGCATGAATAATATTATCAGGCTAACGGCAATGTTAATTTCGCATATGGTGGGAGGATACACAATGTGCTTACGAGTAGATCTTGAGCAGGGCTTAATAAGTGCTCAGTTTACCGTGGACAGTCTATACCCGAATTCCTGACTTCCTTTGTGAGTCCTCAGTGTTCTAAATCGCACTGTGTATGTTACTGTGGGAATTCAGCTTGTTCGGAAGTTGGCTTAAGTCTGTGAGTTTATTACATTCCTAGAAATTGTGTAATAACACTGGAGAGAACGCATAAACATTTAGCTGTAGAAGCTAGGTGAAAATGTTCTCATTTATGCTAAATGATGATCTTCGACTATGTCCAAAGTAATATTGGTCTCCGCAAGCAATGCGTCGTGATACAAAAAATTACAAGTTTACTATACATGAGGTTTATTGTGGTTATTGGTGCAGCCATTTACTTGCAAAACAACTTTAGTAAATGTTTTACCTGCCTCACGCCATTTGCCATAGTTCAAAATATCCCTATTTGTTTATAACCATTCCTAACGTTAAAATACTCGCGGCAAAATATCTGTATTCACTAACGTTCCAAGACTTATACCTTACGGAGTGGAAAGAAAACAGCCTATATGCTAAACTCACCTGAGACAAATTATAGATTTAGTTAATTAATAAGTTTCCTTTAGATACGCAATATCGAGGTTTGAAAGTAGCATCTCAGTGAACTTGGTGATGGCATAAGGCTTATAGACGTTTTACGTCTAATACTGGGTGATATATATTGTAATATTGTAATATATTGTAATATATTGCATATATATTGCTATATATATTTCATGTAGTTTTAGAAGATAATTAGTAAACATGTTATGTTTCGTATCACTGACGCATTGTTTGTGGAGACCAATATTGGATTATATATATATATATCAATAAAATATTGCTGGTTATCTTCTAAAACTACATTAGAATCTCGGTTTGCCTATAAACGAAGGAAATAAACCACACAGTATCAATTCACAAAATTTCTAGGAATATTTTAGACTATTTTCTTATCTAGCCGGGGAGAAATGCCAAGAGCCACGCACCGAGTTACGACGACACCTACAGCATGCATGCTGTCCCCTTTACGACTTGCGGAGCCCGGACAAAGCCTCACAAACCACGAGGGGAGGGTACTGTTGCTCTAAGCTGTAAGCCGTTCCGGTCGGCCAGCTTTACAGCCGGCTTATGAGGCTGTCGGTGTCGTCGTTGCACGCAGGTCTGCACGCATACGGCAATCACGGTTACTTCTCACTTTTAAGAAACCTGACAAGTTCTACTTTAGGTCACCCATTACGTATCCTTCCGCTACATGCAAACATAAACGCACCATGTGACGACTACGTTATAACTACCAAATGCTTTGTTTAGTGTTTTCAGATGTTCAAAGCATTCTGTCATATTTCAAAAACCATTACGTTTTAACTTATGCCTACAACCATACTTAGGTCAGCTTTATGACATTTAATAATGTCTGTATTGACGATAGTTCTTACGGTTATTATTTCACATTGTTAATATTTTTGTTATACACGATATAGCACATAACGAATAATATACGTTAATATATTGCCGCGACTGTGTTTAACCATGTTACACTTGTGGGGGAAAGAACTGTAGCATTTACCCTCTTGTTGTTAATATATTATGCGCTATTTCGTTAAATGAAGGCCTCAGTAGGAATAAGTATTTAAACGAAGGAGCAACCAGTCCAACGTATAATACAGTAAATTCAAGCACGCAACTCGTGTCACTTATTTTTTTGTACGTAGCAGCGACAAACGTAAAAGACAATGGTGGACATGCACACAAATAGGCCTACAGTAGCTTTTATTCTGATTGTACTTCTTTGCATAGGTACTCAGTTTTTACTGGGTTTATTAATTAATTATTAAAANAACGTATAATACAGTAAATTCAAGCACGCAACTCGTGTCACTTATTTTTTTGTACGTAGCAGCGACAAACGTAAAAAACAATGGTGGACATGCACACAAATAGGCCTACAGTAGCTTTTATTCTGATTGTACTTCTTTGCATAGGTACTCAGTTTTTACTGGGTTTATTAATTAATTATTAAAAAATATTTTTGCTGGGCTTTGTAATTTTTTATTGTTGTGGCAGGCATTCAAATAACATAAACATAACGTGCTTAACGCACGTTACACTGCAAAGTTGCGATCAACAAACAGACGTGGCCTTTAAATGATAAATTTCATCATTAAAAGAGCTCACGTTTAAAGCGTATAAATTTAGCACAGTACAATATTTGCAATCACACATACACAGGCCCAGCATAACGGAGACGCAACAATAAATAAATACCCTTTTCCACGAAGTGGTCACGACTCACGTTACAGCATATTTATTCCTGCCATCACAACACAGATTTATCACAACACCGTAATTTGCCTGGGTAGGTTTAAAAAACACAGCGTGTACAAACTTGATGTGGTAATTTGAAGTATTTTTCGAAAGAAGAAAAATTAACCCTTCGTTCAGTTAAACGCAACACGCCATGTAAAGTCGTCACTCGCCACTTCTGCCAACTTCAGATTTGTAACCGTCCCACCATTGCATCTAAATATATTATATTAAGTATTCGAACACTCAAATCTCATTCCAGGTTTAATTACAAATTAAAAGTTCATAATTTTTGCTGTAATAAGTATGAAATAGGCTAAAACTGAAACATATGTAATTTCCTGCTACTACTAGCGGTGCAAAACTTCCCGGGAGNTGCATCTAAATATATTATATTAAGTATTCGAACACTCAAATCTCATTCCAGGTTTAATTACAAATTAAAAGTTCATTATTTTTGCTGTAATAAGTATGAAATAGGCTAAAACTGAAACATATGTAATTTCCTGCTACTACTAGCGGTGCAAAACTTCCCGGGAGAGAGAGAGAGAGAGAGATAAAGCAACAAGTTCCGATCCGCCTATTCAAATTCCGTCTTCGGACGGAGAAGAAAACCCCATGTCACCAGGGCCTAGCACCGTCATTTGCGCTGATATTTTTAACTGTGGCAATAAAATATCTGTCCATCAATGCTACCTAAAAATGTAAATATTCTAATAGGTAACGTATAATTTACAAATAAGCGTACAAAAAAATTAGGTTAAAACAATATTTTAACAGTGAACTATTTCTTTCTAGCCGTTGCCAACATATCGCTGCTCTCGCGGTTTTTAACGCGTATAGAACACGAAATAAATAATACAAATTATAGAAGATATTAACTTAAAGTCTCATTTATTCAAAAATATGATATTTTAAAGTTAATCACAATGTTATGCACTGTGGTATACAAGTTGTTTAAAAAACAGGTTGACATGTTACTTCTAGGGATGTTTTATAAAGGTTTGTCCATAACATCCGAAGAAACCGTGAATTGACCATAGCATACATCATGCACGTGCTCATATCTCATATTTTCCTGCGGTGCCTAGGCGTTCCTGTCGTCATGGCCGCTGCGAAGCGAGGCACTGAACTACGGGCGGCGTATTAGCGTGACGTACTGGGGCCGCGGTGGTATAGTGGTTAGACCACTCGCCTCCCGCCAAAGCAAACCTGGTTCAATCCCCGGCCGGTTCACTCCGGATTTTCGCAAGTGAGAATCGTGCCAGACGATGCCGCTTGTCAGCGGGTTTTCTCGAGGATCTCCCGTTTTCCCCCACCCTTTCATTCCGGCACTGCTCCATACTCCCCTCACTTCACCCTCATCGTTTCTCAAGATTTCGATATTAAGAGAGACCCAAATCTCGTCACTCATTTACCAGTGTTCAGAGTACCGAAATTTAGCGTTTAGTTCTAAAAAGTCCAACTAGACTACCAAATGTTCCCCCGGTCAGTTATATTCTTTTTACCGATGGCCTTCGTAGTGTAGTAATCAGTGTATCTGACATACATTCCTGTCCTGAACCACATAGCTTAAGAAATTAATGTAGACTGTTCTTGTTGGTGCGACTTGCATCTGCCTGGTGGTCGTAATAAAGCGACGTATCGTATAACATTTACTTCTTGTTTACATAAACCACAGGAAAATTAAACAGTGAACAAAATAAATATTTAATAAGAAATCACGTATTTTTATCAATTATACTTAATTTCTACCTCGTAAAAGAAGTTTACTTTTAAATAATCTCAGACGTGTTATGCACGCTATGTAGTAGTTCATGTACAAATATCCCGTACTACAAACAATTTGAACATAAATAATTTATTTTCTTTTAAAGTACTTTTGAAAGAAAAATGTTAGGAAATGATTCAAATTTCGCAACCCAGTAACAACGAGTCGGACAGGGAATTCTATGCGAAGTGGAGGTGGGCCGATTTTCGTCTTCTGTGCATTTCCTCTCAACTCATGCACCTTCAATATAATTTTGAAAATCATATGGCCAAGATACCTTAAGGTGTCGTTTACGTTTGGTTTATCAGCAGACCCACACTCTTAAAGGAATTACATATTTTGACTGATTGAAATGTATTCTGTTTGCATTCGAAATAGGCCTGAAGAAGTGTAAATAAAAGTTTGAAAGCGCTTAATTACATAAACGTTTTTGTACACTCAAATGCTATTAACATTTCTTTTGATAGCGCTATTGGCGGAAAAAGGCCAATACTGGAGGAGCACGGTTATGGTTGACGCGCCGCGGGCGTGCACAATGTATTCCATATTCTCTCTACGGCAGGAACGACCGAAGCTCACGGATCATTTTCCAGCCGGTGCAGGAGCTGCGCACGCATCCTCAATCACACTTCTCTGTCATCTTTACCAACTGGCTGTGGTTAGTTGACAGCATCACGCCTATTACCGACGAACGTTGGAAATTCGAAGCCGCAAGATGTAACTTCCATACGTTGCTGACCACGCGTGATTTTAAGTTTGAGTGTATATATATATATATATATATATATATATATATATATACACGCACATTGAAATACCAAAAAAATGTTACACCTGCATGATCTCGTGTTGGGCCCCTGCGAGCACAAAGAAGTGCCGCAAGACGACGTGGCATGGACTCGATTAATGTCTGAAGGTATGCAGGAGGACACAAATCCATAGGAATGCGAGGCGGTGGAGATCTCTTCTGAACACAGCTCGTTGCAAGGAATTCCAGATATTCTCAATAATGTTCATGTCTTGTGATTAAGGTGGTCAATGGAAGTGTCTAAAGACAGAAGAGTGTTCCTGGAGCCACTCGGTAGCAACTCTTGACGTGTGGGGTATCTCATTTTCCTGCTGGAATTGTCCACGTCCGTCGGAATGCACAATGGACATGAATGGGTGCAGGTGATCGGACAGGATGCTTACGTATCTGTCACCTGTCAGAGTCGTATTTAGACGTATCAGGGGCCCCATTTCACGCTGACTGCACGCGCTTCATACCATGAAGAGACTCCACTGGCTTGAACAGTCCCCTGTTGACATGTAGGGTCCATGGATTCAAAAGGATGTCTCCATACCCGTACACGTCCATCCACCCGATACAATTGGAAAAGAGACTCGTCAGACGGGGCTACGTATTTCCAGTCATCAACAGTCCAATGACGGTGTTGCCGGGCCCAGGCGAGGCGTAAAGCATTGTGTCGTGCAGTCAACAACGGTACACGAGTGGGCGTTCGGCGAGTGGGCGTTCGGCTCCGAAAGCCCATATCAATAATGGTCCGTTGAATAGTTCACACGCTGTCATTTGTTGATGCCCCAGCATTGAAATCTGTGCCAATTTGAGAAAGTGTTTCACGTCTGTCACGTTTAATGAATCTCGTCAGTGGTCGTTTGTCCCGTTCTTTCACGATCTTTTTCCGGCCGCAGCGATGTCGAAGATTTGGTGTTTCACTGGATTCCCGATATTCACGTTNCCGTTCGTTCACGATCTTTTTCCGGCCGCAGTGCTGTCGAAGATTTGATGTTTTACTGGATTCCCGATATTCACGTTACACTCGTGAAATGGTCGTACGTGAAAATCCAAAGTTTATCGCTACCTCGGAGATGCTATGTCCCATCTCTCGTGCGCCGACTATAACACCACGTTCAAACTCACTTAAATCTTGATAACCTGCCATTGTAGCAGCAGTAACCGATCTAGCAACTTTGCCAGATGCTTGTTGTCTTATATAGGCGCTGCCGACCACATCACGTTAATCTGATTGGTTCCATACCTCTGTTATTTGCATACGCACGCCTATACCAGTTTTTTTGGCTCTTCAGTTTATATATATATATATATATATATATATATGTATGTATATACATATATAATGTTAGGGAATTACAAGCCCAAACTACGAGAGACGGTTCCTTAAGAAAAATGAAGCCGAAAATATAAAAGACTTCGTATACCTAAACGGAATTTCAAAGGAGATATGAGCCTATGAAAATTGGGGTTTTAAATCGTAAGTGTGCCGAATGCCTTGTTCAACGTCTAAAAAGTTCGCAGCAAAAAGGTGGCTTTAGCTTCCCATGTTGCAGAGACACATGCGTAGTGCTGGCCGTCCTCGGCCTGTGCACACTGTTCGGCTTGAGAAAGTGATACGTCAGCACATCAACGACGTGCCCTCCCGTAGTTCACGCTCTATCACCCTCATCAGCTCTCAAGACCTCGCTTTTATGAGCTGCCCAGATCTCTTCACTTCACTCACTTGTCCTATATTCCAGCCCGCCACCCACACCCCTCACCGCACCGACGGTAACAGTCGCAGATCTTCCTCTCGCTGGTTACTTTCAGCATCACTCGTTGTTCGTCGTCTATTGCTTAACGTCGCACAATAAAATAGACTGCCATCTCTTAAGAACTCTCGGCTCGGAGGCCCATCACACTTTTATACTATCGCTGGCCTTGATATGGAATGTTCAACGCACCCCGAGTCAGCCGAGAGACACTACGGCAGAAAACCACTACAAATTTCTTCCGCTTTACGCAGAAATTCAGTCTGCTGATGGTCAAGAGCGCGCGAGCCGCAAAAGGTTAATATCGGCGCCACCCGCGACGGAAAGTCTTCGTAAACTGGTGTTTGTCTTTGCGGCCCGCTATTATATCACTAATCTGCCCTTCTCTTCCACTCGCTCGTGCGGAACGGACCAAGGTCAACTACGCCATTTACGATAAAGAATGTCGTGTTATTGAAAATAGTAAATCTAGCAAACCCTTTCTAAGCTTGATTGTAAATGAAAAATACAATATAAACAATCTGAAGTGTACTTCTAACCATCTCAGCAAAAAACCTCATGTTCAGCAGGTTATAACGCAGAACAGAATCTATGTATAGGCCTACTGTTAGCTATGTCTGTTTTTCACCTAAAAAAATTAACATCGTCAAAGCAACGTGTTACTAGTGTATATACCTTTTTTGTGTAATGATGCTGTGAAACTTAAAAATCCCCATGTCATATCAGAGTAAATCTTCTGCAGTTTTCTTTCAGATGAACGTTAATACACAAACATATGAATGAACAGAAGGATAATGAAAGCGATTTTTTTCAAATAAGGTCTATATTTCGAACTATGTTGCGGGTCAAATGGCACTGTAAAAAACATAATTACGTAAAGCTACTAAAACGTTTTAGGGAAATACGACCTCATTATATAATTTGACTTCAACAAATGTATAGTTTTTTGTGGAAACATACCTTTTTTCACAATGAGTAACCAAATTCTGCGATAGTATTTACTACTATAAAAAATTTAATAAAAGACAAAATTAAACATAACAGAATTTTTCCTTTTCCTGAATGAAACAGCGTGCATTATGTTATCTTTTGTAAGATACGTAAACAAAAATCAGGATGTAGGCAATATACTAAATATAAATTTTGAGAAACTATAATAACACGATTTGCGCATGAAAACGACTTGCATTCTTTGCACATAATCTTTAACGCACTCGTTGTAACATACATGGTGCAGTGTATGGATAGTGCAGTACTCCTGGATAATGAGTCGCGGTCATATGCAATCGAGCACAAAACGTATTGAGAAGAGTAATATTTATTTTACAAGTGCATATCATCCTCAAATTGCAACGTTCCACTAAGAGTTCAGTTGCTGATATATCTCTTCCCGGTGATATGTTCTGTTTGCGGCGTAATGTGTAAATGCTTAAAAGGAGTATGTTTATTCTTGAATCTATAACCTTATTGTTAGCAAAACCAGTCACATCGATTTTTTTTTTTTTTTTTTTTTTTCGATGCTGACTTTATAAAACCAAACTAAGTTAGCGTTACCTTGGGCTCCTCGTGGCCTTAAACATGAAGAATAACAAAAAAATAAACATTCAACCACAAATGAACTCTGCATACCTTAGCAAAAAAATTTGCCAACCCGTAATCTTAGAATAAATCTCACATTTTCACTGAAAATAATTAACTTATCTTAATTTTTGTTATAAGTGTAATGCTTATTTTAACATTAGACAGAAAGAGGAAACCAAGTGATGTTTTCAGAAGTGTTGATTTAATCATGTAAAAGTTGTGACGTTCTTTGATTTTCCGTTAAACTTACGGGGGAGCTTTAAGACAGCCGGACCAAAACTTTATCCACGTTANTTTTTTTTTCGATGCTGACTTTATAAAACCAAACTAAGTTCGCGTTACCTTGGGCTCCTCGTGGCCTTAAACATGAAGAATAACAAAAAAATAAACATTCAACCACAAATGAACTCTGCATACCTTAGCAAAAAAATTTGCCAACCCCTAATCTTAGAATAAATCTTACATTTTCACTGAAAATAATTAACTTATCTTAATTTTTGTTATAAGTGTAATGCTTATTTTAACATTAGACAGAAAGAGGAAACCAAGTGATGTTTTCAGAAGTGTTGATTTAATCATGTAAAAGTTGTGACGTTCTTTGATTTTCCGTTAAAATTACGGGGGAGCTTTAAGACAGCCGGACCAAAACTTTATCCACGTAAATCCTCCTGGACCTAATAGTGTGCTGCTTGAGTAGCTCTAAATACACGCGCGTTTTCTGCTGTGCGCCGTAAATTACTAGAAAATAAGTGTTACTGTATAAGTTACGGTTCGCTGGTAGCCGGAATCATTTACGGTGTTCTGTAAAACCCTCTTCCTCACGTCGTCGCTTTAGCTGTGTGGACAATAAATCTTGCTGCGTAAGTAATGGTGATGCTTTTTCTTCTCGAAGTAGCCTCAACTGCAGGAACATGGAAGTTATCTGGGAATTTATTGCACAACATATAACACGCGCCTTCAACACTAGCCGCACATGATGAAAAAGAATTACTCTTTTCATATTCTTATTCAATTCTACTTTTCACTTTCATATATATTTATTAGACTTTAACTTTCACCCTTTTTTTTTNTTTTCATATTCTTATTCAATTCTACTTTTCACTTTCATATATATTTATTAGACTTTAACTTTCACCCTTTTTTTTTTTTACATTTTACACAAATTTAAGAGCAAGACGTGGCTCTGTAAGATTGTGTTAAATAATCAGATATACATNTTTTTTTTTACATTTTACACAAATTTAAGAGCAAGACGTGGCTCTGTAAGATTGTGTTAAATAATCAGATATACATAAAACCTTTTCCTTTTATGTAAATTTTGATTTTCATACATATAATTCCTATTAGGGATATATAGCGTTTCATATTGTATTAAACTTTTCGTTCACAGTGTGCGAACTAAATATAATTTAATTTGAATTCAAAAATTATATAATTTAGCACAATTTTTAGGTTAGGTCACAAAGTGTCTTACACCGAGAGAAAGTAATGAAATTGGAAAAGAAATATTCGAGCACACGACACTGCAAAGGTTAGTGCACGATATTATAAAATCAGAAAATGACATGAGAAAACGTTAATTAAAAATAAGCCCTGATAAGCTGTCGTCAACAGATAGGCCTTTATAAACATGTAGATAATTATGTAGTTAGGTAGGGGCGACTTAACGTCTGGTCAACAGCTGGGCCATTAGATACGGAGGAAGTTACTCATAGAATAAGGAACGGGGAAGGAATCGGCCATGGCATGCAGTTAAGGAACCATCCCGGCATTCGCCTGTGTAGTTATCTCATGAAAAATAATTAAACCTAAAATCTGTAAAACCGGAATTTGAATCGAGCTTAGATCCTCCCAAATGCGTGCCTGACGGTTTAACACTGCGCCACCTCACTAAATCTTACATAAAAAAAGGCACAGAGAATTCATGGAAGAAATTAAATCAGCAATCACAATAGAAACCTTCCCCATATTATAATCCCCATTATCTTGTACACTAACGGACAATAAAAACACAGCGCGCACCAAAGGATGCATAGGATGGCACTTAAACTTTATAGAGGCAGTGATAGAGCTGTGCATTACACATGATCACAAACACAGAGCAGGAGGACTTTACATATGGATCTTCGCTACGCCGTCAGGTCATCTTCAATAGTGCGTCGTACCCACTCGTACTGCGATACGCGTTACAACATACATCTGACATTAAGTCCAGCAGACGCCGGATGTTGTCCTGAGGTAGACGGATCCACAATTGTATGACGGTATTAGATAGAAATAGTAGGTTTGGGAACAAGGGTTCTGAGATGAGGATCGGAGGGTCGGCCACCATCTTGGATCCGCCATCTTGTTTCCGGCCGCCACCTTGTTTTTCCGCATTATGCTATATAATTCTGTATTTTATTTTCATGCTTTATCATTCCATGTAGTTTTTCATGCTCTCTAATTACATCTTGGCTGTCTGTCAATCCTTCTTGTTTCTTCATACTCTGTCAATCCATCTTGTCTCTTTCCCTTCTCCCCAAAGTTCCCTTTCATGTCGCCTTCTTCGCCCGCCATCTACGTAGTTCCCTCGCCGCTTGCTAAGGGTNCTTCTCCCCAAAGTTCCCTTTCATGTCGCCTTCTTCGCCCGCCATCTACGTAGTTCCCTCGCCGCTTGCTAAGGGTTCTGGTGTGTGTCTGCATCTTGTTTGCAGTGCCGCCACCTTGTATGCAGTGCCACCACCTTGTACGCAGTATTTCCTTCATCGCCTACTTGGAGGCGCGGGTGTGTGCCACTGTCGTTCGTACTCTTGTTTACAGTAGTGTAAGTGGTCGAGCGACAACCAGGAGAGCTGTTATTAAATTTTCCGCAGATCTCAAAAAATCTTGTGGAGGGGCGGATGATCGAACTGCTGGATTTTGTGTATATGATTGATGCCCTAGCCAACTGAGATATCAGGGCATGACTTGAAGCAAGAGTTTAATTTAAGTATATGACATTATGTGCTTATGGGGGGGAAAATTAAGAACATTTAAAAGATTATAAATAAAAATTATATATATAATTGACATGTATTTAAAATAAATCCTACATCACCCATTGAATAAAGCAAAACGATTAGATGTATTCACTAATAAAAATAAGACAAATTAATGTAACATTTATACATCTTTATTAATAATTTCCAAAAATATTTAAGATATCCATTTGGTATTTTAATTAATTTTTAAACAATTGTATTTAACTTGTAAAATAAACAGATAAAAATGTATCAAACGACATGACTACGAACTCTTATTTTCAAGGATAATTACATTATGATGCCACAACCATCGATTAGGTAGAGTATAATTTTATAAATATACATTATGTATTTAATTAATATTTTTATTTAACTTCTTTAATTTACAGACATAAGAGAATCGAGCGACATGTCTTCGGAATCGTATTTTAAAGAAGAATTCTCTTATGGGATCAAAAGAGCCAAATTTGCAAATCATAATATTATCAAATAAAAGTTATATATTTCATTATATATTTTTATTTAACTTTTACAAAAAGTGTATCGCGTGATGTGTCTACAGATTCGCATTTTTTAAACAGATAACAGTATGTCACCAGAAAATATCATTATGTGACTATGACCAGCACAATATTGAATTTATGACCATATAAATATGCTAGTAAATATACAAAGTGTTATATATTTTCGAACTTGTGTTTTCAAGTTGAATGCTAAAGTAACATATGAACCTTGACCATTCGCCCTTCTCCGACGTAATATTTAATTTAGTAGGCATAAGAGCTATTTATTTAAATTAAATTTTAAATTAATTATGCAACCAGTCCGAACCTTAAGTACAAGAATTGGCTGCCTTACCACAGGTAATGTTTTAAGTGCAGTATGCCTATATCTGACCCCCACGAACTTGTAACCACAGTTGTTCATAATTTCCGAACCGTTTAAGTTATAGTCACGACATTCGGACTGTAGGTACTAATAGTAGCACTGATAAATGTGATATAGCTCATTATGCCTTAAGCACTTTTATAAGCTTAGTTGATCATAATTTCCAAACTTTTGAAGCTATAGTCATCAAATTCACATCATAGGCATTGCCTCCCAATGTTTATGAGAGTGATAGCATCAATTATGCCTTAAGCCCTTTTATAAGCGTAGTTGGTCGTAATTTACAATCTGTTGAAGCTATAGATGCCAAATTAATATTATATGCATCGCCGTCGACGTTGATGAGGGTGGTAAGGTCAACTATGCCTTAACCCCTCTTATAAGCATAGTTAGTTATTATTTACGATCCACAAAAAATAATCAACAAATTCATAACATAGACATCACTTATCTGCGACTATCAGGGTGGCAGGTTCAATAATACCCTAAGACCTCTTATAAGTATAGCTGGCCACCATTTACGAACTGTTTAAAATACAACCACCGTATTTATATCAAAGTCATCACTTCCGATGACGAAAAAGACCACATTGTAAATATGCCTTAAGACCACTTATAAGCATAGTCGGCTGCCATTTCCCACCCACCGAAGCTATAGTCACAAAATTCATATCACAGGCATAGCTCCCAACATCGAACAGGACAGTGATGTCAATTATGCCTTAAGCATTCCTATAAGCATATATGTCTGCCATCTATCTACTAATGGAACATACATTAAATTCATATCACAGACATCGATTCCGACTGCAATCAAGGAGATGAGGACAGGTAAGCTTTAAGCCTTGTTATAAACATAGTTGGTCGTCATTTACGAAACTTTGAAGTTCGGGAACATGCAACAACAATCCAAAAATATAAATAAAATAAAGGTAGTTATACATACAAGTGCGTCACAAAGTTACCGATGCATGTAGGAGTGTAGGGCATGAAATAGCATGCATACGCATCGGCCTGCACACACTCGACAACCGCCCACCACCGCAATCATCCTCTATTATTACAGGTGTCAATAAACTCGGATCCGCTCAGCGACCGCTAGCCTCCCTTCGCCCACCGACATCCAGCTTGTATACATAAATACAAAAAATATATGCCTAAATAAACTTTTTCATGTGTAACATGCAACAACCTACTTTATGCAAAAAAAGTCAAGGTATATACAAATATGCTGCGAGCATGAAATGCATAGACACGTGTTACTGTAAAATACTTATGTATAATATAAACCACCACAGTGAGTCCAACACAAGGGCCAGTGGCCCAAGTCATCGTTAGCATGGGTCCCCCCTAAACAAACAACCATGCTTTAAAAAATATAAAGTTTTTTACAATTGCACCTATAACAAGACATACGTAGACACAGTTTAAATTAAAAATATACACGTTATTACAAATAAACACCGTCAGACTAACATGGGGGTGGGGGGAACCGAATGTAAAAGACATGAAACTATCCTGTACATGAAAATAATCAGTCATGTAATAAACAATAAATAACTGACATATATGCAATGATGCATAACATCATAACAAGTTAGAATATATAATAATAATACCCGATGGAGCCACAGCCTATAATAGTTATATCAATGTTACTATCACGCTAAGAAGTTTAGTAAAAGCTATCATGCTCGGTGACATGAAAAGGGACGGATGTTTTTGAGTAGCAACAGCAAAATGTTCTATAATGCATCAAGTGCGATACACATTACGTGACATTTAACNGACGGATGTTTTTGAGTAGCAACAGCAAAATGTTCTATAATGCATCAAGTGCGATACACATTACGTGACATTTAACCAAGGACAGTGTTCCTTGGTTTGCCATAAAACAACATACATTAAAACCATTTGTTGTCCAAGAGACGACACAGCTGCGCGTTAATGCAAAAGATATAAAAAAATTATTATAAAATCAAATAGTTATAGGCATCATAAAGAATCCTCAAGGTTAAGGGAATAACTGANAGATATAAAAAAATTATTATAAAATCAAATAGTTATAGGCATCATAAAGAATCCTCAAGGTTAAGGGAATAACTGAAACTAGGTACACACAATCTAGTGTTGACACCATGCCAAGCCTGTACGTGCCCACAGTGACTGGAGGAGATTTATGTATTTATTCCTATTCTAAAAAAATCACACANCCATGCCAAGCCTGTACGTGCCCACAGTGACTGGAGGAGATTTATGTATTTATTCCTATTCTAAAAAAATCACACATACATAATATTTCATGAGTTATGAAATGAGCTATGAGTTCATCAATATAATCGAATTTATCTCATCACTGACAGAAATATATATGGTTCTTTGCAATGGACCCAACATCAGCTGTCTACCAACCAAGTAATTGCGGTCTTCAGAAAAAAAGTAGCTATACCACACGACTTCCTTAGCAGAAGGTTCACGATACATGTCTGAAGCATGTTCTTTTGTGATGAGCATGTGGCGAGATACCTCAGGACCAGAGAACAGGGTTTGGATCCACATTTCTTCTTCCCTAACTTCAAGTAACCCTCATCTTAAGCAACACGTTTACGATTTTGCTTTGCAGATACTGACACTTCATTATTATCATCAGTGGAATATGTACGTTTCAGTAAAGTTTTCACAACATTACCAGCAGTCTTGGAAGCATCATTGCGATCTCGTCATTCTTAGTACTGGTAACATCTTCGTTTTTCACTTTACATGTTAGCGACACATGTTTGTTGCTTACAACTTCTGTAGTCCATATGGCTAGCACTCCCCATAATAAAATTTCTACAACACTTTTATTTCCTTTTATGCCTACTGTTTTAAAACACGATACAGGTCCTGGTAATGGTTGGTAATGGTGCGGGNGACGGATGTTTTTGAGTAGCAACAGCAAAATGTTCTATAATGCATCAAGTGCGATACACATTACGTGACATTTAAAGACAGTGTTCCTTGGTTTGCCATAAAACAACATACATTTAAACCATTTGTTGTCCAAGAGACGACACAGCTGCGCGTTAATGCAAACAGATATAAAAAAATTATTATAAAATCAAATAGTTATAGGCATCATAAAGAATCCTCAAGGTTAAGGGAATAACTGAAACTAGGTACACACAATCTAGTGTTGACACCATGCCAAGCCTGTACGTGCCCACAGTGACTGGAGGAGATTTATGTATTTATTCCTATTCTAAAAAAATCACACCTACATAATATTTCATGAGTTATGAAATGAGCTATGAGTTCATCAATATAATCGAATTTATCTCATCACTGACATAAATATATATGGTTCTTTGCAATGGACCCAACATCAGCTGTCTACCAACCAAGTAATTGCGGTCTTCAGAAAAAAAGTAGCTATACCACACGACTTCCTTAGCAGAAGGTTCACGATACATGTCTGAAGCATGTTCTTTTGTGATGAGCATGTGGCGAGATACCTCAGGACCAGAGAACAGGGTTTGGATCCACATTTCTTCTTCCCTAACTTCAAGTAACCCTCATCTTAAGCAACACGTTTACGATTTTGCTTTGCAGATACTGACACTTCATTATTATCATCAGTGGAATATGTACGTTTCAGTAAAGTTTTCACAACATTACCAGCAGTCTTGGAAGCATCATTGCGATCTCGTCATTCTTAGTACTGGTAACATCTTCGTTTTTCACTTTACATGTTAGCGACACATGTTTGTTGCTTACAACTTCTGTAGTCCATATGGCTCGCACTCCCCATAATAAAATTTCTATAACACTTTTATTTCCTTTTATGCCTACTGTTTTAAAACACGATACAGGTCCTGGTAATGGTTGGTAATGGTGCGGGNAACACTTTTATTTCCTTTTATGCCTACTGTTTTAAAACACGATACAGGTCCTGGTAATGGTTGGTAATGGTGCGGGCGCTCGAATTTACTGCCTCCCGTGTCTCGAGTGTTTTCAAAGTAGTGGTCGAATTGTCGACTTCGAAGGCCAGACAGCGATCGCCCTGATAAGTCCGGCCACCATGCTGCTGTTTGCAGCACATAGTCAGTAGTCATCTACTGAGGCAACTTGAGATGAGCAAATTAAAACCATCTCTCAGTGCGAACAATTTAAAGGGAGCATCATGTAAAAAGGGTTGTCATTTCTTCGGCGAGCACGGTGGGGAAAAGTGGATCGTTACGACTACATTCATCTAGTGCGATCGCGTTGTCTGTTACAATATGAAGACGGAACCAATGGTTGAAGACTTACCATATGTAACACTGGCAGCATCGTAAACAGCAAGGGTCCCTGGAGAGTCGCTACATATATTACGGAAACACTGTTACTACTGTGGAAATTCCTTAAGTAAAAGCTGTAATGGACGTCGACATGAAAGTAGTCGTTGCATGTTCAGCCCAGTATACGCGACGTACCACTGCGATAACTACGATGCGGTGTTTACCTGCAGTGATATCCTGTATAGACATAACAAAAAGTGCAAAGGCAATGTACGTTGTTCATCAACAAGCGAGTGCAAGGATTGCGACAAGTCATTTAATAACAGCTCTAGTGTCAGTTAACATGAAGATAGTAACTGTCCATTAATCATTGCCTATAAGACCTACCCATGTGATAACTGCGCTGTGGTATATGCGAATAAATGTAGCTTGAATCCTCACAACAGTAATTGTTCCACAAAAAAAAANGTGATAACTGCGCTGTGGTATATGCGAATAAATGTAGCTTGAATCCTCACAACAGTAATTGTTCCACAAAAAAAAACCATGATTGTTTTGTACGAATTAAGAATAAGTGGATCATGTATCAAATATTACTATGTATTCTTCTATNAAAAAAAACCATGATTGTTTTGTACGAATTAAGAATAAGTGGATCATGTATCAAATATTACTATGTATTCTTCTATTTCAAGTCTGTAAAATAAAGCTAATATGTATCAATTACGTCTGTGTTATTCATTTACTTCAACCCTCGCTAATATTAGTTTCACCTCCATCATACAAACTTGAAACATTTCCTCATCACTAGGAAAAAATTACCAGATTTTNTCGCTAATATTAGTTTCACCTCCATCATACAAACTTGAAACATTTCCTCATCACTAGGAAAAAATTACCAGATTTTGTCCGAGTCTGAAAGAGATTTAATATTTTTGTATAGTTTCGAGTCTCCAACTCAGGTCCCTAACAACATACCTCACCTTAGGAGATTGTTTAATTTTTAATAACAGTCACATTTAGGTGCGTAAATACATAGAAAATCACATGCAAAACTAATCGCGCATATGCAAAATATGCGCACATAAATTAAACACACATCAATTACACATGCACATGACAATCACGCTCATCCACCATCTTACCTTCATAATCACTGGCTGTTAGCGTACACCTCAGGTGACTGGCTTCTTGCATTCATTGACAGCTGTTTGAGCACATCACAGATGCCCTGCCATCTTCGTTTCTCCAGTCATCCGCTAGACTGCACGACCATCGTCTGCTAGGGTCGTAGGGGTCTTCAACCATCTTCGTTTCCCCTGTCACCGTCAGGGGGCGCTAACGACGTTTGAATTACCGATGGTGGCCGCTAGGAGCACCGGTGTCGACACGCATGGTCGAATTCCGTCGTGCAGCAGGCAGGACACTCACCCATGCATGCAGTACTCGGTGTAAGTAGCTCAAAAACTTCCAGACGCATGTAGTTGCGATCCAACTACCAATGAGAGTTGCATGCCATTAGTTCCGATAGCACATGGAGGCTAAAGTGGCGTGGTTCGACAGTGAGGGCTTAAGTTCGCAATAAACGGTGTCAGCCTAACACGAGGGCTGGGGGAACCGCGGGCAACATATGAAACTACCCCATACATAAAAAATTAATTCACATAATAAATACTAAAATATCAGCATATACGCAAATTCACTTCGAGCACGAAGTCGTACCAAACGGCTACTATAAAAAAAATACATGAATGTGCCACAGTCCATAATAGTGACATCAGTGATGCTATTGCGTCGAAAACTTTAGTAAAAANCTCGGTGTAAGTAGCTCAAAAACTTCCAGACGCATGTAGTTGCGATCCAACTACCAATGAGAGTTGCATGCCATTGGTTCCGATAGCACATGGAGGCTAAAGTGGCGTGGTTCGACAGCGAGGGCTTAAGTTCGCAATAAACGGTGTCAGCCTAACACGAGGGCTGGGGGAACCGCGTGCAACATATGAAACTACCCCATACATAAAAAAATAATTCACATAATAAATACTAAAATATCAGCATATACGCAAATTCACTTCGAGCACGAAGTCGTACCAAACGGCTACTATAAAAAAATACATGAATGTGCCACAGTCCATAATAGTGACATCAGTGATGCTATTGCGTCGAAAACTTTAGTAAAAANCTCGGTGTAAGTAGCTCAAAAACTTCCAGACGCATGTAGTTGCGATCCAACTACCAATGAGAGTTGCATGCCATTAGTTCCGATAGCACATGGAGGCTAAAGTGGCGTGGTTCGACAGTGAGGGCTTAAGTTCGCAATAAACGGTGTCAGCCTAACACGAGGGCTGGGGGAACCGCGGGCAACATATGAAACTACCCCATACATAAAAAATTAATTCACATAATAAATACTAAAATATCAGCATATACGCAAATTCACTTCGAGCACGAAGTCGTACCAAACGGCTACTATAAAAAAAATACATGAATGTGCCACAGTCCATAATAGTGACATCAGTGATGCTATTGCGTCGAAAACTTTAGTAAAAAGCTTGAATGAGTGACAGCAGGAAAAGAGCATATGTTCACAAGGACCAACCTCAGAAAAAAAAAGCTACAATATGCCAAGTACAGTACACCATTTGCCAGCTGCGATAATTTGAAGACACATTACACGACTTGTAAAGGCCGTGTTTCTTTGCTTGCAACTAAACATCATGCATTTAATACATTGGTCATGCAAGAGACGACGTCACTGCTACGCGCTGATAAAAACATGCATATATATATAAAATAAATATAAAAGCAAATAGTTCTAAGGTGTACCAACAAATACATATTGCACGAGCAACGAACGCTGTACATTATGTTAGGCAAAGAAATTACCGTCGCGAAGCACAGGAGCGATAATGCCGGTACTGCTACGCACTTATTCCGGAAGACATAAAAAAAATTGTTATATCACCTACCAACAATGCATATTGCACAACCAGCGAGCACTCTACATCGCATCAGTCATTGCTAGACAAGTCCATGCGACTGAAAACTGATACGGTAGCCTTGGCTAGTGCAGCAGAAAAGCAAACGATTTTACCCGTGTGAACCCTCCGACCGAGCTATGCTATTGTGTAGAGGCACACGAATTATTTTACCAACCAACACATAGTGTGTGAGCATCGAGCATCGTAGGGGAGACCGAGGAGAGTTGTGATAGAGGTGAGTTGTGACACAGCCGATTACTCAGAAATCATGGCAGTTAGCGAGCTGGCAACGTCGCACGTCTCATTCGTTGTCGACCCCCCGCTTGACGCAGTGCGCGCCGGCGACCTGTGCGGGACGGTATTCTGTTTACGACGTCAGCTCGGAAGAAAATGCCAAAAGTAAGTTTGTAACCAATATTTGCATATCGTAATACTTGATACGTATTAGGATATTTGCGATGCAATATTACACTTTTCAAGCAATGACTATTTAACTTTTAAAATGTGACATTGCTTATCTAAATTCAATTCGTGTTTAGAGGATATAAGCATGAGTTGGCTAAGGCGCGGGTTTTGCGCATCAAGGCGAGTTATGACAAGCTGTCACAACTCTCCTCGGTATACTCACAACTAGATTGTTTTGGTCTAAAAAATATGAATATGTAGTCCCGTGACTCGATACACTTGTTTGTTAAAGTTAAATGAAAATATATAAAATGAAATACATATGTATAATTTTATAAAATTATGCTGGGCATATTTGTCTGTTGTGATTCCACAATCGAATTCTTCTTGTAAATACGAGTTCGTAGACACTACGCTCAATACACTTATGTCTGTAAATTTTAAAAGTTAAATAAAAAGATTTTATAATAAATGACATTTATGTATAAAATTACGCTTTACATAGTCAACAGTTGTGACACAAAAATTTTATTACCCTTGAAAATACTAGTTCGTAGACACTTCGCTTGATACATTTATATATGGAAATTTTACATGTTAAATAAAATGGATAAAATATAAATTAAAACATAAAATTCTTTATTTTAATGTATTTTGTAAATTATTATTTAATGTAGAAATGAAATATATATAATTATTTTTAGTTAACCTTTTTTGATTTTTTTCTCTCATAAATGTGTAATCACATATACTTCATTTATATCCTTGCTCCAATTCGTTCCCTGATAACCCATTTAACTACAGCGTCAAGGATGTTTGCGACCACAAGGTCTGGCAGTTCGACCCCATACCCCTCCGAAAATTTTTTTCAGTTCTGTGAAAAAATATATCACAGTGCTCCTGGTTGTCGCTCGATGACTTAAACTATTGTAAACAAGATAGCGGATGGCGTTGGCTTACATCAGCGCCTCCCAGCAGGTGAAGATGGAACTACTGTAAACAAGATGGTGGTACTGCAAACAATATGGCCGACACACACCAGCACCCCTAGCAGGTTACGAGGGAACTACATAGATGGCGGGCAAAGAAGGCGATGTGAGAACTGTGAGGAGAAAGGAAAGAGACAAAATGGAATGCCAGAGCATGAATAAACAAGAAGGAATGACAGGCAGCCAAGACAGAATATAAGAGCATGAAAAAACGACCACAGAATGATAGAGCATGACAATACAAGACAGAATGATAGAATCATAATGTAGTAAAACAAAATCGTGGCCTAAAACAAGATAGATGACGGAAACCAGTTGGCGTATTCAAGATGGCGGCTGTTTCTCTGATCCTTAGCCTCTCGCCCTTGCCATAAAACGTACTATTTCTATGTAAACGTACTATTTCTATGTACCGACGGTTTGTTCCAAATTCCGGATATTGTTGTATGGCGGCAGCTGGCATTCCAACTGGTCCCACACATGCTCTACTGGCGACATGCCAAGGGGATGCGCATGACATGGTAAAGTTCAGACATGGCAGAGGCAGTGCTGGGCGACCCATGTTGCGTGTGGTCGAGCGTTGTNAAAACGTACTATTTCTATGTAAACGTACTATTTCTATGTACCGACGGTTTGTTCCAAATTCCGGATATTGTTGTATGGCGGCAGCTGGCATTCCAACTGGTCCCACACATGCTCTACTGGCGACATGTCAAGGGAATGCGCATGACATGGTAAAGTTCAGACATGGCAGAGGCAGTGCTGGGCGACCCGTGTTGCGTGTGGTCGAGCGTTGTCCTGCTGTGATATCGCATCTGGAATCCCGGCCAGAAACGGGGAAGCAAGTGCGAGCGCAGGACCTCATCCACATACCACTAGGACGTCAATGTTCCACGTAAGACGACAAGAGCGGGTCGGTTATCGTAGGCTATGACTCCCCAAAACGCAATTCCTTCTGCGAGGGAAGTGTATCGCTCGACAGCGAGATCAGGATTGTGGCATTCACCAGGAGCCCCCTCAACACCCGGGTGTAATTATTATCAGTCTCTATAATTAAACTGCACGCGTCACTAAACATCACATATCGTCAGTCTGCAGCGTTCCACATTGCTCTGGCCTGTAACCACTGCTAATAGAGCTGGCGTGGTTGCAGAAGTAATGGCAGCATTGGTGATTGGCTCTAAGACCGCAGATTCCCTCTGCAAGATGCCGGGAAATGGTGTCCCAAACATGGCCAGTATCGTGGACCGGGCCGCCATGGGATCGCTCCGACCATGACGCACAATTCGTCGATCCTCTCGACTGCTAGTCGACCTCGTCTGTTCTGAGTCGATCCTCCATTTGTGGGTGCTTTCAGGTATCTACTGCTCCTAACAGCATCGGGCAGTGTGGTCCGAACGATCCACTTGGTGGGCTATACGGCGATACGACCACACTTCGATTTTCAGCTCGATTATAAGTCCTCTCTCGAAGTACTTCAATTGTGTAAAGCGACGTCTTAGGCGTCTTCGTAGCATTCTTCTTCATTCCGTATGCTTGTTTAAAACAGTCTGCTGTTTCTCGCTTTAATACAGCTTAGACTGCACGACAGTGTCTACGACCGCTGGCTGGTGCTTGCATCACAACTGCCAGCTGTGCTATCAAATGCAAACACACTGACATGAGATCATGTGCATACTAGCCCATACTCTGGCTATTAACATCGTTTAGTTATTGTCGCTTGGTTTTTATCGTGGTGCAATATTTTTGTTGTCCGGTGGTGTATTTGTGTTTTGATGACCCGAGCCAAAACACTGCGATTTTTTAATGTTAAATTTTGACTCGTGAAATTATAGTCTGTATACATAATGATATTCTTGTAAACCTCTCGTTTTATTCGGCAAGAGTTTGTTCAAATGGTAGTATAAACTTCGAGGACTAATAGAAATTACACGTAGCAGGAACATTTTAAAAAGTGGAAGTTGTGTTTTCCATCACGTGGAAATGCACATAAAGGCTAATAAAAACCCAAACTTAAAAATAATAGGAGGATCTGCAAGTTATGATCCTCGAACCGCTGTTTATAAATAGTAATACCACGGGCTGTTCGTAAATAATGAATTATGCTGCTAAAAGCGTGTAATATAAGCGTGCATAACTACAGAAAATTCCATCGAAATATAATTTGGTTCCGTATTATTTTACAATAAAATAAATTTTTTCTAAATATGGTACAGTATTTTATCTTTGTTTTCTTACGCAAAGATTGTTCTTTAAATATATTATACAATAAAGATACATGCAAAAGTGAGAAACCTAGAAAAGCAAAGTAGTTGAGAGAACCTCGTAACTGTCGTTGAAATTAGCTGTAAGTAAACCACGAAGATATTGTTTCATTATACAATATAAGTTTTATTATTTATGTTGGAACACTAATTATTGAACGTACCTACAACACGACAAGGCATAAAATTCGCATATTCCTGGGATTTAAATTAAGAAGAGGAAAAACTTTCTAACTGCCCGATGTATATGAAGAAATGGTTTGTTTAAGCCACTCATCTCTTAAAAGCGGGACCGCTTTGGTTGAGCGGTTAGACCTCTCGCCTCCAACCAAAGCGAACCGGGTTCAATCCCCGACCGGGCCACTCCCAGACCCTGGCAAGTGTGAATCGTGCCGGACGATGCCACTGGTTCGCGGATTTTCTCGGAAATCTACCCTTTCCCCCGCCCTTGCATTCCGGCGCCGCTCTATTGTCACCTCATTTCACCCTCATCGGCTCTCAGGAACTCATTGTTAATAGCCGCCCAAGTCTATCAACACTCTCAAAAACTCGTAAAAGCGCTTTCGGAAAAACCTTGAATTCCTATGGCACAGTGAGGTTTCAATTAATAAATGTATCTTCAAGGTATTTTTTTTTGCACACAGCGCAAATTTTTTGGTATGGACAGCTTAATTTAAAGTTCTTTTGCGTTTCATTATTTGCATTAGTATAATTTATGACGGCAGATGTTAATCAGTAGCTGCAACATAAGAGAAAAAAAAACACATGTTAAACCTAATTACCTCGTAATCATTTTCGCGACAGTTTTATCAGTCCTCGTCTTTCATCATTTATACTTACCGTCATCTCTTGACAGCCTAATAGCTACGTTTTTGGACTCCACTCAACGACTACAAATCCCAGCAACAGGTAATGTCTGACGATGCATTATTTTCTTTTCTGCGGAAAGGAAGAGGCAAGCTAAATGCCCGCGAGCGGTAAATGTCAGACTGCCAAACTCCTTGGCCCACGCTCGGGCTAATTGCCGCCTGCCTCGTGCATCGAGCATGCGCAATGCAAGTTGCGGTCGGTGAAGAAGACGTGGGCTGATGTGTGTCCGCACTGGTCGCGGAGGCGGCTGCTTTCACCGCCTGACGCAACGGCCCGCGGAGATGAAGCCACCCCGTTTAATCCATTTATCACCTCTGGCAGGGATGCATGTCGTACGCGGAGAATATGTGTCAATGCCCAGCACAACAAACCCGTCGTGACGACGCCGTGGCGAAGAAGGCACTATAAAGATTGGGTAAAATCGTCTACTATTGTTGGTCAAACGTACAGCAGGCGGCGTGCTAGGAGTAGCCGATCAAATTCCAGTTTCTCCTTCCCACGGCCTCTATCTCAAGTAAAGATTATGAGATGCACGGAATTTTTGGCAGTACCTCTTGGATAGAATGGCAATTTTCTCACAATGCCGGGTTTTTCTACTAAACTGCACAAACATCAAACGGCTGTTTATGTTTCCTTATACGAGGTACGCAATTCGGTTACAGAACTGCAGGAGGGATAAATGTAAACCGTCTAAATCAAGGCTTTGTGAAGTAAGTTACTGCGCTAATATAGTTAAAGTTACCCATGTATAGAGTACCGGTATTTAACTCTTAATAACATTACTGTAAACTGACAAACAAGACAGTAGTTAGTATTTAATATTTCCAAGGGTCCACGTTTGTGTAGTGGTTAGACTACTCACCTCCCTCCTAGGCGAACGGGGTTCGATTCGCCGTGGGGTCGTTCCCGGCATTTCGCATGTGGGAATCGTGCTGGATGATGCCGCTGCTCGGCGGGTTTTTTCGGGATCTTTCGTTTCCCCCCGCCCCTTGCATTCGGGCGCTGCTCCATACTCACCTCGATTCACCCTCATCGGCTCTCAAGACCTCGATGTTAAGAGCCGCCTAAATCTCTTCACTTTACTTTTATCAACTTTTTTTTTCTATGTATTTTTTTTAACAATCGAGCCGACAAATTCAAACATATAAATTTTTTGTATCATAATTATAAAATATCGATTTTAAATTATTCATTGTATTTTCTTNTCTATGTATTTTTTTTAACAATCGAACCGACAAATTCAAACATATAAATTTTTTGTATCATAATTATAAAATATCGATTTTAAATTATTCATTGTATTTTCTTCATAACAATGTACTTCAGATCAGTTATGCTAGGCTTTAACATAGCATAATGCCTCAAGTGGTAATTAGTCCCTAAGCCATGAAGGTATTAGATGAATGGCGTCTAATGGAACTGTGCAGTGCACCCAACTGTACAACACACAAAGTTAATTTTTAAAATTATTACATTCAATGCCAAAATTGTTATAAAAGTATGATATAATTTGAATTTATGAAACAAGAAGGCATAGGTTTTGTAATAATGTTTAGTATTTTTATTAAGTTTACTTATTCAAATATTAAAAAAGAAATTATCTAAGAAGTCGTTTTTTAAATTTAAAATTTGACCATAGTTCTATTTTAGATGTTTTAGAGAGTACATTATACAAAAAACCTTTATCACGCAAGACCGTGATAATAATTACTTCAATTGCATGTATAAAAAATAGGAAGTCATGTTTAACATATTTAAAATATTTTATCTGTTACAGCCTTTAAAAGTATTTTTTTTAACTAAAATGGACGACTATAAAATATATTATTAAAAATATTTCCCAAAACAAATATCTAATATTTTATTACATACAGAGAGTAATTGCTATCATGGTCTTGCGTTATGTCTCTTTTGCGAAATGTGTTTTCTAAAGTATCCTGAATGGAAATACGCGTAAATTTTAACTAAAAATAAACTATTTTGTATTGTTTTTTGAACAATTAAATAAGCCAATTCTATCAAATTATTTTACTGGGTTATGCACTACCTGTACTTTCATATGTAACATAAATCGTACTTATCTGACAGTTTGACAGTGTGTATACTACCTTTGACTGAACTCTGCGTGTTGTACAGTAGTGGGCAGTGCTCCATTAAACGCCATCCTTCTTCTACCTTAACAATAATATATATGGTCCAAAACTCTATGTTTATATTTTTAGTATATGCTTTGTAAATAAAGTTCATTTGATCTATTTCTTGTTCTATGGAACATGCTATAGAACTCGTCACTAATACAAATAGTGTTAAAAATTACAATAAAAATATATAAACACGAGAGCAAGAAAGAAAACAAGCTGAGGAGGTGGATTGTGAAAGATTGTGAAAGATTGATGGAAATATTAGAAGATTAACGGATTGATACAAATATCGATGGAATGATTGGACGATCGACGGATTCATGTTCGAGAAGACCATTGGAGATAAGACAATTTATCATCCTCGTAAGTCTCAAGGGACTAGCACTATCGGTAATTTAATTAATGCCTTGTATTGCTATAAAAATGTTTCTATATGCCGATCCATACCAAGAATATAACATGACTTAGGCAGGTGCATGCTATGTGTATGAAGGGATTGGTTAAGTCACATATATATATATACATAAAAAAAAATCTGAGTAGAATACTTAGACCTACAAAACAGTGGAGGCAGTGAATAATTTAGTAATTGAATGAGAGACTTTTACATGTTTCTGCAATAACATATGCAAAATTTCGGCACAATATAAGAAATAAATAGATAATTTATAGTTAAAAATATTGTTTTAATATGGATAATAAATACGGAATTTACGATTTGACNATACCAAGAATATAACATGACTTAGGCAGGTGCATGCTATGTGTATGAAGGGATTGGTTAAGTCACATATATATATATACATAAAAAAAAATCTGAGTAGAATACTTAGACCTACAAAACAGTGGAGGCAGTGAATAATTTAGTAATTGAATGAGAGACTTTTACATGTTTCTGCAATAACATATGCAAAATTTCGGCACAATTAAGAAATAAATAGATAATTTATAGTTAAAAATATTGTTTTAATATGGATAATAAATACGGAATTTACGATTTGACNTAAGAAATAAATAGATAATTTATAGTTAAAAATATTGTTTTAATATGGATAATAAATACGGAATTTACGATTTGACATAAACGAATATGGCTACCATAAACCAATATTAATATGATTATGATGAGTCTGGGGTATCGGCGTCTGATGTAGGAGCTGGTCGCCGGTCGCCATCTTGGATTCAATTGATCTTGACCTTGACCATTGACCCAAAATAAAAAAAAAGTTTATGAAATTTTTTGAAAATTATATAAAAATATAAAATAATATTTAAACAATTATTAAAAACGTATTAAAAACATTTATTTAAGAAAACTTACATTTCCGGAGGTACCCCACACCCCTAACGAAAATAATTCCACCGTATTGGTAGGGGCACTGCATCATCTTGGTAGGCGTCAAAGCCATCATCCACCATTTTTTTCGGTGAAGTCCGACATATTGGAAAGCGTCATAGCTACTGTACGCCATCTTGGTAGGTGCAGCTGTCTGCCATATTTTGGTTTTTTCGTTTGTAGTTTGTTTTACATTTCTGGTGCTGTCCCCAGCACTACGCCCAGCAAAGAAATGACCCCCTCCAGACTCCCCTTCCAATATATTTAATTGACCAACTGACCCACCCTGATTCTTATTGGCTAATTCCCCCCTCCCTTTTTTCAATATATTTAGTTGCCCTGCCAATGATTCTCATTGTCTAATTACTGGGGTGTTTTCGGAAACCTTCGCTCGACCAATTTGTCGGTTCCCCATACACCCCCTTCCAATATGTTTAATTGCTCCGCCAAAGTTTCTCATTAGCTAATTACTCGGGTGTTTTTGGAAACCTCCGTTCCGGCCAATCGGTGGCCTACTTTAATCACGAGGGCGTACTATTTTTTTCCCCTTAAAAACTCTTTATGAGACGCACCCCGAAACCCCTCGGGAAAGCAGTCATTTTTCTAGCTTCGCTCCTTTTTTAATATTTCAAGAGGAAGCCCTGTGACGATTTCGAAACTTTCAGGGTTTCAAACCCCTGTTAAATTTACGATAGCCATGCTGGTAAGTGAAGAAGAAAATAACAGCAACANTCCTTTTTTAATATTTCAAGAGGAAGCCCTGTGACGATTTCGAAACTTTCAGGGTTTCAAACCCCTGTTAAATTTACGATAGCCATGCTGGTAAGTGAAGAAGAAAATAACAGCAACAGCAACGCAGAAGAAATTGAAGATTATATTCTTCAGCTTATCCGCACCATATTGGCAGGAGGAGCATCTTTGTCAATGCTGTCTACTAGCACGAAATCGCAACCATAAACCCAGGCAACCCATACCAGCCCACATCGGCCAAAATGTAGTACAGCTTATTCTCTCCCAGATTCGCAGAGAGCCCCTTCAGCTGCGACTTTGAATACAGTGATATCAAAGAAGAAATGGAAGTATCCGTCACTGAATTTCCTCCATTAAGGTCAGAAGACGTGAGCAAGTACAGTGAACTGAATTGTGGACACCGACGCGTAAGTTTTCGAGATGCTCGAGGTGTTCTACAAATTCAATTTTTTGATGGGACAATTCATTGGATATACTGTATGAAGGCTGTTGTGTGCGGGGNCGAGGTGTTCTACAAATTCAATTTTTTGATGGGACAATTCATTGGATATACTGTATGAAGGCTGTTGTGTGCGGGACACATTAATGTTCGAATAAAAAAACTGTCACGTTTAGAATTTATGCCCTACCTCTAAGTTTACTTGTTTGCTGGGAGTTGGTAAAACAAAATCGTGATATCAACTAATGCATGACAAGAATGTACAAACGTGTAGTGTACGAACTTTTACGAAAAAATATAAATAATTATGTGTGCAAATGGCGGGAGAAATTTGATATTGTGAAAATGCAATGTTTCCCGAACTGGTCCTCCAATTTCACGCCTTTTGCATGCTAAGTGCACCTAGGCTCGAGGCCGGGAACTTCTGCATGCCGTTTCCTACACGGACCAGCCGGCTGTTACCGTAACTGTAAAGCAATTTGACGAAATTGTTCATTCCCTCATTGAAAGAGTCGTATTCGATCCTAACACTCTTGAATTATCAGTGTAAGATTGTGACAGTAACGAGCGTGGAGTTCATTTGTGCCATCCACAAACAAAATTTCCTTCAAACATTGGAAATGTGAAAAAATAAATTGTGGGTGAACGAGGGTCAAGTAAGTACGCCAGGAGATATTGCGTATTTAACCATGACATTAAAAATGATAAACATTTTGAAGTATGCTCTGAATGAAGTGATGGCGCTTCACACAGTTTGGAGGTTACAACGCCACCGGACGCATGGCCAGAGGTGCTCGTGTGTGCGTGTGTATATGAGCTTTGCTCTATCTTTAGAAAAACTCAGGTAATGAAAACCTGCCATTCCCCTTGTAGTTTTTTTATTTGACGAAACACACACGTTCTACAGTGTAAAAAAATATTGACGCCCATGATAAAAAGTTTTGATAGAAAAAGTATGTTTTTATGCTATGTGTAAAAAAAATTATTATTATGTACAAATAAATATTTATGTGCTTAATTATTTCATAATAGTTTGTTGTTTACCAATCTTTTGCATTTTTTAATGAAATATGTTTTTCATTTAAAATGAAAACTCCCATGTGTTTTGTAAATATAATATATATATTTATATATTGCTAAATATCTTCTTTTATTTGATGTGTAAAAACGATATATTTATATATTGAATTACATTTTCTTAAAAGTTTTTTCTTTTGCATGTAAAATAAATAATTTGGTTGCAAGTATTTGTGTAATGTTTTCAATCGTTTTGAAATAATTTAAAAATGACGCGAGTGTTCTGATTGCTGCTACATGCAAGCGATTCAGTGGAGAGGGAGAGAGAGAGAGAGAGAGAGAGAGACAGGCAGAGGCTGGTGGCGTTCTTGTGCGACGTGTCAGAATGAAGGTCGTCACGCGATCACATCTACTCCGTCAGCATACTCCCCTTACGTCTTCACAATTTCTAGAGGTAGTTAATGTAGATCAGTAGCGGTGCCATTGTGCAGTGCATATTATTTTTAATTTATTACCCTTCTTTAAATGGTTATTTGCTAAATATTTGACACACGTTAATTTTGTAATAGTAAAACAAAAAAAGATAATGTGCAGCAAATGTTAGAGTATATTTTTTAATATTTTAGGAAAATAAGTCAAGCATAGTTATTATATAATAGGAGGCGCTATAATGGAATATTCCACGTACTTGTTCCATCTCCAAGGTACATATTCAAAAAGAAAAAAAATAATATTTCATGTACTTGACCCTTCTCCAAGGGAAAAGCAAGCTCAATCAATATTTATATCAAAGAAAGGAAAGAAAAAATACTTAAGTTTNTTGACCCTTCTCCAAGGGAAAAGCAAGCTCAATCAATATTTATATCAAAGAAAGGAAAGAAAAAATACTTAAGTTTATTACATGGAGAAAAATAAATTATTGAAAACAAACACAATTAGAAGTTTTATAACATTTCGCAATATTTAACTCAAAAGCCACACACAAATAGTATACCGTAAAATTTGGTTAAAATGCTTGGTTCGCAAGTAAAGGAGCAAAAAATGCGTGTCTCTATTATCACACATTTACATCCATATAAATGTCCAATGTAGCTGCAAACTCTAAGAAGGTAGAAAACTTTACACAAATCCTTCCATGTAACCTTTCACTTTCGTAGGAACACGCACGCAATTAGTCAGTTCTAGGTGTAAATCGGCAACATCGTCACGTAACGCGCGTAAAATGCTTTCAAAGTTATTTAAGCACTGGTGAATTTCATCCCCGTCAGACCGATGGGAGGGTGGGTTAGCATCGAGAGGCAGCGGAGACCACATTTCTTCGCAGCAAAACATCTTTTGGCATTTGTGTAAGCAATATCAGAGACCGGAGAGTACTGTACCGACACGGGTGAGTCTGTGACATGGTTGGAAGAAAGAGTCCCCGTTGTTTGCACATGTAAGACTGTCATTTTGGGAGATCCACATTCCAGCTATGGTACATTGCCAGCTTCCAGCAGCAGGGAACCCTCAGTTATGTTGTCGTATGTAGCCAACTCACCCGTCTGAAAGCTGCAAAAGGGGGGCGTCTGGGAGTCCTGGAAAAGTGGCTTCTGGGTGCTAAGGAAGGGAGCCGTTTGGGTGCTCCGGAAGGGCGTTTCCATCGCAATGCAGATTATTACTATAGGTGCAGCACCGGATTCTACCATGTTCTCGGATGGTGCAGAGTCGCATTGCCCTGAGGCGATAGATGCAGAGGCACCCATATTTTCGAATAATTCCCCCACATTAATTAGGAGAGCCTCATCACTCTTGGACCAGAAATCAATGAAAGGCATTATTACGATGGCTGAGAATTTCCTTAAAGTGGCGACTTCACACTAGTTAGCAAGGCTTGGAATAATTCGCACATAAAATATAAATTGTAAAAAAAAATATTTATTATTCCAAAAGAAAGCGACTTCATATTCATTTGTCATTAAAACTTTTTTAATCTGTAAAAAGAATTCATGAATGCATATTTATTTCACCATTCAAACTTTAATATGCCAGAAAAAATAAACATACTTTTGTCTTTAGTCCATTCGAGAATACACATAAGGGCACGCTGACAGGAGGGTTAAGGTTTGACAATTGAGAAAAATATACACGTTACTATACTGATGAAAAAAATACGCACNCACGCTGACAGGAGGGTTAAGGTTTGACAATTGAGAAAAATATACACGTTACTATACTGATGAAAAAAATACGCACATTACCATACTGATTTTGTGAAAAACTGCATAGGTCCTCGAGGTAATACATAAACACTTGTACATACACATATGTTNATTACCATACTGATTTTGTGAAAAACTGCATAGGTCCTCGAGGTAATACATAAACACTTGTACATACACATATGTTACCCATCATTGGCGGATTTAACACCAAAGAGATCTGGCGTACACAGTTTCCAAATGTGTATTTGGTGGAGAAGGTGCTGAAACGACATAATGGTCGTGTGTATGTGCAGAGGTTGGGACACTCCAAACATGATGATTCCTGGATCGCCTGCAGGTATGGGTGGACAACAGGGACATAAATTAAAGAACGAGCTTCTAAGCACACATGTGACAATTAATTTTATTAAAAAATGAAACTTTTACCACAGTTTTTTTTTTAAATTACATGAGCAAGACATATCACGAGATAAAGAATATATATTTATTTAAAACACTTTTAAATCACCTATTCATTCTGGGAGTCTAGATCACTTCATAACTACGGAGAAAAATGTGATGGATGTGACCACCGGTTATATTCAGTGACATTGGAATTTTGCGAGCCTATTTCACACATTACAATATTCTTCTTCTTCTGCATAATACAGAGGTTACTTTTTTACACTTGTTTATTCTCTGAGTATTGGAGGGCGTTAGACAAAAATAATTTTTTTTAAATTTACAATTGTCTCAGGATAAAATTGTGTCATCTTGCTCCCACGGTAACTTTTGCTCGACTGGGCGACTAATTTATTTTCGTCCGGATATTACAAGACGTAGAGGTTCTCCGGATCAAATGGAAGGTAGTAAGGGTTTTACGTCTTTACGATGGCGAGGTGATTAAAGGCGGTATCGGCCATAGCCTATGGTAGGTAACGATCTCAACGTTCGCCTGTAGTGATTTCGGGAAACGTTACAAAACCTAAATCGGTATGGCCGGACCGACATTCGAACGGAGGTCCTCGCGAATGCAGGTGCAAAGTTCCGCCACAGTTTCACCTCGCTCGGATAACTACACGAAGGCGCATGAGATGAACGCCAGTGGTGGGCGTGGCGACTGCTGCTGGCATGAAGACGGCGCCAGCGAAGAGTCGGCGCGGGTGAAAGTGCGCGGCCACCGAGTTCACAGGAGGGCGTAACGCCTGGTATTCACACCACTGGAACACGCAGCAGAGGGCACTCCGTTNCACCGAGTTCACAGGAGGGCGTAACGCCTGGTATTCACACCACTGGAACACGCAGCAGAGGGCACTCCGTTCTCCCCGCCACTCCGCACTCTTACACTTCCTCGAGTCGGTGCTCTAGTCATCAACCACTGGGTCCTCATCGAAGGAAACATTTCTTTCAGGAAGTCGTAAAGGGGGAATGAATCGACCATGGCCTGTATTAGAGAACTGTTATTTCGTCTCGAGTGATTATACAATATCTTGGAAAAAGAAATCAGGAAGGCAGGGCCGAAAATCAAGCTTGTGTCCTCCCGAACACAAGTCCAATAGTTTACTATTTTCAGCACTTGAAGGGGTCGATGCCAAAGACATATGTTCCTATCGGCTAGTCAGCTTATTCTCACAAATTTCTTTGACTTTAACCACAAGGGAACAATTTTCACAAACTTACACATTTTACAAAATGATACATACACAGTTTAAAAAATATATGNTTTAACCACAAGGGAACAATTTTCACAAACTTACACATTTTACAAAATGATACATACACAGTTTAAAAAATATATGTTTTTGAGCTAAATTTTTTGGTAATAATATATATATGTACGAATCCATTTTTTTTTAATAACATGTAATGTTTGTAAATTCACAAGTGTATATAGCTAGATTGTTGTTAATGGCGCATTCTTAACAAATCTTCCGAGTTCAAACTTTATGCTATAATTTATAATCTTATAAGTAATATTGCTATGAAGTTACCAAACATAAGCCTGGAATCGATGAAGTGTCACTATGAAGTTGTTAGAAATATAATAATGGATATAAAATACCAACCTCATTTATTCTAAACGAAAATGAATGGTGGACATATAATTTTTTTTCAGTTTTGAACATTGTAATTTTATAATCTTGTTGTTACACAAAACCGATTTTCATATTTTACTACTACTATAATTGTTAACGCACAGCTACGCTAAACGCTATGAGCTTATGGGAAATATAATTTTTGTCATAGTTTGATTCTAAAAGCGATTAACCGTGAAACATCCATATATCTAAATTCTATAGCTAAAGTAAAATAAAGATCGAGGCAAGGTATTTGATTAATGTAAAGAGAATTTTGCTATTAACAATACCGTTTATTTGGGCGATCACTATTAAAATGAAAACCCAGTGAAAAGATCACCTTANGATCACTATTAAAATGAAAACCCAGTGAAAAGATCACCTTAACGTTCCTACGAAGGACTGTATCACCAGAATTTAAAAACCGGAGTGGTATTTTCATGACTGCACAGGAGCAGTTCCACAATCGTCATGAATTACATTTGTTGTGCAAAATGTTCTGTTTTGAAGATATAGCATTCGAATTTGTTGATGAATTAAAGCATTTGCTTGCAGTTTTACTGAAAAATTATTTTGTTACTAGCTCCTAAACATATTTTTGCAAAATATAAAAAAAGTATATTACTGTATAAATAGTCTTGGTGAAATAGCTCGTCAATACTAGCATAAAAATTTCAAGTAAAAAATTCCTTTTGTACACTACTCCCGGTTTTTAGGTAATAGCATCATTGACGTGATAAAAAGGAGTCCAGCGCAAAGGAAGATGGTTTCCTTACCAGAGGGTCGGGCGTGTAATTCCCGCAGATTTAATATTGGGTTGAGTTCACATGCCAGCTGCGCAGTAACCAATCTCCGTGCCCAAACATTGTATTGATTTACTTCCTACACAACAGCCAAAGACACTTACTTCTACTAAGAAAAGCACTATTTTTACTAAAATGAGTCCTCCCATGTTCTAATACACTACTTTTGACTAAGTAGCCACATAAAAACTATACAAACAATTTATCTAATCTTTGTAGGGGCCGCGGTGGCTGAGCGGTTCGACTGCCCGCCTCCCACCAAGGAGAACAGGGTTCTATCCCCGACCCATTCACTCCGGATTTTCGCAAGTGGGAATCGTACCGGGCGACGCCGTTGGTCAGCGGGTTTTCTCGGGGATCTCCCATTTCCCCCACCCCCTAATTAGGGTGCTGCTCCATTNTTGTAGGGGCCGCGGTGGCTGAGCGGTTCGACTGCCCGCCTCCCACCAAGGAGAACAGGGTTCTATCCCCGACCCGTTCACTCCGGATTTTCGCAAGTGGGAATCGTACCGGGCGACGCCGTTGGTCAGCGGGTTTTCTCGGGGATCTCCCATTTCCCCCACCCCCTAATTAGGGTGCTGCTCCATTCTCACCTCAGTTCCCTCTCAACAGCTCTCAAGACCTCGCTGTCAAGAGTCGCGATGTAAAACAAATCTCTAATAAGAAGTTGGAAGATAAGTAGAAACGTCACAAGCTTGCATACGCACTTAATATAAGTCTCGTAGACGAATTCTCGCATTCGTATGTGGAAAGGATTCAGTAGAGCTCAGCATTGACCAGCGTTGGCGGTGGTGGTGCCGAGTTTTCGATACGACGTCCTGGAGATGCACAGTCGACGTTAGTGTGTCGTCAAAAGGAACCGCGAAGTGATGTGCCAGTTCAGTGACAAGAAAATATGGACCGAGAGTGACACGTGATTGAAATCGTTACATTTGGAGCTAGTTCCTACAATTGCGCGAAAGGGACAGCTAGGAGAAAAACGAGCTTGTTTAAGATCATTTATTTTCAAGTTTCTCCTTTTCGATAATATTTAATTTTGTAAACCCAGACAGCGATAATTAATCCTATATACTAACGTGTGCTGTGGCCTTCAAAGGGGCTTGTGGCATACAAATTCCATTACAGACATACTCGAATCGTCTTTCCGAATTTGGCAAGTACGTTCTTTTTAAGTCTACTGGATCTGCTTGTAATAAAAGTGTTCTGATATCCTTAGTACTCAAATGGTGCCAGATTCAGAATGGCGCAACACAGTACCTCGTGTATGGGTACGAAGGTTGAAACCCTCCTCTGAAATATTCAATCAGATTTTTTATTTTCACAATTCCATCACGAGAATCTTATAGTGTTAGAAAAGGACTACGACTATTTATCTATAATAACATATTTAATTCCCATATGACAACAAGTGTCCTTTTCTCGCAAAGTATATACAATTTTACGAACTTTAATACAACATTCTCTATGTTTTTCTGTATAAATTCGTCCTGTAAAGGTAATTATGTATACGCGATTTTTATTGACACTAATGAACACTACTGGATACAAGAAATACAACGAGCATTAACTAAATACAAGTTTTACATTTCCCTCCCTTCTTTGGTACAAAAGTGCTTTTTTCAGCTGTAAAAACAGGTCTTCAGTTCTAGTTATATTAAAATATGTTTAATTTAGTTTTAGTCTAAAATTTATCATTTTGACTCCCAGGGTACAGAATTTAAAAACAACCCCCATTCGGAAGGCATGTCTTATGGCCTGGCGCCACAATAAACTGTGAAACAGCTGCTAATAAACACGATAATGCCAAAGAAGAGAACACTGGCATTGTTGGTATGGACTAAGCACGGTTACCTGAGAAGATAACTTTTTAAACCATTGAATTTAAATCTGCAGCTTGGTTGGGAACCTACGTGACACTGTTTTATACAGCGTATTATGTGTTAATNAAACCATTGAATTTAAATCTGCAGCTTGGTTGGGAACCTACGTGACACTGTTTTATACAGCGTATTATGTGTTAATAACGATGTTTTTTTTTCTTCAAAAGTTTATTTTAAAATTACTTAAATTACCGTGAACGGTCCTTAATAAATTTATCGCAATGAATTTCCTCAACGACCGAGACTAAGTGCTCTAAAATGATCGTCCTTGCGTAACCTTCGTGAAAAGCTATCAAGGAAGAGATGGGCGGTCGAAAGTCGGGGAGCAGCTAATGAGCGCAAAGTAAGCTAATTGAGGTTTCATCTCGAGTGCAGATAACTCCCTGTGCATGCCCCATTAGTGCACTTCACACTTGGCGTCGAGCGACGCGACTAACTAGAGTACAACCTCCTTATACTTGTCGCCAGTATAGTCGCATCTTCTTGACTCGCTCATGCAATACGCCGAGAATGCGCTTTAGTTCACTAGCATTGACACACTAAATAACTAGTAGCTGCATTATTTACAGCATGGAGACATGTGTCATGGTATAGCATACTAAAGTTTAAAGCTAACGTGAAGAATTACAAGATTTACTTATTTCCAAAATAGGCTAAATGCTTTCGAAATATCTTTTATCAGGTGAGATATGCAAGCTCACTTTACAATTGACTAAGTGCTTTCATGGCATTACTACATATCATGCGGTTGACGTATGGCAGCCCCAACTTAACAAAATAAACGTGAAGACAGTTTAACATATTCCTTTAATTGTCTTCTCTGTGGATATAACATTCTTTAAGGGCTATGGAATGTTCTCACAGTGTGCGATTTTCTCAGAAAAAAAAAATAGAAACCTATATTTAATGGGTTTTCATTTATATACACTATATTAAAATAAACAAAACCATTACATAATTTCACAAGGTTTATGATTGTTTCAAAATAACACAGAAAACCTATAAAACTAGTATACAAGCAAAATAATTGTTTTAAGATTATAGAAGTTTTTTTTATATAAAACTATGAAAACAATTATTTTGTGAATTCCTAAGTTTTAATCTAATTACATTTTCTTAAAAGTTAGTGTTTAACTATTTGCTTACAAAATGTATTTTAATTGTTAGTATCTTTAGATTTACAATATTCAGTATTATCAAGATGTAGATAACATTATTTTGGTAATTTCAAAACAATTATTTTGGTATACTAAGTGATGTTATTTATAACCTTAACATTTGCAAAATTGTAGCTACTTTTAAATTTAAATAAAATACTGTATTACCTTTTACTGAATATAATAGTTACCAACATCAAATATCTTGTCAATAAATCTAGATTCAAAAATATATAAAGTTGTTTTAATTCTGTTGTTCAGTTTATATTTCAGGAATTCGTGCACTGCGAAATATATCAACAGGCTTTAAAAATGGCTTGTAGCTTCAACTGGGACTACTGTACGTTTTAAATATGAACCAGCAGTTAGTAATTATGTCCATTGAAATGACACAGTAAAAGTGAGTTGGTTAGCTGCCATTGATTGCCGAATCTGGAAAATACGCAGCTAATCACATGAAACGAAAGTGAAAGGTTTAGCGGTGCTTGACAGCTGAGATNTTGCCGAATCTGGAAAATACGCAGCTAATCACATGAAACGAAAGTGAAAGGTTTAGCGGTGCTTGACAGCTGAGATCATAAACGCCTATCGCGAAGAGAGATGGGAAAGGAGCGACGAGACAATGCAATGGTGGAGAAAATGGGAGTACGCCAAGGAAACCCAACTGGAACGTACGACACGTATACTACATACGAAAATGCTGGTTTAACCAAGCGGGAAATGTGACTTGGCTCAACGCAGCGGGACTCGCTGAGAGCCATACCCGAGACGATTCAATACACGTAACAGAAGTAGGAAAATACTATTTATTGGAATTCATTCATTGAAATATACTCAGTAGAATTTCAGTGATTATAGTAAAGCATTTTTCACTGGATTTCATTAATATCTCAATACTGTGGAACCAATTTTTAATATTTTTATTTTACGTTTTAATGTATAGTTATTTCCCTATGCCTCAAATATTCTCGAATTGCAATATTTAACCAAAGAAAAATTATTTAGCAGAAAGGTTAAACTTATTTTCTGCGTGTGACACATTTTTGGCCTTTTCGCCCATTGTACTGCATTACCACTCTATAACATAAGGGAAACTGACATTTTACATTTTGGCTAATTATATTCTGAAACTTTTGTATCATTTTGAAGTAAAAGTTATTTGTTAACTCCCAGACAAAATTATTGTTTTACATTCACACTTTTTTTTATTTGTAGCACATGCACATATAGTCCAGAGCTCAGGAGAAGGCGAGGCTCTGGAATTCGGGCAGGCTGGGCGAGCGGGAGGGTGGGCCCGGTGGGCCGTAATGTCGCCAACGTCGCCTCCAACCTGTACTACCAGTACTAAAAACTATCAGTTCGCAGGGAGATTTTCCTTTCATACGACACACATACAAATATACACTATAATGTCATGGTATACGCCTCTATTATTTCTTTTCACAGTAACCTTTAAATTCACCATTTTAGGTGCCCGTTTGCCTGGTGCGCGAAATGTTTTACATTGTGTTTGAAGTANATTCACCATTTTAGGTGCCCGTTTGCCTGGTGCGCGAAATGTTTTACATTGTGTTTGAAGTACACATTTTTAAAGAGAGCTATTTATTCTACATATTCGCAATCTGTTCCAGTACGAAAATTAATCACATTTCACAATAGTTACAATTGTTAAAACATCTTTTACATTACCAATACTAATTTGAAGACTTTCAGTATGGCCAAAAACAACATTTTTAAACTGTTTTAACATAAATTGTTTTACTTAAATACCTGCAAAACAACCATAGTGACCTGAAAACAATTTTGACGGAATACANTTTTAAACTGTTTTAACATAAATTGTTTTACTTAAATACCTGCGAAACAACCATAGTGACCTGAAAACAATTTTGACGGAATACATTTAGGGCTAAAACAGTTAAGATCAGGAATTCACTTTAATAAAATACTCTGAAAGGAGATACTCTTACCGCTTAACTCAAACAGTGGATGTTGTTGTTCGATGATAATTTATTCACTTTCGGGAAGTGGCAGCGCCAGTTTTGATTCGGAAGAGGAAAATTCTTCGTCAGTTGAATCACTCGAGCCACTGGAGTCACTTTCTAGGCATATCACAAAACTGTCTATTGCGTATTCCACGCGACAGTCCTTTTGCCAGTAGTCTACTTCTATATTTTGGACCTGCGAACAGTATCCTTGCCAGTCTCCTTCAGCGACAGAAGATATTGCTTCCGTCGTGATTTCCATTAGCTTTGTTAACGACAAGCTAGCAGTAATGTTCTTTTCCTGCACTAGTCTCTTTGTTTTAAACCACGCTAGTTCAATGGGATTAAGTTCGCACATATAAGGAGGAAGTCTAAGAACATCGTGTCCGTGCAGTTTTAAAAGTTGGTCAGTACGAAATACTTTTTCAGGCTTCCTGTTCTGCGCAATTAAGTCGAAAAGCTTTGTTTTTCACATTTAATGAGTAAAGGGAATGTTGTTATTGGTCAACCATGATTCCATTTCCTTTTTTTACTGCATATTTCGATGGAGGTTTATTTTCTTGCACTGAGTGGTAAGGCGCATTTTCCATAATAACAACAGACTTTTCCGGTAGGTTTGGCAATAACTGATTATGCATCTACTTTTCGAAGTTCGCAGAATTCATCTGCCCATGGTAGTCCCCCGTAGCTCTGCCTGCTGGAAAAATTAGAAGTGTATTTTCAACTAATCCAGTTTTAGCACCTGCATGAACAATTAAACGGTTCTAAGAACTGCTGTTGGTTAACACACCACGTTCAGTATCATTTTGCCAACATTTGTTAAATGTGATGTTGCTTTCAACCCAGGTTTCATCAATGTAAATTATGGGGCGCCCCTCCATTCTGTAGTGGAGAATTGATTTTAAGTATTTACAACGCCAGTGGAAAATGTGCGGTCTTTCCACTATTAGTTTCCGAGAACTGTTAACACCGTTTCCATTAAAACCCCATTTCTTTCAGTATCCGCCTGAGCGAGTGAACATCCCATGGAAAATCAATTTTTTCTCTCAAAGCAACGAGACACTTAGGACATGTTGGTACTTGTTTCTGTACTAATTGAAAATCATGAATGACGTCTCTTATTACTCTCCTATCAAATCTTTCATGCGGACGCTTTCGGTGTTTGCCTGGTGTTGACAGCAAACTGTTACAAGCATCAGCACCTTCTTTGCGAATTCTGGAAACGCTTCTCATAGAAATTCTAGTGTATTCTGATGCACGCAGATTGGATTGAGATAATAAATGCTTTATTTGACCATCAGTAGCTTCTCCGTCACGTTTATTTATCACATGTCTGGTCACCTCCCTCGCTTCGCTGTGTATGGTTTTCCCTTTCTTCCTAGACTGCGCTATAATATACCGTCCTGATACGCACGCAACCGACACTAACTCGTGACTGACTTCCAGAGAGCTGTATATTTTGGGATGACTAGTAGCGAGTGTGACCCGTTACTCTGACAGCTGTCTTTAAACGCCGGAAGGGGGTAAGGGAGGGTTTGCGGCCCCGACCACCACCCCGCCTCGCAGACTTGCCTTCTCGTCAGCTCCCTATATAGCCCATCAGAGATTCGAACGTTGTACATTGTCTTCCGAAGATGATGCGTTAATAATTACGCTCACCTTATGGTCGCCATGTTTATGACAGCATCCTGTATGGCCAGAAAGGAAGCCGATGAGCCATGAAGTGTGAGAAATACATGAGCAGGCGTAACCAACGGTTTATGGGAGGCAGAAGAGTATCTATATTAGTATAAGTAATGTACGTAACTTGTAGTTTTGGTAACATAAATTTTGTTTTTGGTTATTATAAATTATTCCTTACCAGAGAGACATTATATTCATATTTTACAAGATATTACATAGGCCTACATTAAAAAATGCGTAATATTTATGTAAAATATTTTATAGTTGTAATAAGACGAAACACTGTTAATGATTATAATTTTGTATAACATCATCTCATAATTATGTGTCAAGATATCGTATGTTGTGCCTGTACTACATTGTAACGTAAGTATCTAAAAAAACTAAAATGCCATTTTAGAAAATGTTACCGTCAGTAGGAAACCGAAGGAGGAGGAGGAGTGGTTTGTCTTACGCTCCGGTTACTTTGATACACCAAGAGAAACCCAAAAGTGTTTGTTTTTATTGATGAAAGACGATCAGCCCTTACCATTTTCCAGGTTCAGCAAAGCTTTGGACGTGTGCGTTCACCGACAACTTGCATTCATTATACACCGTAAGACCCAACGAAAAGGTATGCATTGTCAACTCTGGTGGGTAGGAGAAAAGAATACAAAAAATCCATCCGAGCCTCGTATAGACATAGTAGCTTCGTAGCGATTCGCCACCCTCAATTACAAGGCGTAGTTTTTACTCCATGCATAGTAAAACACACGCGATACCTTCACAGCGCACACTGCTGTCGTACGGCAAGAACAAAACAGATGAACCATGAATCAAAAGGTTTTTAATTTCCTTTGCGAATTCTGTCGAAAGGTATTATGTATTTGCATATGTTTTTAAGGCATTAACTTAATTAGACCAACAGCCCGGAGACTAAATATTCGTTGTGATAAAATAAGTCGAAAATGTACTACCACTGTCACATGAAGCGATTTATTCGAGCCGTCCTCTTCACTGAATTTGCAGCTGAATTGCAATGTCACTGTAGCAATTAGAGAAAGGATTTTAAGATGAAAAGAAAAAATGAATGTTTGGACATTGCATAAATCATGGTTGTAGAGAAGCCAGATAGTCGCCACAGCACTACTTTATAAGGACTACTTTTATGTTTCCCAAGCATCATCTATTTGCAAACAACTATCAGGTATTATTGTGTTTTTAGTTAAATTCTGGAAACAGAATCATCGACATCTGAAGTTTTAATATTGTGCACGCTTTGTTCAGAAATAAGGACACATTATTTAATGGACCCGTAAAATGAATTTATGAATTAAAACATTCGGATTATAAACTAACGTCGTGGAATACTTTGCAATAAAATTGAAACTCAAAGCTACCTATCTTTTTGCATTTGGCAATATCGCAGCGCTACCCTTTCAACCTGCACCCCCAGCCTGTTCTGGTTCGGTGCCTGTCTGCCTTCAAGCTACAATGCTAAGCTAGCTTCGTTCATTAGTTTGTCAGTTCAATTACTTTCTTATAAAAGTAAAACATAAGATATAAACTTTGTACGTTAATAATCTATACTTATACAAGATGAATGTATTGCAATATATTTGTATCATTATTTCAGTTTACTTACTTGAATTACGAAATGAGTCGCGGTATTCTCCCCTCCCTTCGAAATACCATCAGGTTTAAAGCGTTCCGGGACTATCTACATTTACGACTACACCGCACACTTTCAGAACTGTCACTGCCATGCAATTAATCCGGGTAACACATTTATTTTACACTAATTTTCATGATGTAAATAGCGATTATTTCAGTAACGACGGATTATTAATTTGCAAGTAAAATTAACCAAAAATATTACAGTTGTTTTTTTTTTTTTTAGAAACTTTCATCCGTATCTAATACGTCACTCGTAAGTTCATTACAGAGGCAGTGAAATGATTACCTGCGTGCAGCATTTCAAACAAGTGAGGTGATAGCATGTGTTAAAACGGGCATGTATGTTATACACGTCGAAAGGTCACATTCAGCCATGTTTTGTCATTAATTCCCCTTTAACGTCGCAATACCATAGAGTCTTCATATTTAATGAATTATCATATCTTTGAAACTAGTGAGTGTACATATCACTAGGTATCTGACATTTATTGTAGATACAGCAAACGTTCTATGAGTCATGGCTTGCAATAATCAACAACAACCATAACATTTCTGATGATACATGTCAGCTGTCTGAGTGTTGTCTAATTACTTATTTATTTTAGATTGAAAAATGGTTATAACGAGTACTTTCAGGACGAAAAGTTTGGTATAAATTTCTCGCAAAGAACATTCAGAACTACCTTCTTTACAGTGACATACGATAAGAGAGTCACCACTGCAAACCTGGTAGTTGCTCTCTACACGTCTGCAAAAGTGCACGTCAATTCAGTGACTTGTGCACATATGCAACTAGCGATTACACGAGTGCTATAATGCCAACCTTATAGCCCTTTGCTGCAAAGACGCAATAGTTACCGGCAAGGGTGGGGGAGACCTAAATAGGCCCTTCCGTTTGGGGAGACAGAGAACGGCAATTATGCCAGAAGTATGTCAAACAAAAGGTTTTTAACGTTGTTCGATACTAGACGAAACCTATAAAAATGTTTACTTCTAAATGTATGAGTTTAGACCTAGACGTACAACCATCTGTCGAACCCGCCAGTCACCCGTCCGTCAGTCAAATCCTGATACTAATTCAGACTCACCTTCAGCAAAATCAAATGGAGTACGATTAGTATCCGCTAAAAAAGAAGAAAATAAACATAAACAAAGAGAAAAAAAAGAAAAAATATAAATAATAATATTGAAAAAAATTAAAATCAAGTAAACAATAACTACCAGTAATAACAATAAAAGACAATAAAATCAAAAATTAACTTACTTCATAAGAAATAGTTTGAGCTACAGGCCGAAGCCCACCTAATAATGCATAATTAGAATTAGAGGATCAACCAGCAATTACAATACTACAAACATTTAATTTAGCACAACAAAGAAAAAACATAATACCCGAACTATATACAAAAATATTATCGTCTGTGTTTTCATCCGTCGGTTGAAAGCGATAAACAACAATCCGTCGTCCGTAAATCCTTCTGTACGGCAAAATTTCAGTGTGAATAGGTACTTAACATTGTATCTTTCTTTATTTCGAGGCATGTTTTGGTTGGAAATACATTTTAGAGAGAAAAACACTTTTGGTAAATAATTTTTTTTCCGCGATAATAATTTATACTGAATTATCGTTTACATTTAAAATTCCTGAATTTACCAGCAAAAGTAAATAAAAAACAGATCGACCGCCTTGCATTATATTTCAAAGTGCGTATTCGCTTCTACAGAATGTCGTCAGAACACGATGGCTCAGTGTGATATTTTCACAATCTAAGGGGACAAAATTATATCATCAAAATGCATTTGTGATAATGGGAATTAATATAAGCTTGTTAGTATTAAATTTAAAATACATGTTTCAAGGTAGATTACAGATCGTATGTATGTACGCAAACAAACACAAAACGTACGAGCAAACATGTAACCACAAAAACGGTTTCAAACGTATTCCACATTAAAGATAATAGACCTTCGCAGAACACATTAAATGATAACATATATGTTAATATAAAATACTGCAGTGTGTACAAAATACTAGTTCCTACAAAATTGAAATAATGTCAAAATATGTTACAACTATTAATAATATAATATATAACTATTAGTAGCATTGATAATCACGTTTACTACCGATACAGTGAATATAAGAAGACAACCGCAATGTGAATGCATATATGATGATAACAATGAACAAAAAGGAGTACAGTGGCTTCACTAACTATGAAGAAGTGCAATACATAATTCACACATAACTTTCCAAACCACTACTGCTCAATTAATCGTCTGTTGTGTCATGCGATGAATAACGGTGTTATTCGTTTGGAACATGCAATGAAGGCGCCTCCAATAAATTGATCACTTCTCCCGTGATACGACTGAGATTTGTTTTAGAGAGGGGGGAGGGGGACTCGTAAACTAGCAGCAACTGTATCAGAGGTAAGGAGAATTCTGTGTAGCAGATTGGAAGTGGCGTGACATCGTGATGTTTTCCTCGTAAACAGTTCTGTGCATCATGTGTTGTGTTTATTTCCAGCCTTTTGTGCTTCCTCCGAGAGCTGGCCAATGCAGATAATGCAAGAAAAGAGCATATATATTCTGTGACGTAACACTTTATGTACACTCACTGACATTTCGTAACCTGAGTATTTGTTCTCGTACATATACATTCGTGGTTTTTGCATGTGACTCACATTTATCATTATCGATCTTGAATCCAGAACCTAATACCTCCAATATCTCATGAAAGCGTTTAATGAGATTACCATCAACGCCAGTTATTCTCGCAGATATGTCCTCGTGTCTGAAATATTTACGAGCAGTGATGCCCTCATTGATGTTCCCTGTTTGATCTCGTGGGTAGTTAACAAGTAAACTTAGGATTTTTAGAAAGTCTTCTTGCACCTATTTCTTTCTCAGGAGGAATAATATTTTTATTGTGTACTCCTTATACTTGCCAGTTCTTTATTTGCAATCTATATGTAATAAGAATGATGCATTCAAAGAAACGTATCCAGGAATGAAGAGGAGACAAATAAAATGAGAGGAAGTCTCTATTAACAGTTTTAGCTGAAATTTAACCTAAGTCATTCATTTCCCTCGGTTTGGCTCCACACAAATTACATACGTTAGTAGAACTTCATTACTAAACTGCGTTGCAGACTTTGCCGTCTATCATGCAGACAGTTAGTGTCATCTTTATAGTAAAACCTATTGGAGTAGGTGTCAGTTTACTGATTTCATCCCCTATTCTTCATATTTTGTCAGTTATCACTTACACTGTCTCCTTAGCAAAAACAAATTTTATGGGACTGCAATGTCGTGTTGACAACGGTGAATGGTTATGCCAGATTACTCTTATATCTTCCAACGTAACCAATTGTATTCGAACCATATAAATTTAAAAGAGACTATCGTCAGTTTCATGATATTCAGAAAATTTTTGCCTATGTCTGCTTTGTTCAGATCCGTCCCAACCCCACTTTATTATAAATTCTAATTCACTGCTCTGCAATAAATGTAGTCACTTAAACGTATTTTTGAACCTCTGCTAATCTTGTGATTGTGTGGTCTACAAGAGCTTGTAGTGGAACTTCTGCTGATATTTCTGTGAGAAGTACCCCTGAAAGGTAACACTTCTCTTTGGCGATTCTTACTTTATTGTGAGCTGGATAGAGAGCATTTTGTAACATTTTGGAACTGTTACAAATAATGTTGTATTGGTGAGTTGTGAGATTGACATCCACTATTAAAGCAAGAACTTCATCTGGAGAAAGTTTCGCCCTGTTTCGTCTTTGGTGGAACGTTTCGCGTGACGTATTCATTCCAGTCCCTCTCTGTGACGAGGCACTTGTAAGCTCTAGCACAAGTACAGCAGAATCCATCTTTCCTTCTTGTCGCAACTTCTGTTCCGTGGACAATAACAGATCCTGTTGACTTGTTTGTTCAAGTAGACATTTCACTTTCCATTTCTTTGACTTCAAGCTACAGTCACTAGAGGACTTTTGGGGCCTGCCAGGTTGACCTCGGGATGTGGTAGGTGATAATTGTATGACACCAGGGAATTTTAGACTCCCCTGAAAACAGGAAGAATTATTTGCTTTAAAACTTTTGCGATGTATTGATGCTTTGTTGAACCTTTCTTCGTGTTTGTGACTAAAGGTCCCAATCGTTACCTTAGTAGACGATATCGTTTCATCGGACAGTTCGTATTCGCCAACTGACTGTAAAACATGCGCGAGTAAGGCGTCATATTGTGTTGACCGCTGAGTAACTATCCATATATCACGTGAAGTCCGATAGGGAATGTGTAGCGACATTTTACTAATATGCGAAAATCCGTTAAGAGCGTAAAGATAGCGAAGATTGGTTTCGCGATTTAGAAAGTCTCTAAGTTAACTTCTGAGGAGCATGTGACTTAAACATGGCTTAATAGAGTATAATGAACTAAAATTCGCGTTGTTTCTGTAACTACACAATTAAAAATATGTATTGCATAATCACGATATTGCATACTTTCTCCAGTCCGGGCAGACAAAAGTGATAATCAAAACACATTCCACCACTAAACACTCACAATTCTGTAACCAATAATAGCACTTCAGTTTGCAGTTGAATGACTTGCGAGACGCGCAGTGGACAAGCGAAGGCGAGTGACTGGTTTAGCAGCGTGCGCGACCGCCGCTTCTGCGTGCAGGTTTCGACAGGTTCCAACAGGTCCCGACAGGTTCCGACAAGTTGTGACGTATATACACGCGCAGCCAAGAAATAGAGCGGGAAAATAATGCCTCATCGAGAAACTATGGCTAGTCTTCTATGGAAATATGGGATTTTTATACACATATTGCTCATTTGGAAAATTGGAATTTGTCCACCTAGATACCTAGTATGTGGAAATATCACACTGTGCGCCAGTTGGAAGGCATGGCCGTTTGTAAGTGAACACGCACCCGATATAAAGACAGGAAGCGCGGCGGACGGGGTCTTTGTCACCGAGAACAAGTAGATATTAATCCGCGCTGTCAGAAGTTCCCGGTTTACCGCGAGCAGCCTACAGACGTATTTAAGTTTAACATTTAAACGCAATGAAGTTTTCTTGCCGACAAATACAATCGACATAAATTTTCTTTACTAGCCCTTGATATACACCAACAAGAATACAAAGATGAATGTTTTAATAGACGTGTTTCTTAGCCCGTTGCTTAAATGACTCTGAAGGGGCGTAACTTTGAAAGAATTAATATACTATAAATATTTCATTGATTAAAGTTTTTACTTTGGTCTTTATGAGTTTGTTTCCACTACATCATCATACATTTGTGATCTGGAAGCTGACAGAAGAATATTTCTCGCGACTCACCGCAGACGAAGTATTATATAAAAAAAAAGTTAAACGTTTATTTCCTACAAAGCATAAAAATATAACTTCATATATGCTTTTTAAAATTCTCTCACGTGTTTACGCGAAACAGCGTACTATGATTTTGTAATACCACTATTGTCGTTTCCTAACTGGATAATTTCGATATCTATTCTGTGGCAAACAAAGATTGAATTTCAGGCAATCCAAAGCACACGTGAACTGCATGTAATGGAAATTAATTTAGAACGGTCGTCAATGCTGACGGATGAAAATGAAGGATTGCATTCGCCATCAGTTGGGAGAAAATAACGCACCCTTCGGAAACATAATTGTGATTTTCGCGGGCGTGAACGCCAAACAGCGAGGCCGGCGGGTTTCAGTAAACAACGTAGTAATTGACTTTTCATTGCCTGTAATTTGATTTAGTTATGAAGTACGCATGCATGCAAGCGGTTATACCTCGCAGGTAAAATAACATAATTTATCCCATTTCATGCACAGAAGCTTATCAACACAACATTTGGTACAGAAATTAATTGTAAGTTGCCTAAAAAAAATTAATGAAAATGTAATAAACATAACTTGATGAAACAAAATTCCAAATTAGCTCAATGAGAAAAGATGCATTTTATAATATCGTAAATAAAGTGACGCGCATGAAGTTATTTTTGGGTTTGTATGCTATAGTTATCATCAGCTCTGTAACTATAAAAATCACATGTTTTATTAGATACGGTTTAATTACACCTGTATGAAATTTTGCCTAAAAATTACCGTATTATATGTATATATAACCAATCAGAATTTATAATGTCTCATTGTCCATCATGCAACACAAATTTTTGTGTAAGATACGTTTCATGTAACCTAAAACCAAGCAAGACTTTTTGTACTTTTTTTTTGCCTTAGTATATATACTTTTAGGTTTCAGAACATGTATTCTTACTCAAAAGCTTTATACAAAGAAAAACATAATTATAAGTATGGGATGATAAAGATATTTTATAAATTTCATACACCTTTTCGCGGCCAGCCCCACTTGTTCGTAGTAATATACTACCATATATAATTTTTGGCTGTTCGCGGTTACCTGAGTTTGTTTGGTAGAACTGCTTAGGATCTTCTTTTCTGTAAATTTTGTATCCTTCCACCATATGTTAAATCAACATTCCCACGGATCACTGTATCCAAATTAAATACATGTTTAAAATATTATAATTCTTATTTCAACAAATCCAAAAATTAAAAAAAAATTAAATAAGTTTAGTTTCCACAAAATTTAAACGTTACTCTTTTAACACTACGTAAATACATGGAAATACTTTTGTAAATCGCTGCCAACTTTACTGGGAGTTGCCGTTCATCGTGTCCGTTAAAATATGTGCAGTAAGGGGCAGATATATTTTTCAAAGGTTGATTTCTGAAGTGCTTATTTAACAGCGAACAAACTATAGCAACATTCTAAATCAAATTAATCTGTCTTCACGTAAATTTGTGTGAACTCACCAAGGCACAGGTTCTGGCGCATATTATGTGAAGTACAACGCTCATTTAATTTTTGTTGAACGAGAATGTTATGTCGTTCTCTTGCATGCCTGGATCGCATTTGAGAAGTCGTGGGTTTAAATCTGGCCATCTACGCAGGGTGTAGCTTACCCATAAACATTCTGGGGTACTTTTTTGATATGAATATTCCAAATTTCTTACTCTTGTGATTTATATTCTTATTACCCACAAATCATTAAAGTTGCAAAAAAAGTTTTATAACTTTTATAAACCAATTTTTCAGCGGGTATAATGTTTTAAAATATGCAAATAGATATTTTAATATTTTTCGTGACGGTATGATTAGAGAGGCGTCTTCCTTTATGAGCGCAGTGACTGACTTCGAAGCGAAAAGATACAAGAACAGAATGAACAAGGATGCCACTATTCTGAAAAAGCATATCTGCATAGATTTAATTAATGGAGTGTTATCATGTAAAAAAGAAAGGATATTATTGACTTAATAACCAAGTACCTTTTCATTTTCAAGCTATACTATATACTTTCGCTTAATATTGCATCAGTTGTGGTGTGGAAATACTTGTCTAAATGTTTTCAAAACCCAATCTACTTGTGTTTTAAAAAATTGCGTATTTATTCTCACTGTTCCTGATATAAATATAGTGGATACCCTGTTATAAATGCTTGTCCGTCTCAGATTTTAACGTTATATATTTTCAATAATCCAGGATTTTCATTTATATTTTAAACAGAATTGAAAGTTTTGTCGTACAGGCATATGTAAAGATTTTGACTTCAAAATGAGAAAATAAATTTTCCAACATGATTTATCAAATTTGTCTTTGTAACTCTTACGTAGTTCTTATATATTTCGTCGTGTAATATAAAATTGTCGTTCACGAAAAAAAATATATAAAAAAATTATGCGTTTGGATTGTTTGCTTTGTTTAACTTGTAAGCGCAAACCCCAAGTAAGTAGTGTTACTAAGAAAATGTTAACTGCAAATTTTATTCGTTTTCACAGTAAACGGAAGAGAGTTTGTTTTCTAATTCCATAATATTGTTTATTGTATTAATTAAACAGCTGTTGCAGTGCTTTTAAAGTCTTCGTAAAAAATTTCTACTGGCGTATCAATCAACATTTACACTTCTTGAGAAGATAAAATTTTACTTAATAATATATGTTATTATATCTAATCTATATATAATCTATATATTATATATATAGATTATAATAAACAAAAGTATTTTTTTATTAATTTACATTAAATGGCTTTACATGTAGGCTACACCTACACGGGAAGAAATTCAAACACGTAATCGTTCGCTTGGTAAATACACGATATGAGACCCGCATGGTTACGAACTGGTATTAGATTAGAATTACCACAAATATGAGTTTTCTTGTTGCGCCAACAATGAGCAGTTACTCATACCTTTCAACGCTTCTTAAACGAAAAACTTTGCTGGCGACATTTTGATGCCGTCCTTTGGCGAAGCGTTTTAAGTCCTCATTCGAAAAAATTATTTATACGCTGGAATTGTTAATTAACAGGTGAGCTCAGTTACCTGTTTACGTGTCAAGGCCGATGGTGGTGTTGCGTCTTTTACGTCAGCATCCACGCTGCTTGCGGGAGTTCTCGCAAGCAAAGAAAAAAAGCAGACAGACTGCCAGTCATTGTTCGTAACTGTTTTCCGCTTTCTTCTTTAATGCCCTCTCACAGTGACTAAATTTGCATTCTAACTGTTTCATACATTCTTGGTAAAATAAATTTGGATATTTCTGACGTTATCGAGACGTCGTTATTGACGCTATGTTTGTCTAGAAAAGTTTAATGGATCCAATTGCCATCAAACAATTTGAGGATTAGAAGGGTTCTTAAATTTATTTAATGTTTTAGAGGTTCAGCCAATCAGAATCGTACATGACAAAAATAAAGTCTTTTCCGATATGACGAATATTTAAAATAACGAAAAATTCCTGGCAACGAAAAAATATTATGCAGATGATTAATTTATTTATAAGCTCTTTGAGTATGAATAATATTCGAAGTGATAAATTCACAGTCATATTAAGAAATCAGTGGCATTAAATTTTACTGCGCAGGAAATATATCTGATAACCACAACTGACATTTATTAACGAAGTGAAAATACAGTAGATAACAATATTCTTCACATTTCTTTCTGTAGTTCAGCTTCTCAAGACCTCACGGTTAAGAGCCTCTGAAATCTCTTCACTCACTCACTCACCCACTCTGAAGTGGACTGCACGGAAACACAACGGCAGGATCTCACTTCGAAAATAATGTTTTTATGAATTTACATAAGATTCCCCTTGTAAAACGATTTGACAGTTTGGCAAAGTATATTCAACATTACGAACGAAAATAAATCTATCTGTCCCCACCACCAAGTTGATAAAGCTCTAATTTTTAAAATAATTTTTTAAGGCACTGTCTTGCCTCTTCGTTGACAATGATGGTGAGGTGCCTAACTGTGATGTAAAAGTCCTGCATTCGCGTATTAATTAAGACTTGTGTGTTTATTAAATTAATTTTGGTTTAGCCCATAAGCCTGTCTTCTGGCAAGCCTTTACATTAGGCGGGACATTTTACATAATGGATGGATATGAGAACCACGCTAAATAAAATCGTCTCACGTAAAATAGTTTCACTAGACTACGACTATAACCAAAAGGGTTAAACCACACATAAACCAGCCAGTTGTGTTTGAAATCGCGAGAACCAATTTATATATATATATATTTTTTTTTTTTCAATTTCATAATGAATTTTTTTTTTAAGTCATTGAAATTGAAGATCTAATAGTCAGCTTAGTATGCGGCATTAAAAATATTCGGTTAGTTTTTTTTGACAAGAATAATTTATCTGATAAACAAACTTCTAAGATAAAAAAAAGATATACATATAATATAAATGTGTGTTTGTCTATATATATATATAATCCGAACTAATCTCCGTCTAAATAGCAAGAAGGATATTTGTATACATTATTTCTTAAAATGTAGGGTGATAGATAATCTCGTAGAAGTGTGTGAAGACATTCTGTGTCAGAGCCGTTGTGACGCACCGGATAGAGCGCTCACCTCCCACGAATAAGAACCCGTTTCGGGTCCCAGTGGGGTCTCTCCTGGATTTTTGCACGTGGAAAAGTCGTGCCGGACTATGCAGCTTGTCAGCGGGATTTATAGTAACAACAGAAACTGTATTTTATTTACCTACAAATAAGACAACCCAAAATATCAAAATGTAATTTTTTTTTCTACAGCAACACTGTTTCATAAGAAGACTTATTGCGAAAATAATACATATCTTAACCCGTTAAGAAAACTAAATTCAGCTTCTTTATTTTTTTGCGTTCATATTGGCAGCCATTCAACGAAATACTGTTCGGATTTATACGTACACTCCCTTAATGAAGAGAAAAATCACAGCATAATGTTTGTTGCAATAGAATTTATATATATATACATATGTAGAGGAGAGGAGGGTATTATGGAATAGTCGGGAAATAAGTAATACCGAGGTTTCGGCTCTGTTTTGTGCTGCTCTCACGTGGGAATACCATGAACTACTCAAGAAAGACTCCCATGATGCATTGCAGTGAGAGTTGACCGCTTGTTGTTGTCGTACCACTCGTTACAGAACAAAGTGTGTTTTGTGATTTTCATGAGTTTTTGCAGGTTAGTTTAAAATATTTTAACATAATAGTACACACGTGACTTGAGCATTGATGTTAAGCATAATGCACACTAAAAGAATTTTAGTTGGTTAAACTGGGATAGTTTTTTAGCTGGCAATGTTTTGTCCATCTATTTAAAGGTTCATTCTCCAAGATGACGTGTCGGGTATTATGGAATACTAGGTATTTCATAATACCCGACGTAAAAGTCTAGTATTCCATATAACCCAACAAAATATACGGAATAAAAATAAAGTTAAAAATTAGTTTTGAGTATAATATTGATAGCAAAACCAAAATTATTAATTATATAGATAGTAATATAACATAATTTAAAACCAGAGTACATGGTTTTAAAAGCTAAATCCATTGGAATGGTAAAAAAACATAATTTTTCTGTTATTTGAAAATTAGTCTATAGTCTAGATCTACAAATCGTTTGTTTTCAGATGTGTTTTGTCTATTTAAACCTAACCGCCCTCCTTCTAGTTGCAAGAGTTTTAAATAGTCTGTTTTTTTTTCAGATATCCCTAGAAGGAAGGAAGATGACGGAAAGAAGCGAAAGCTTTGGTGTCAGACGCAGATGGCTAAGGCTATAGAAGCTGTTCGTGAGAAGAAGATGGGGTACCTTATGGCTTCCAAGGAATTCCAGGTCCCCACAGCGTCTCTCTTCCGTCTTGTCAACAGTAAGGAGAAAAATGCAAAGGTAACAGCCTCAACTACTCTTGGCCGTAAGTCAGTTTTTCCTAAAGAACTAGAAGACGAGTTACAAAAATATTTAGTTGAGATGGAGGCCATGTTCTATGGGCTCACAAAAAGGGATGTCTGCAGTCTTGCCTATCAACTTGCGGTTCACAATAACATACCCCATCCATTTAAGGACGAAACTGCTGGCAAAGATTCGTATTACACTTTTATGAAAAGGAACCCGAAACTTTCAGTCCGTAAACCCATGGGTACATCGTTTCCAGAGCCAGGGGATTTAATAAAGAAGAAGTAGACAAGTGTTTTGACCTGATCGATGTTGTTTTCAAAAAACACAACTATCCTCCTAACAGGATGTTTAGTGTAGACGAAACAGGTTTGTCTGTGGTTCAAAGTAAAGGTACTCATGTAGTGGGTCTAAAAGGAAAAAGACAAATTGGGTCCCTTAATTCAGCTGAAAGAGGTTCTCTCGTTACCATCATTCCCTGTATGAGTGCAGGAGGGAACTTTGTCCCGTCTCTTGTGATATTCCTGAGGAAGAACGTGAATGAACGACTTCTTAGAGCTGCTCCACCAGGGGACCATCGCATCTGGTTGGATACAGACAAACATTTTTACTAAGGGGTTTAAACATTTCATTGCTGTAACAAAACCCTGAGCTAAGTCACCTCTCCTGCTTCTCCTTGACGGGCACACAACCCACAAGTGTAACACTGACGTAATTAATTTAGCAAGAGAAAGCCATTTTACGATTTTGTGTCTACCCCCCCCCCCTTCCCCAATTCTGTCCACATAAAATCCAACCCTTGGATAAAACCTTTATGGGTCCATTAAAGTCTCACTGTAGAGAGGAAGTCAGATCTTTTTTAAGGCATAACTCAAGGCCCTTGAGTATTTTTGATATGATGGAGCTGTTTGGCAGGGCATACCTTAAAGTACAACGTGGTGACATAGCAGTAAACGGCTTCAAAGTGACTGGTATTTATCCTGTCAGTAAACATGTTTTTAGCAGTGAAGATTTTATTGCTTCTACACTCATTGTTCCTAGGCCTTAGACTACGAGACCAACAAAATGATCCTCTTCCATGTTCGTCTACAAGCTCTGATTCTCCTCAACCTTATTCTTTCAAGAGTATTGATGTGATTATCCCTGATACGTCCAAGTCAACACATTTTACCCTACCCATAGAGATATCACCACCACCTTCAAAAAAGCAGAAGTCAAATAGAGGCAGGAAAGCTGGATCTTCTTCTATAATAACCTACTTCCCATATAAAAAAGCCACAGGAATAACTGAAAGAAAAGGACAAAAAGAAGGAACCAAAAGCTTCAAAACAACAAAATAAACTGAACATTCAAAGAATTAGGAAATTGAACTTAAACCGACCTTCAAGACCTAAACCTACTAGAGATGACTCCAGTGTTAGCAGCGAAGAATCGTTTCATTCTAATGTATCATCTGTAATGGACTTCATGCCATCAACTTAACAACCGAAAACAAAGACGCTGCATATATCTTCTGTAACGGAAAATTCTCCGAAGATCAAATAGAGGAAATTTCGATTCAACGCTTCAACTGTTCTCTGTGGACTCACCTTGACTGTACCGGAGCAGAGAAAGAAGATTATATCTGTGACTTTTGTAAATAGACTCGAAGCAGAAATGACTTGCACATAATCTTAAAAGTATGGTTTTTATAGTTAAAAATAACTGTGTTTCATTAAGTCTAATTAATTTTTCAATGGTTTAAACCACCTATTCCGTATAACCCGACTATTTCATGTTAACCTCCATTTGTAACTTTTTTAAAAATTATTTTTATAACAACAAAATGAATAGTATATTTTACAAGTAACAGATCATTACAATTAGTTATGGTATGTAATCATGATGGTTTTGAGGATTTGTATTAAAAAACCAGCTATGTTATTTTTAGAAATGTAAATGGGATTCCATAATACCCTCCTCTCCTCTATGTATATGTTCGTGTGATATTTTTTGTTATGACTTGCCGTTATTTGTTGTATGTGACCCTGGGGAAATTGAATTACTCTGATTGATGTGGGGACAATATGCTTAATATATCCCTAAGCAACGACACTCTATTCAGTCATACCGAGTGTTGTTTGGTTGACAGACCCATCTGTAAATGCAGAAAATGTTCTCACATACCCATTTATAGGGATGCGTGACTTTTAGCAGGAAAATTTTATCACCAGTTATATTTAAAACACTAAAGTCCACATTCATATTTGTGACTGAATCATTTTAATCGTTCGGCTCCTCTTCTCTGCTCGCGTATAAAATATTTTCCTTATCGGAATAGTGAACTTCTTATATGTTCACTAACTCTGGGAAATGTTTTTTCATGAAGGCACACGACCAATAAATTAAGTAAAACTGCAACTGGGTATTGAAGTATGTTCTGAGTAGGGACATTTTTCACCATAATCATGACATGTTTTTAATATAACATGTTAAAACTATTTTATCGTAACTTAAAATATATATACATACGACAATACTCTAAATGATGGTTTTAATTATTCATCCACTTCTGTTTTCGTTTTTAAGTTTTATTTTAATTAGAATTTTATTTGTTTTCATTTTAGTTTTACTTCCGTAGAAATTTGTTCTTTCTAGAAATTCATGAATATAATTCTTTACAGTACACTGTCCACTGTTTTTTTATGTGTCTTTATAGATTTTGGCGTCCTTTCTATTCCACTTAACTATTTCATTGCTATACATTATATTTATTTATGTATATATATATNATAGATTTTGGCGTCCTTTCTATTCCACTTAACTATTTCATTGCTATACATTATATTTATTTATGTATATATATACACATGTCTAAATAAACATTCAATTAATTTTGAAATGTTACAAATTAATACATATAATCTATAAAGNTATATATATACACATGTCTAAATAAACATTCAATTAATTTTGAAATGTTACAAATTAATACATATAATCTATAAAGATTGAAAGCTACATTTTCTACATATTGCAAAGCGAAGAAGAAGTCTGCAATATCTAATATCTGTCAATTTATTCACCACGTGGTTACGGTGGTTAAGCAATTTAAATACTACGAAAAGTAATTAGATGTAACGTTTATTTTAGAAACATTTTATGAACTTTAGGTTGAAGCTGTTGCAAGGGAAATAGGCTGAGGCCTGTCAACAGTTTCTTATCTGGAGCAGAGGATTTGGTTGCGGCAACAACACAAATGCTCGTGATTTTCAAAAGGGGCAATCATTGGCTAATGGGGCCACGAATGTTCGTAGTCCCGCGCTCTGACGTTTCTTGGAGCCGCGACCTCGCTCCGATCCCGGGAGAATACGTGTCATGCTTATTTACATTTTGTAACTCGACGTCTTTCACCGTTTCCAGAGCTGACAATGTTTACACTATCTGCTCTTTAATTTCCTTAACTTATTTGTCGTGAAAGCCACAGCATTTTCTCCCTTCGAGGGATCATCTGTTCAAAAGACCGTTATTTCGGCTAGTCATTTATGACACAAGATAATCGGCTTATAAAATAACTTCAGAAAAAATTATATTTTACTTTTCCGTGAAATGGTTTTAAGTCGTACAATATAAGAGTAGTACTTTGAGGCCAAACGACTTTTCGACCAAGTGACAGTCCTAATTAATGGAACTCCAAGAGAATAGTCTAGATTCATTTTTGCGAAAATTTCAGGCCAAATTAATAAACGAAGAATGGTTTAGGCCTTCGCCTTTAACAGCGGTTTTTTTCCACCCCACTTATTGCAAAGCTAAAGAAGTGGTTTAAAAAAGTTTATTTCCCCTAAATGTTACTATAGAAATTGTACGTGATTACAATATATTTAACTAAAAATAATGAAGTGGTTAAATTTAAACTTTGTTGTTCTTGCGGTTTTATGAACCGATCTTAAAAGAGCCGCTTGCGTAATGGCTTCCAGATTTACGGGTTTTATCGCCGCGTTGTGCTTATGGCTTTCCTGATAGGAAATGCTCCTGGGTTAAACATTTCCTTGATTTAAGGCATTATAAGAAATCGCCATTCTCACATGAATTTTCCGGTTAGCGCAGCATGTGTGAGAAGGTAGAACAGATTACGTGAACGATCGTTCGTCCATCGATGGAGCATTAGCCCAGAAACTGNGCAGCATGTGTGAGAAGGTAGAACAGATTACGTGAACGATCGTTCGTCCATCGATGGAGCATTAGCCCAGAAACTGAGCACTGCCCCGTTAAGAAAGATTGCCTTTTTCCACAGCTGTGCAGTGGTTTGGAAATTGACGTACGTTAACGAGATTTCGAGCCTATAGTTTACGCTAAAGAAGATGAATTCTATGATTAGAAATTCTAATAAAAATAACTTAGGTAATTGAAAGTTTCAATTTCAATAAAACAATTTCATAATANTAGCACTGCCCCGTTAAGAAAGATTGCCTTTTTCCACAGCTGTGCAGTGGTTTGGAAATTGACGTACGTTAACGAGATTTCGAGCCTATAGTTTACGCTAAAGAAGATGTATTCTATGATTAGAAATTCTAATAAAAATAACTTAGGTAATTGAAAGTTTCAATTTCAATAAAACAATTTCATAATACTGCAGCCTTGTGATTTTCCTCTTCCTGTTTTGGCCACGATGGAATTTGTCACTAATTATATCTATCTTATTTTTAAATACAAAGGTTAACGATCAGTATGATGTAATGGTAATTAACATTAAAAATTATTAATTTAAATACTTATTAAAACTGTTCATTAATAAAGTTTAATAAATTACGCAGTTTTCTAACACTTATACGATCTGATTCTTGTAGAATCTAATTAGATTTTACGTTGCACAGTTGCGTACAAAAACTAACTTCCTGATCACAGTCTGTTCGGACCTACTCGGTATTTTACTCGGCACTCAAACATTTTTGAGCCATGCAAGGAGTGAGAATCCTTGCCACATAACCGTGACGTGTTAACAAGCCTGGCAACTGAGGACTTTTAAATGTATATATTTTCTGTTAAAATACATTGCTATACTTCCAGAAACCTCCGTTTTTGACCGAAGTATAACTTGCGTTTGTATTTCGAAACGCTTAACTTCTTCGTATGTAAGAGGTAGGCCGTTTTTTTTTAACTGAAATTATTTTAACAACCCCATAATTCAAGCTGAAAATAACGGCTTGTCAACATTTTTGTGGAAAAACCGTCAACATTACTCATTTTGCTGGAATACTTTCTGGAAGGAAGTACATTTGGAACTGATTTGAGCGTCAGATCACTTCCAGTAAAACATATACTGAAATGATAATCAGTCAGACCACAGCAAAGATATCAGATCAGACGTTAATATTTTGTCGGTAAAATATTGTAGCTAAATCTTCACTCATAAATATAATTTAAATTTTTCACATCTCAAACAATTTGAAATTTTATGTTAACTTACTCTCAACGCACACTGGTAGATTGGCACGTTAAATGTACGTATTCGAGAAATAGAAACTTAAAATGGATCTGCACAAGCGTTCACCATACATACTGTATATCAACATATATATAAAATTATAGAATACAACACTCTAGAAATGGCAGCTGGGAATGGAACCCACTACGCAAGCCGAACATTTTGACCACATATACCTTAAAGTTAATTAATTGGTAAAGAAAATGAAGCAAATTATATAAACTGCGTAACTTACATAAGTCAAGCTTCTCCTCAGAATACTTGAAATATATGTACATATTCTGTTTTAACTGAACAGCTTAGAATTTAGTGCTATATAATTTCATAAAAATTTTTTTTTTTCTGTAAGTTTCCGCGGTTATCACCAGGCACCAAAAATGCGCGGGGTAATTCTTGTAGGAACAAAATTTTTCAACGGCTTTTAAAAACGTTCTGCTACTCGGCCGTTTTGATAAATCCTAATGGATATAAAAGTGTATAAAACATCCAGTTCAAGTATTTTAAAATAAAGAAAGATAGTATTAATGATCACAAATTATCTTCGTCTTCTTTTAATATATGTTTGACTCCGGGGTTACTTAAAATATGAATTTCAACATGAATGTGTACTTAAGTCTGTGTGTATTCTGACTTCTACATTCTATAATTACGCTAAGAAATTGACATATATATGCATATATTATATTATCTTTAATTATGTAGGTTTTAGTCTTGTGTTCATTGTCACTTTAGATATCGCATTGGTTTTAGTTACTTCTTCTCTTTGTTTGGTTTCGGGAGTCCAAAGTCGAAGTCTCACAATGTCGCGAGAAGTTTAGTCATTTGTTCTATTTATCCCTTCTTAAATGAATGCCTTTGTATTTGACTAGGAATTTTGTAAATTTAAGTACAATTCGTTAAACTATGCATGTTTTTGTATAAGAATCGGATTTGCTACGTCCAGGAAAAACATTAAAGTATGAAGATTTTAAATTTCTTTATGGCAAACCAAATATTACTCAAAATTTTCCAAAATCTTTACGGTTTTTAAGACATTGGAAGTGTATGGAAATTCTTTCAAGGCACTCAAATATTCATACTTTGTAATTTACGTGACTGTGCAATGATAAATGTCTGTATATACGTGTAAGACTACGTAATTTTTTATGTAAAAGTTTTATAAATTTCATATTTTATTTAAGTGTATAGATCACAGCTGATATTAATACCACTATTGTAATAGAGCTGGCTGGCTCATAAATTTAGTGCGTAGTATGCTAATTAAGAATATAAAAACAAAACAAAATGTATATCAAACAAATAATGTTAATTAGCAACAATGAAAATATTTAGTGGTCGTATCAAACTAGTTAATCTGTTTTAAGTGAAATTACATGAAAAGTACTGATAAAAGTGTACAACATAAGTTAAAATTAAGAACACGGTCCGGCAACTACAGTGTTAGAGAATCAATGCATAGAGTCGGCTCTCATGGCATCGATGTTACGAGTCGCCTATCCACCGCACCACCGTGGTCTCAATAAGCCACGTCATCGTGGCCCCTCAAGCAGCGATTTGTCTATCCACCGCACCACCGCGGCCCCAAAGAGCCACCCTAATCTCTCCCACTCCCCAATGCATTGAGTCTACGAGAAGGATAACTGCCACTAATCGTTATTCACTGCAGCTAGTTAAATTGAACGGCCATCAAGGTGAATACACTACAGCTCCATCGAGTAGAGAGTAGAGTGCAGACTAGTTCCTCGCCCAACATTTCAATTATACGCTCCAAGTCCACAAATACAATTTGCCTCCATGTTTTGTGCCTGGCTGGCCGCTACCAGCTCAACAACGTTGTTCAACTGGTGGCCCACTTTATAGGGGTTCATTGTAGCTTCGGAGATCGCTGCTTTTGGCCAAAAATGTTTCGTCGCAAAGAGAAGCCTCGCAAACGTTGAATGTGCTGTGTAAGGTTTGTTTTATATGAATGTTATGCTTGCTGCTAGCTACAGCTCTGGAGGCTTTGTTTGTACGCTTCGATTCTTGATTAGACAGAAGTGTCCTCCACTGAAACACTTAATTTAGAAAATTCTTTCTAATATATTTAAGTAAATTACGTTTTAAAGAAGTCGTTACAGCAAACGCAAAGTCAAATAAACAAAGACCTTATGAACCATTCAACTATTAATTCAGTGCTTATAAAATCAGTTAAAAGAGTGCACTAAAATGCGCATTAACGGGTCATTTATGCGTCTTTACTCCAGTGCTTTAATCGTCGTTAAAATATCACGAAACGCGAGTACACATTCCCAGACCACATTTATCCACGCAGATACTGCAAGACGCATTTCTCGCAATGAAACTCAATACATATGACACCTTCGTCTTTAACTCCCTGTACGCTGGTGTCCTGCGCATCTGGATAGCACCATGCATCTTTTTTCTGCGCTAGTTGTCGAATAACCCGCTCCCTGCCACATGGCCTGTATAGATAATGTTCGGAAACAAAGTGCCCAAACTCCAGATATAGTTTCTTACACCAATAGAAAAACAAAAGCCATGTAAAATTATATCCGGAAACGTATTTTTACAAGAGTATTTTTATTGTGTTCTAAGGTACGGCGTACAACGCCTGGAGAACAAGGCGGTTCTATTCTATCAAGCGTGTATGACAAGTTGCATAGCAATAAGGCGCACGACGCTACATCGTAATACACTGGAGAGCGAAAAAAAACTGGTGTAGACATGCGTATGCAAATAACAGAGGTATGGAACCAATCAGAGTAACGCGATGCGGTCGGCAGCTAGATCGGTTAATGCTGCTAAAATGGCAGGTTATCAAGATTTAAGTGAGTTTGATCGTGGTGTTAAAGTCGGCGCACGAGAGATGGGACATAGCAACTCCGAGGCAGCGATAAAATTTGGATGTTCGCGTACGACCATTTCACGAGTGTACCGTGAATATCGGGAATCCGGTAAAACATCACATCTTCGACATCACAGAGGCCGGAAAAAGATCGCGAAAGAACTTGACAAGTGACGACTGACGAGAATCATTAAACGTGACAGACGTGCAACCCTTTCTCAAATTGGCACAGATTGGATTTGTGGTCTGCACTGTATGATTCATGGTGTGAATTGCCTCCTGCACACCTTCAGACATTATTCGAGTCCATGCCACGTCGTCTTGCGGCACTTCTGCGTGCTCGGGGGGCCCTTTACGATATTAGGCAGGTGTATCAGATTATTTTGTCTCTTCAGTGTAATTAAGTATCGCGCGCCTATGGCCTTACAATTTGTTCTACATAAATTACCACACCTCTGTATTCTGTACGTGTTGTATGTCGCATAATTTGAACACGACTATTTGATTTTAAATTACATTCCCTGGCATAAGTGTTTATAGCTTTTGTGTTACTATTGGTCCAAATAAACTAGGTCTGTTGTTTGAACAATGAGTTGCCTAACAATCTGTATGCTAGAACGAAACGCGGGCCGGAGCAGCAGAGACACGAAGAGCAGAGAAGGGGGAAACTTGGCCGCATACACGCATGACATAAGTTAAGACACAAAAAAATTCCGTATTAAAAAGGAAAATTTTACGCAAATGTTGAGTGAATTTATGGAAATGCAATTAGTAATGATAAACGGAACAGAGATACGTGAATAGAAAATACGGAACGTCTACACTTGCTATAAAGCTTCGGGTTATGGGTACGAACAATACCGTCGCCTACGTAAAGCTTCTTCGCAACTGTTTAACAGAATTTTATCGTTTCTGCGGGATACAGTTTATCCACGCCACTTGTAAATATTAGAACATCCAAAATTCCATTATAATACGGTAAGAATTTAGAAAAATTTAAAACACTAAAATATTACTAGAAACTGGACACGTTTCATATGTCNGACTGACGAGAATCATTAAACGTGACAGACGTGCAACCCTTTCTCAAATTGGCACAGATTGGATTTGTGGTCTGCACTGTATGATTCATGGTGTGAATTGCCTCCTGCACACCTTCAGACATTATTCGAGTCCATGCCACGTCGTCTTGCGGCACTTCTGCGTGCTCGGGGGGCCCTTTACGATATTAGGCAGGTGTATCAGATTATTTTGTCTCTTCAGTGTAATTAAGTATCGCGCGCCTATGGCCTTACAATTTGTTCTACATAAATTACCACACCTCTGTATTCTGTACGTGTTGTATGTCGCATAATTTGAACACGACTATTTGATTTTAAATTACATTCCCTGGCATAAGTGTTTATAGCTTTTGTGTTACTATTGGTCCAAATAAACTAGGTCTGTTGTTTGAACAATGAGTTGCCTAACAATCTGTATGCTAGAACGAAACGCAGGCCGGAGCAGCAGAGACACGAAGAGCAGAGAAGGGGGAAACTTGGCCGCATACACGCATGACATAAGTTAAGACACAAAAAAATTCCGTATTAAAAAGGAAAATTTTACGCAAATGTTGAGTGAATTTATGGAAATGCAATTAGTAATGATAAACGGAACAGAGATACGTGAATAGAAAATACGGAACGTCTACACTTGCTATAAAGCTTCGGGTTATGGGTACGAACAATACCGCNAGAGATACGTGAATAGAAAATACGGAACGTCTACACTTGCTATAAAGCTTCGGGTTATGGGTACGAACAATACCGCGCCTACGTAAAGCTTATTCGCAACTGTTTAACAGAATTTTATCGTTTCTGCGGGATACAGTTTATCCACGCCACTTGTAAATATTAGAACATCCAAAATTTCATTATAATACGGTAAGAATTTAGAAAAATTTAAAACACTAAAATATTACTAGAAACTGGACACGTTTCATATGTCNCATTATAATACGGTAAGAATTTAGAAAAATTTAAAACACTAAAATATTACTAGAAACTGGACACGTTTCATATGTCAAATTTGTTGAAATAAAACAATTTTAACCATCATAGGGGAGTGATAATAGTAATGGGTTCACTGAGTGAAAGACTTTGTTTAATATAACAGAATTTCGTTTGGCGCAACAATAGTAATTGTTTGTATGTTGTGCAATTCCATATTTTGTGGCTAGGACGAAATTATTTTGTAGCTGTTATTAGGTTTTTTAAATGTTTAAAATGTTATTTAGGCAACCGAAGTGTTTTTTCTGTACATGCATTATAGATTTGGTTATTTTTTTTAAAAAGGAGGAAAGTGAACCACGAGTTGAACCCGGAACGTCTGGACCCTAATGCTATACCGTAGTGTCCTCAAACATGATGACTGTTAAAGAAATGCATTTGTTTTGATATATAAATAATAAAATGCATGACATTTGTGTTGCTAAACACTTCAAGTCTCACAGTTATAGTTCTTTCCTATTGTAAATTATTTACTGAGGCAGTAAAAACCATTATTAAGAATCAAAGAATACACTAACAATTACTATTACTATACTGCCTTGGAAATTATTAACAATCTTCTGAGCTGTAATTTCCAGCGAAAATAATAAATCATTCCTATTACTCTTTATCTAACCAAATAAATGCTGGTTATGTAGAAAATAAAATTTTTTCTTGCAGCCACACATTCTATAATAATATACATGTGAAATTGTTCTTGTTACCCAAATTCTTATTGATTACAAACAATATATTCATTAAAATTTACGATGATATTTATCATCTGATGGTTGAAAGTAGTTGTAAAACTATTGTGTGATAAATACATGCATATATATCTATTATGTAAAAACAACTAATTAAGTGTTTGGCTCAACAAATTATTTTTGAATGATTCATTTTCTTCAAAGGAATAAATGCATATGTTTGGATTAAGAATATATTTGTTTACTGAACGAAATATTGATCAATGTGAACAAGTATTTTTCAAGTAAATTAATTTTATATTCATTATTAAACATTTCTCTTGGTGAACCAAGACTTTTTAATCACGTACAAATCTCGCTTCAGAGGAAAGAAATTAAAAATTGTAGAATGAATATTTTAGACAGAAACCCAATATTCATTTAGTTAACATTTTTTTAATCGCAAGTACAAAAAAATTATTTAGCAAGTTTATGAATAGGCTTAATGAGTTCACGAAAAGTTTTGTAAAATTTATGGAAAGATCGTTATTGAAAAAAACAACTAGTCCAGAATTTTACTGAGAGTTCTGTAAAATGGTATGAGGGTACTTTTGAATGAAATGACGATTTTTTTTCCGCAGTGCACAATGCCTGCCTGCATTGCAAAAATTTTGATTTATTAATATTTGAAATATTTAACGCCAGGGATTGCCAGTCATATCGGCGTCCTACCAGGCAACGCTAATATCCTGCACAAATGACAGTCGCAAAAGAGAAGTTATAAGCCACATCAGCAGTGGTATGTGATTGCGTGGCAGCGTTAAAGCTGGAGTTTTAAAGGAAATTCCTAGAAAACAATTTTAAGCTCTTGAAGGTAACGCCTCGTCATAAGGCAATATTGCGACGCATCTTCCCAAGACTGGATATGCAATACCGGGAAGCTGAATTTCTCGAACATTAGTTCCGTAACAGTATGGCATTATTACCCGCGATGGAAGTGAATGTATTGAACTGCAGATACCTTTTTGTAAAATTCTCCTCTCTTTTAAGGACGACCGTATGTTTCCGCCGCCAATTAAATCCACCCAGGTGGCGCGGGTGTTCCGCATTCGGCGCTTGCAACTGCCGCAGGCGATTGCGACGTTGCCGTATTGACTGACTAACTGGGGGTGCGAGGGAGGAGGGGGGGATTAGGACCTTGGAAATCACCCGCCGATTGTATCGCTCTGGTACTCAAGTGTCACGGGTTCTTGGGGCTATCTCTTAGATCACGAAGAAAAGGGGGAAAGTGCGAGCTTGTAAATGAAATTATTATTGTCCAAAAATCGGTAGTATGTTTCAATTTTGTAGAGTTATCAGTTGCACTCTGCATCTATACAATGATATTCATAAATATTAGAGTAAACGTTTTAAGCAAAGGTATGCTATTGAAATATATAAACTGAAGAAAGATGTTTACATATAGCAAAAAAAAAANGTAAACGTTTTAAGCAAAGGTATGCTATTGAAATATATAAACTGAAGAAAGATGTTTACATATAGCAAAAAAAAAAACATTTAAGCCAGAATTTACGTCAGAATATCATAAAATAGTTCAGTAGCTTCATTTATTCTGCCATGNAAAAAAAAAACATTTAAGCCAGAATTTACGTCAGAATATCATAAAATAGTTCAGTAGCTTCATTTATTCTGCCATGATTGCATCTACAGAAGGACCACTATGTGAATGTCTGCATGAACGCCCAGGTGAGCATGCAATTACATTTAATTTTATTATAAAAGTGTTATAGTTATTACAAAACGAATACATTTCATACGTTATAAGTAAAAGAAAAGATTAACTTACAAATTTGCTGAGAACCAAAATGCGGAAATGAAAGCAGGATGCCATTGAACACAGTAAGTTTAGGGCTGTGTTAGATAACTGAAACAAGAGTTACAAAGTTAACAGTGTATACGAAATTTCTTTCTGTTTATAAAGCAATCGATATATCATGCAATACATCACTGGCATGGTAGCAAATAAAATACACATCACTGCCCATAACTACCTCATAGTCTCATTTACGTATAAAATCCGATATCTAAAAAAACATTTATCAAACACTTGTAAGCACATAAGAACTTATCCCTTGTTGTTCTTAGTTATGAACAGGATATTAATGATATAAATAAATAACGTTAATCATACATACCAAACGACTTAATTAAGGTAGTAGTAATTACATAAATTAAAGTAATTTATAAAAAAATTACTTTAATAATTAAATGGAAAAATTCTTTACTTATAGTAGTACTGTATACAAAATTAGTTAAATTGAAGTATCAGTTGTTTTATTTTCATACTTGTTTGATTTTATTTAGTGACAATCAATAAATATTCCTATTATTAAGAATATTTATTTCAAACAGTCTGGTGTGCTGGAACACTAACAGTTTTCATTACATTTGTTAATATATTACACTGATGTATGTATTCGGCAGGAAATTACTGCACATACGTAATTACTTTATTACCAAGCCGATACAAGTGCAAGCAAACCGTTCACCATATGACTTACTTGTATTCACTATTTTGGCTTCCTTCGCATACTGCGCCTCAAGGATGTAATAGGGACCTCTATATCTCAAGTTACTCCTGATGCGGCTAATTAATAATTCCAGAAAAATACACTGTAGATGGAAGTACTGCAACTTGGGTAGCGTAAATTTCGCGAAGAGAAGTTTATTTGTGAGAATTCTTTGAATGAATTAATATATTATTTACATTCTCTGTGAGAACTCTTCTCCCATCGAGGGAATAGGTCATATTTTCTGAAAGTTTGTGTAAACTGTCACTGAAAGAGCTTGTCATATGGCTAGCATATTTTATTTTCGTTATGTAATGACCGTATGAAACTTCCTCTTGTAAGCGAGCATACACACTTGAGTCACCGTCACCTACGTAGTTTTGATATTGCAGTCCATGCAGTTCAATAGTATTACAATTCCATCCAAAGTCCATACATTAATCCATTCCGGTTGCGGGTCCTGCATAAATATTGTAACATATATGGGCTGGTGTGTCTTTCTCTTCCGACTTGTAGCGAGCACAGAAGCAGCAGAAAATACTTTTCACCCCCAAATGCAGCCTGCTATCGGTTTCTCCTCCTATATGACGCCCTTAAACATAGGAGAAGTTGACCTAACGTGATGTTTGCAATATAAAACACTGGTTGTTTTCACATTAATATTATGAATTAAAACTGTACAAAACTTGCACCGCCAGCCATTGATGACATTCCATGACCATAAAATCGTTTACTGCACTCTCCTTCGCCAATAACTGAAATGTATGGTATATGCCATCCTTAATGTCAATTGCTAAGGGAGATTCGCTTTTCTTTCCAGCCATTTACTTTCATCTTCATGAAAAGTTTCTCTTTCCATGTCTGAAACAAGATTACTGGGTTATGAAATGTCATAATAACAAATTATCATGCTTAAATTAATTTTTTATCAATCATTCAAATTTTCATTGTAAACAATGTATTTTATCATGTTTTGCGTCTTCATGTCGGAGCAACAAACCCTTGAAAGCTTTCGCACGTTTGTTACGATTCCTAGGTTTTGCAGAACGTCTGCTTCCGGGTTTATTTGGAGTCATTTCACAACATAACAGGTAAAATAAGTCGCTGTAATTGTCCACCAAAATGTTCATAAATATTTGTCCTTGTTAAAAAAAAAACTCTCTGTGAAGTTCAGTGTAAACTGAGCACATTTGAAAGCCCTGCTTAATATCTACTAGCATGTATATTTTGTATTCTTCACTATAAGGAAAATTTACATTGCCATGTGTTTCATCGCTTTATTCGTGCGTCGGTCAAGAGTAACTGTAAAGTTATTAGAAAATTAAATAATATCGTACAATTTTTCTTATTCTTACGCTTATGTCTTTAAAAAAAGAAAAAAAAGATTTAGTATATTTAGTTATCACATTTAATTTAACATATAAAATATGGAACTACTTTCCCTCTGTAATTATCAACAGCAGTGTTCCCGTTAAAATTTAAGCAGGTAGGGGCAGTGACATTTATCAAAGGTTGATTTCAAAAGTGCTCACTTGTCGTGAACAGCCTTTAACATTATGTTTTAGTGAAAATCTCCTGCTACATCAAAGGTGCCATGATACTCTCCTGGTACCCATTTCCTATGCTGAGGTGTTTTCAAGAATCAGTTAGTCAGACGCTGGAGAGAAAAAGACCAGAGTCTTATTAGTTGACTTGGGACCAGCACTAGCCATGTCATCAGCGCACCAGTCCTATTCGCACGTGCTCCGCGACCCGGCATGTTAGGCATGCTGCACTGTACACTCCAGTAACAACATTTGATCAGTCCAGAATCGACTACTCACTACTGTGCATTGTCGCATTGCCCGCCAGAACGACGTATAGACAAATTGTTTCAGTTATAACAATGCCCTTATAAATAGTTTATATTTAACCATTATTATATCACCTAATAACAAAATTAACTAAACATCGGTTTGGAAGGTTTCCAAACCGATACTGCGAACAGTCATTTTTAGATTCAAGTAAAAAAAACTGCTGTAGTTGGGACTACGCTAACATATTACGAAATACATCTCATACAGCACTATGATCATTGTAAATATGAAATTGGAAGTTCTATTTGTTCAGCTGTAAGTCTTCCCCAGAAATGCAAATTATCAACTATTGTTTTTGTTGTAAATCATAAATTAAAAGTTTATTATGTGAATTAATAATATAAATCATATCATAAATGTGTAATGAATCATTAGGTTCAATAAAAATGTTGCGTTCCGAAAGCCCTTAGTGTCACACAGTCCTTCAAACTCTCAAATTCTCAGACTGGTCACTCGAAGGCCTGTCGCGACATAAATAGTCTCACTGACCCGACATAGAATATTCCCCGCACCCCAAAAAATCTTTAAAGATAATCTCAGAAATGAAATCAGCACAATGTCAGGAGAGTGTGTGTAGCGATAGGCTTATCGTGGCGGCACATGGTGGCATCCCTTTGGATTACTACTCGTCTTACCTACACACATTCTTTCGCTCTCCCGACTAGGATGGGTAAGGGATGCAATGCAGACCAGCAAGCATATTACACTGCCCCCTCCTCAAGCCTGTTCGTTCCAAACAGACTCTATAAAATCTGGACCTCTGTAGAGTGCCAATCGGTCGATGTGGACAACCTTCGAATTTGGCCAAGAGCCTTAACATCAAATCCGAAAGACATCATTACTAATCTTCATAATACTGTAGGGGCCTTATCAACATTTCTGTAGTTTCGGGTAGTACCTTTTTCTTCTCTGCGGGTTGTCTAGCCACACCAGTTGTCCTTGAAATATATCACCCGATATTTCCATGTTATACGATAACTTCATCCAGCCAATACTGTAATTATTATGGGGCGTTGCTGAGCAATATCATTACTGCCATGTAGTCTACCACATAGTTCGCTGGAATTATAAGGGTTAGCAACTTCCTTTTCTGTCTGTCGTCAAAACAGTAGGTCACTGGGGAGGCATAGCTCTATACCAAACAGCATCCTTGATGGTGTTACCCTTGTGGGGTTGTGAACTGTCAAGTGGTAAGCGAGGACAAACAATGCTACCTTTGAATCCCAATCATTTTGGTGATCAGCCACAAAGATGGACAGGTACTACTTAAGAGTGTGGTTAAGCATCTCAACCATCCTATCCGACTGAGGGTGCAAGGCAGTAGTCCTAATCTTTTACTATCCCAGGATCTTTGTTGCATAATGGATCACAGCAGCTTCAAAATTTCTTTTGTGATCAGAAAGGAGTTTAGTGGCATCCCTAAACTTCAAGGATACATGTTCTACGAGTGGTTCGGCCAATGTATATGTTTCTTGATTTGGGAAGGGAATGACCACAGACCATTTAGTAAAGTAATCTTGGACCACCAGTATACACCGGTGACTTTTCTCTGCGACAGGCAACTATCCCCGAATATCTACTACGATACTCTCGAATGGGGATCTAACATTGTATTTATGGAGGTGATCAAGTCTTCTGGTCCTCGGGCCCTTCCCCGCAGTGCACGGATCGCACATTCGGCACAAATTATCAACATCCGACAATGAAGCCAGTAGACTTTCAGTCAAACTCTGTCGAGGGACTTATTAACATCAAAGTGCCCCCAGTCTGCCGAATTGTGCAGCTCCTTTAAGACATCTAAGAACCGGGCATTCTGGAAGGACCAACAGTAAGTGTGTGTGTTTTTCATAATTACTTTCCCAGTTGGTGTAAAGCAACCAATCTTCAGTAAGAGAGAATTACATTGTGCCCAGTATGCTTTGACTGCTGTGCTCTGGCAAGATATCTCTTCCCATTTTGGCCGACAGCCAGCTTATCTCCATTCTAAAACTTGAAGCAAAGTGGGATCATTTAGCTGATCTTTCCTAATACTCTCATCACTCCATGTACGTAACCCATCAAAAGACACAGAATCTTTCATTCTTGTATTCCGTACCTTCAGAGATTCGCCGAACTTCTTGGCATTAAAAAATGACAGATTGGCCCTCATAGCCTCCTGGAAAGTGCATATGCATTGCTGTGAAATCATCTAGATATGTGTTTCATTTCAAAGTCATATTCTTTAAGATGCTGTATCCCCAAGCTTTTTGGCTTTCGTAGCTCTCGAAATTATGTAGCCACATAATGAAGCATGGCCGGTTCTTATAATAAAATGTCTGCCATAAATGAAGGGTTGGAAATGTGGAATTACTTTCACCATGGCCCTGAGCTCCCTGCATGTAACACAGCAGTTTCTCTCAGGCTTGTGCTAAACCTTAATGTAGTATTATAGAGTTCTCTCCTTCCCATACTGAATCTAAGTTAGCACAGTTCCAATGCCTACTTCACTCGCGTGAGTATCCAAAATGTACCTGCCCTCAATGTTCGGGAATCCCAGGACTAGTGGAGATATCGAAATTTCCTTTATCTCACTTAATGCAAATTCACTCGCAGTGGTCGAATTAATTTTTTTCTTTTCGCCTTAGTCAGTTCATGTAGTGTCTTGGCAATCGTAGCGAACCCAGGTACAAATCGACGTTAATAGGAACATAATCCTAGAAAAGTGCGCACTTCAGTTATGTCAGTTGGTGTAGGGCCAATTTTTTATGACTTTGGTCTTCTCAACGTCTGTTTTAATTCCGTGGACAGACACTACATGTACCAAGAAATTAATTTTCTTTCGGAACAGATGGCACTTGGTAGAAACTAGTTTCAAGTCAGCTACGGCTCTCTACATGGAATAGAGAGTTTAAGCATAATATGTGCTCCTAAAATGTCCTTCCTGTCAGATCGGTGTCATATAAGTAAATCTGACAGATATCTAAAGGTATGACATTTTCCATAAGACATTCGAAGGTGGCATGGGTATTATAAAGTATATCCGTATATCTCACTGCATAGTATGTCTGATTGATTATCTTAAAGTTTTAGGTACGATTCCCATCAGTTCCCCATGGTTTGTTTTGTACATAGGTAATAGTAATGTAAAAGAGCTACTATTGCGATGATACAAAATACATTTTCACTAAATGGTTATATAGGAAAATGTAAGTTAACTTCCCCTGTTTTAACCGTACCTTTCCCCTTCGTAATGAATCTTTAACAAAATACTAATGCTCTTTGTTCCCCATTTCTGGTTACAGGTGCCGAATTATGTACTTTTGACTCAATATTGGTTGCTGAACAAGAAGCAATATTGGTAAGATTCATTAACTTAACATCCAAATGTGCCCAGGATGTTTTCATTCAAGAATCGATAGATGTTTTTTCCTGTTCAAAGTCGCCGCAAAAGAGAAGGTATCAGTACTAGAACGAATTCACATTCCTTAAAGTTCCATGTATTGGTAAATGAAGAAAAGAGAAATGAAAGCTTGAAAGCCTTACTGTCTCTATTATCCGTCTCAGAGAAGAGAGTGAAATGGATAAGGAATTTGGCAGTGCTTGGAAAGAGCCCTGTTGAGAGACGAGGTAAGAATGGAAGTGCCAAAGCTATGTCTAGTGAAGCAAGAACTCTTCTTCGGCATCATTGCATTCAATCAAAAAAAAAAGATTGCCGGTACTCAGGCAAGTGAGTCCAGTAACTTGATTCGAAACTAAAAATGAAAACAATGCAAGAGATGTTCAAATATAAGCATCGTGCAGTGAAAGTAGCGTACATCATCTTCCATAAATATTTATAGGAAAACTACGACCTTTCGTTTGGCAGGCCACAAGTAGATTCCTTCTGTGTATGAGGAGAAAAGCCTGAAAGTCAAGAGTCTTCATTTAAATGAGGCAGCAAAACGCGTAGGAGCCACTGAACTCCTCTGCCACAAGAGGAGAAGGAAAATGTTTTATAACCAAATTACATTTTAATAAATTTTTGCAAAAGTGGAAATGACGTACTAGCAATAAGTTTCAATTTTATGCAAAACATTAAAATGTCAGAAATCCCAGTGCAAACCATTTTTTACCTTCGTTAGCTCAGGGTCTTTGTTTCTTGTATTCGCAGTATAAAACAAAACACTGCTATGTCTACCATGAGGGTGTGGGTAGGAAAGTGCCAGATGAAGTATGTTAGTTTCTGAATTAATATTTTGAAGATGTTACCTCAGATGTCACAAAACGTCATCCGTACTCAGACAATTGCGGCGGACAAAACCAAAATCCCAATATATCAATATTTCTGCTTGACTTGACGGACACTGGACGATTTTCCCAATACGAGGACATTTGTATCTTCGTGCTATCGTGTTTTCTGTTTGATGAAAATAAATAATAAAACGACATGTTCGCTTCTACGCTTTACACGAAATCAAAAACATTATAGTTTACAGCAGAAATGTGTTTAAATTAATTGTGCAAGAAATACGTACGGATGATATTCTTGATTTTAAGGGACAGTGCAGCCATGCATTTCAGAAGAGAAAGTTCCATTCAACATCAGCCACTTTCACATTTTAAAGTATGAGGCGAAAAAACCCGGCAATGTGAGAACACAGATCTAAATCTCGATCTTGAAGAAGCACACGTTCAAACCGTCTCTTCCCAGACAGGCGAATCCAGTTTACCCGCAAGCTAAGAATATCCTGGCGGTAAAGTGCCCCTTAAAGTGGCTAAGGTGTCGTTTATCAGGAAAGTTTAACAGTACACCACAAGTAAATGTCAGGAATTGTATTTGGTAGTTTTAGATTGGCCAACTAATGACGAAATAATGGATGACAAAGGAGGAAGAACACTGGATGTAAAAATTTGTTTTCTTTGATATATTTTAGACGTAGCTACATTTTGCTTAGTACTACAGTTTTATGGCACAGTGGTAGAATAAGATATTTGATACAGTAAGTTTCAACAGCTTAATATATTTCATTAATTAAATTTTATTGGCTGACACTGCATTAAAGTTGCGTTGTTTTGAAGTTGAGTCAACTCCTCGCACGGAAATGTCAACTTTACGTCTTTCTAAACTCATTCAGGCCCAGTGTACAAGATTGTGTTCATAACGTAATTGAAGGTTATTTTTGTCCAGAACTGTACACACTGCGAGGTTCAATTCCCAACGAACGTTCCTGTGGGCGAATGATTCGTAAATCGTGTTCCTGTTTTTAGATATGAACGGTTCAGGTTTTTATGGGCGAACACGAACTATAAACCCAATGGATTATGATAAGAAAAGAAATGTTTCGTCATCTTAAGTACAACACGCATAACTTTTTTTTCGCATCTGAACTAACTGAAACCACACATTTAATCGGTTCTAAAAGGGTTAATTTAACGTGAACTCAACGCCGCGCGATTTGCACCAGAACATAACGACAGCGTGAAGTTAGCGCAACTGACTCCACGATAATTTTAATGTGAATCAGGCTTGAGTGGGGAAGTACTCACGTGGCGTGCACTTAAGTCCACGTTACGTGACCGCAGGCGCTTCGCCGGGCATTACGCGCTCATCTCCTCGCAAACATTGACGCCACATTTATTCCCGACTTCGTTTTACCGCCGACTGCTCTAGGAAACTGTTTGTGTTCTGGTATCCCGTCAATTTTCCAAGTGGGCTGCCCGTCTGGATATCTTTTTTTCCTTCATGCTGCATCGTACGGTTCATTTAAAATATGATCGTTGGTGGTGATTCATTGCCAATGTTTTCCTTCAGTAAAATTGATACGTCTTAAACAGTCCCCAAGAGTGAAAATTTTAAGGGTTTGTCCCATTTACATTTTGCTTCAGCCGTATGCCTGCCAATTATAACTTATTTTACACGACAATCTCAATTTAAAAAAACAAATATTCACCAAGTGATGCGCGTTAGGTTTGATGAACGTCTCGAATGTTAGATTGTACATTTGTTTTCGCCACTGAAAGTATGTTGGGGAATCTTGAAGACTCACCTTGCTCATTATTTTGTATTTTTCATAAGTAACAAACTCTTACTGTTTATAAAAATTATTCTCATTTACCGATATTGTTTTCAAATCAGTTGGAACGGAATTTTTTTATCGGTCACATTCATTTCGCGAACGCTAGTTATTTTAGAATAACTAATTTGTTGTCACTCATATATAGAGATGAATCTGTGCTATTAGTCAGTGAACTGATACAGAATAAAAAAAAGTCATCATAGTGACAATGATGGGCAAATCTGTAAGATACAACTTTAATCATTGTCGAGGGCCACTGAACATGTCTACAATTAGAAGGAAGCCTCTGAAATAATAAGTAGGAATTCATCACAAACGATATGGTAAGGAAAACATATTTAATTCTCCTGAGCATGTTCCCAATACTAATCGCCCATTGCCATTATAATTGTCAAAATATATTGGTGAGATAGTGAAACGAATTTTTACTTACGCTACTTTTCCAACATTTACGTGCTTTATACAAAAGTATCATTTTTTCTCTAAATTATTGTTTGTAATGAAATTCGGACAGAGGAATTATACTGAATTTTATGATCACGTATTTTTGAAAGCGCGTTTCGAACCTATAGTTACAAACAGACAATATTTCTTGTGCTTTTTGAAAAAAAAAAANATAATTGTCAAAATATATTGGTGAGATAGTGAAACGAATTTTTACTTACGCTACTTTTCCAACATTTACGTGCTTTCTACAAAAGTATCATTTTTTCTCTAAATTATTGTTTGTAATGAAATTCGGACAGAGGAATTATACTAAATTTTATGATCACGTATTTTTGAAAGCGCGTTTCGAACCTATAGTTACAAACAGACAATATTTCTTGTGCTTTTTGAAAAAAAAAATATCTATATTAAGCTAAAACATGAACATAGGTTACTGCGCAGCTAGTAAGCACACTCTACCACATATTGCCTCTAAAATCCAATGATGTTATTACAGTTGCGTGCTCTGATCAAATCAGTACGGTTCAATATATTTGAACTATTAAAAAAAAAAGGGTGTACTCTATAATTAGCTATTTCAAATCTTTAAAATGTCCAGCGAGTTACCAGAAACACCAAACGAGATTAATAGTTTTTCTGTAGTTTAGAAAACAAACATCCACACGTCAAGATAAGAGAAAGCTAAAATTTTATAAAGGGAATGTTAATACCTTTATATACGCTATATAGATGTGCAAATGCTTTCTACCCCATTCGTAAATATTTAACACAGGCTTGTGCAGATGCGGGACACTTATCAATATAAACGAAAGTATTCAATTAATTATTCAAATGTGTTTTATTTTTATACCTGGCAGGGCACACTTCAAGGCACTGACGACGAATAAATAATTTTCTTTTAGGCAAATCATATGGCTTAAGTGGAAATACTCAGGAAGGATCAGGAGTAGTTACAGCTAATATATTATTATGTGATTATATATAAAATTAATTTAAGTATTACGTTATTTAAGTCTTCCTCCATGTATGGAGAAGTAACTGGACTGCTGAGAGTTCACTTCGAAATAACAATATGTACTGATAAAAATAACTAAGCGGTCTATTGCTTACATGTTACAGGCCTGTTTATATCAATTAGTTTGTAGTGGATAGACCTCTGTGTTCAGATCGTGATTAGCTATTAACTCGCATTGTTTTTCATTCCTATTCTGTCGGAAGTCAAGCGCCACTGATGTCACCACCTAATACCAACACATTGTTTCAGTCAAACAACGATGCGTAGCTTGCAAACGTGCATTCAGGCACGAGGCGGACATGTCTTGCAGCGTCGCATCTCTGCTGGCACACATGCATGGACGCAGTTCAATGAAAAGTTTTGAATCAACCAGGAATGTAGGAAATACAAACATAACTACGTAAAACTTGTTACGCCGGGACCATCACCACAACTTATATATTTACGTAGACGTAACCTTCATCGACGTCTAAGATAATTCCCACAGAAATGGAAAAATCACATAGATTTCAATCAACGAGTATCATAAATGTATAGTTGTCATGTGCTCTTTATATTGTAAATTATGTTCAACAGTTTTGCCCTCTTACAAAAACGTTTCTCATGATAAAATTATGTGATTGTATTCTTTCCGTTTAGTCATTAATTTGTACTAATCAGAAGTTTGAAAAAAAGTGTTAGGGCCTTGTTTATTCAGATTAACAATTGTGTTAATTTATTGCCTTCAGCAGTAAAAGAGGTTAATGCTATTACAGGATCTTTGTAATAGAAGAAATAAAAACGTATTTCAGTATTTGAAAATTGCGTACTGATTTAGCTATTTTGATACTTTTTAAAAATATTCTCACAACCCTTTGGGAAAATGATGTCAATAATATTCAGGAAAGAATGCAATTTGCAAAGTAATTCCCTTTCCAAATACTTATAAAAAATATCTAAAAAAAAAAAAAACACAACTGCCGTCTCTAGAGATTTCTGCTTCCTTAATGATTGCGTACACTGCAATAATTTGGCTTGTTTTCATACAAGTCATTCTGCTATTATAAACTTACAATTGCATCTGCAAATTCTTCTGCAAAACTCTGCCTCGAAAAAAAACATTTTTCATGAAATAGGTGAAGGTAAAAGCCGTTAAAAGATACACAAAATAAGTAAATTTGAAGAAGAATCGTAAACACAGCATTTGTTGTGGTTTAACTTAAGACGTAAACCATGATTTGGGTGATCGTAAAACACGTGTACACGGAAGAGTGGGAAATAACTTGACGCCACAATGAAGAGGAAATTCGGCCCTTGCGGTGGGTTCGCTGAGCGAATACGTCGGGTGCAGGCNATAAGTAAATTTGAAGAAGAATCGTAAACACAGCATTTGTTGTGGTTTAACTTAAGACGTAAACCATGATTTGGGTCATCGTAAAACACGTGTACACGGAAGAGTGGGAAATAACTTTACGCCACAATGAAGAGGAAATTCGGCCCTTGCGGTGGGTTCGCTGAGCGAATACGTCGGGTGCAGACGCGTAAGAGCTGCACAGCGTCGTGATAAAACTTGCGGTCGCATGTTCCACTCTCTTTAATGTCGCGCAGTGGTGTGAGAACACGCCCGCGAACGACAGGTACCACATCATCGCCGACCCTTGGACGTCTTAAATGACATAAGCCATCGTGCGACTAGTATATCCTTTCATTGTGCCTACGCAATGTTGTGTAGTGTTTTTACGGACTGCACAGAGCGGTGGCCGAGGTTACCGTAGAACGTAGAAGGATGTCGACGGTTGCAGAATATCAGTGGCGTGTATCCGGTAACAGAGTAATATTATATTTCGGACTGCAAGTCAGTGTACTTGGAAAACGACGACGGAAATAAAGAGCAGTGGCATGGTTTGGCTCAGGACTAACAGTTTCACGTGGCTGAACACCACGAAGGAAACATACAAAATAAACTAAACTCATTCGAAATGGAAAGCAGGGTATGCTATGCAAATTATTAGAATTTGAGAATGACTGCGTGGGCCGAGACGGAGCAGTTGGGGATCCCAGGCGATCTAGGCCGTTGCGAATTATGGCCACTCTCAACAGAAACGAGGGAAGTTGTGTAGGCTCAAGCCGTACCTTTCCTTCAGCTCGCAACTATATTCATATTCCAACAAGACAACACCCCATCACATGTTGCCAGTAATTTCCAGGCCATCTGTACCAGTTGTGTTTGGCACTTGTTTCATGTCATTGTAGTTCCACTAATTATTTTTCTGATTTAGTTGGGGTATTTCGCTAATGAATTTTCTTTATTGGAACGTACTCTAGTTATGTTTGTTATTTTGTTTATTAACTTTGAAGTTGTAAAACAAATTTTATCATCTGGAAATTGTGTAATGTTCAAATGTTTATATGTGTAATTTCTATTATGCCTTTGTTAAGAAAAAAATTTCTTAATGTATGTTAATTAGTTACGCACATAAAATTGTGTAAATATTTAATTTCAGTTAGCAAAATGTAAAACGTAATTTGTGTATTATTATATGTCTTTCTCGACTTTCGAGTTATGTATCGATATGTCGCGCGAGACCATGAAGTCCACTAAGGTTGCTCCTTCTTCTTCGTATTCTAGCATAAAGCACGTAGTCAGCTGAAAAAGTATTCTGGTGAAAACTGTTTCCATTCTTGAGATGAACTAGCATTTTTATATGCTGTTTTGGCGGTTCACCGTTGCGCCTGATGGCTTGTCCTGGTGGCCAAACATCATCCTTCTCGTGATGTAAGCCGCACTCCTATTCGTGGCGTGGTCGTTTTGGACCATGATTCCACTTCTTTGGCCAGCACCGCAGTAACATATGAAATGTCATTTTCTTCTTACAAGTAATACCTAAATTATTTTGGCCTGCTGCATGTGCTCGGGAGTGATCCGAACTTTCAATCTTCTGAGGCTACGTTTCTTCTTCAATAATTAATTTGTATTTTTTAAACATTCTACTACGGAATGATTTTTTTAAATTTTCTCTTAATTTGAAGAAAAAGTATAAAAAATTAAGTTTTTAAGGTGAAGAAAAATTTAAAATAATGCGATCTTGGGTACCCGATGAAATAGTTATGGCCATGTAATGATTGTTCACTCATAAGCTGTTCAACACTCTCACTTTGTATAAAAATAATTTTTTGATACTCAGCTTTAAGAGAAAAATAAGGTTTTATTTATTTTATTTATTCTCATGCTTGTATATATCGTGGCAAAGGCAAAAACTAACGGTCAATATAAACGTTTTTATAAAGATATAAATAGTTTTGCTTTACTTTACTTCCTTTATTACTGTCCATGGATAACTGTAATGTTGTATTGATAGGAAAATTTTTTTTTACCATACCATAAATGTACATAATAAATTTTTTTTATATATATTATGTTGATCAAAATTACTTATTTCACAATAAATATACATAATATCTTTTCCATATACATTTCACTGATCAAAATTACAACTACACCCTAAGTGTAGATAATATATTATTATTTATATATGTTTACCCTTTTGATGTAATAAGTAAAATAGGAGCACGCTCATTATTTATGCTGTCAGTAGTAAAAAAAACCCTACTCCACACAGGAATCTAGGTAGATATTACCTTCCATTTATGTATCAACCTTGTGTTGTAACGAGAGTTCCTATTGGTGCTCAAGTTCACGACGCGAAGGTGTTACACAACACGCCTTGAAAACGAGGTAGATATCGCTTCTTCACTGGCCTGCATTTCCCCCTTATGTGTAAACTATTGAACATATCTGGGATAAGATCACTCGGCCACTAGTCCGTCATTCTCATCGAGCAGACAATACTGATGCATTCTGGTCTCAGGTATAAGCAGCATGGCCGGCGATTACCCAGGAACAAATCTAAGGCCTATTTGATATGATGCAACTGCGTATTCGTGGCTTTACAACATACTGATTTTTTTTAAATCAATAGCCCTGCATTATTTTGAAACTGTTGTTGCTTTTAATATTATTTGTAGCACGTGGAATAAAATTCCTTCTGTTATGACGGTTTCTTCATTGTGTTGCGTTATTCAGTATAATCAGTCCTCGGGAATTCACGTTTTTTAAATTCTTTTATTCCACCTGTTGGAGGCGAGTGTTAATAAGTCAATTCAGGTATAGTGGTTCTTCTTCTACTTAATTGAGGCATATGTTTTTAAAATCTGCCTAGTGAAATTGTTGAGGCATTGCTTATACAGCATGATTCACGAGGAGTTATCGCCACTCACATGGCCTATTCCTTAAATTATTTGGAGCAAAATATGTCCTTATAAATGTGGGTCCTATTGCCAATATTTACAGAGTGATTAGAAACATTTTAATAATCACTAATACAATAATAACACCTTCAGAAGTAAATACAGTAATGCTTCATCAGAACGTATCGTTTACGGTTGAGCGTCACAATTGCGTCTAACGAGCGTCCAAAAGATTTTCGACGTGGTTTCCATCTACTTCCATACACTTGGCCTCATGAACCGTACGAGTTGCTCTGCGTAGCTGCACACGACGGTCTTTGATTTCTGTAGCGGCATGCATGATACGCGCAAGTAGCTCCCCACGTGGCTTTCTGCAGTCCTTTGGACAACAATATCCTTCATCCATCCCCATACGCAATACTCTAGTGGTGATAGATCTGTTGATCGAGGAGGCGAGGGGTAAAAACTCTCTCGTCCTATCCATCTCTCAGGGAAATGAACATATACGTGTTCAACCACAGCACGGTGGAAGTGAAGAAGTACACCATCATGCTGGAAGATCATACGACGTCACACTGCCAACGGAATATATTATCAAGTAGCAGCACCAGTTCTTCTTCCAACAATTGCAGATACACCTCGCCAGTCAAACGTCCCGGGAAAATGAATGGCCCAATCAGCTGATCGTATAGGATAACACACCACACATTGATGCTGAAACGGTGTTGCAAACTCATTCCCACTGTAGGGATTGAAGAATTACTCTGTAAATATTGGGAACAGGACCCACATTTATACGACACATTTTGCTCCAAATAATGTAAGGAATAAGCCCCGTGAGTCGCGGTAACTCCTCGTAAATCAACCTGTAGAAATCCTGCAAACAAACGTGATTGAAATCTTCGTTAACGTGACTCTATTGGTCAACTAACTCGTGTATTACCAACTGTATGAAGGAAAGTACATTTAATATAAGTATGCTTCATAGTATTTTTGCCAACGTCAACATAAATGTGTACAAATATTTAGGCAGTCAAGTAGCTATAAAATGAATAAAAAAATGTATTTTTTCTTATAATTATTCCCAACACGGGTTTCTTAGTCCGTTGTTCTGGTTATTCTTAAAATAATAATTTTCTATCTTCTATGATTTTTAATTATATCGTTACTGTTGATTCGTGGTTTACTATGCGTTTTTTTGAAATACCTAAATGCCTTCCTATTTTCTCCGTTATGAGTGTGTTTATTCTTCAGTTACATGCAAAATTAAGCACGGCTATGAACCTTATTTCAATCCATCTTTCAAGAGGTACTTTCAATTCGTAGATTAAAACATGTAACTAGTAGTTCAGATACTATATAAATTGTAGTGCGCGTGTAAAAATACCAGATAAACTAATTTCAGTTGCTTCCGATTGAATCACCACCAATTTAATAAGCCTGTAAGCAGAAGAACGACTTTCCTTATTCGCTGTCAACATTACTGAAAGTACTGAGGTGTAGTGTTCAGTCCTTTCAGCTCCTTGTACGGCGAACCGGGGTCGACTCATTATTATTCAGGTGGAAAATAGTGCGGGGGTTGGAGTTAGCTGGTGGATTTTCTCGAGATTCTTTTATATTTACCATCATTGTATTCCATGGCTACTCCATTGCTTACTCACTTCTTTTCCATGAGTGTTCAGCGCTGTTAGCCGTCATCCGAATAGTTTTATTTTAATGAATATACTGTAATAAAGGTTTTCATTTAATTTAAACGCATTTACAGCAAGAGATATATTCAAAGTTTTGTTTCAAAACTTCAGCATTAGTTATGAAACATTTATGCTTTTAGGTTGCCATTATTTTTCGTTTAGCGTATTGTATACTGAAATTTTTTGGATATTGGGCAAGGTCATTTAACTTATTAAATGTGTAGGCTTTCGGTGTACGTGGCAAGTGACTTAACAAACCACATACGAAAATAATCAACCTTATTGCAGTATTGCATGCGGGTAACCGGATATTGTTTCAGATGATAAGGTCTCGTTGTTTTATCCCTGCTTTTTAGCAACTGAAATACAATGAGTAATGGAATCCTCGGCAGTATTGATACTCGCTCCCGCGCTCTTGCTATGTAGCCGAAGTCTTACAACGTTTGAGCTTTATTTGATTATGATATATAATTGAGTGTTAACTTGGAAAACAAGTTAATAAAGCCGCATCTTGTAACGAATTGAGGTCAGAGATTTAGAGAAATACTGTACTTCAGAATAATATTAATTATTTGCAGGCGGATAACATATTTGCAGCACCGTTGCAGTTTCATAATTTCGGAACCTGTAACTAGTTTGTGGATTTAAGCTTCGCGACCACATGTTATTGGCGTTATATACCTTCAATATACTATTGCGGTATATTCGGTTGGTGGATAAAAATTATTAGGCACGTGGCTACACGCATATCCGCATGATTGCGTGAACTCATCTTTCCTAAGGTACAATGTTTTGAAGTTTACTAAATTTGGAAATTTTCATAAGGAGACATCCCCTCCTTCAAATTTAAATTATTACTTTTAAATAACAATTCATACATCAACACATTCACTGATCTATGTAAAATATTAATCACACAATGTAACTGTTTGTAAATTCGACCTGAAGACATAAAGTGATTCCTCGTCTGTACTAAGACCTACATTTTTCTCAATGGATTACGAATACGAATTTTATAACCTTACAAAAATGCATATGTTTGAATTTTTATGAATGCGTGTTAATGTACAAAGATGTACTGAGTAAAAATCATAAATAATTTTTACTTTTATGTATTTCGTTGTTGAAAGCAACGTTGCCGTTCAACGACCGTAACCCTCCTCTTCAGGACTGCAGTTTGTATTTTCACATTTTCAACGCACTGGAAATGGGTTCTTTTCTATACACTTTACACTTCCGTGTACAGTTGGAAGTTACATAGGTCAACATCTGGTGAATAGGAGGGATAGTCGAGTACAGGGATGCGTATGTCCGCTATAAAATAGTTCCTAGGGGATGTTGTAAGTGGATGCATTTTCCTGATGAACAATCAACACAACTAGGATTTTTCTTTTTTTCCTCACTCGTTTCCTCAGCTTAGTCTGGATCTAATTTTTAAAAGAAATTTCGGTTACACGCTCTGCTCAATTATTACACAATACATAATTCTGGCAACATTATAAAACTTTCTCTTGCACCAAACCTCAGAGGCAAATAAAAAAACAAAGGAAGACGGACAAAGGGTTGTTCACTCCAGAAGAATAACATGAAATACACTAATGATTCCAAGAAATAACTATAATACAACTCTGAATAATAATTTTTTTGTTATTTCGTTTTTATTATAATTTGCGGAACGTAAAACCAATCCCTGCCTTCATTTAAGTGCATACAATTTTTCATTATTTTATGTTTAAATAGGTTGTATTCAGGCGGAGGAAACTCAGATAGGGAGACTAATTCAACGTGAGTTCAAGAAGTAAGATGGCGTTAGTGTCTCACCGTAAAAGAAAAAAACTCACATATCTCGCCTCAGCCAATCACAGTACAAAAGAGCAGACGACAGCAGATAGATTAAATTTTCCGTTTTTGATATCATGGTGGCGGAATGGCAGTTACTGTAAATTGTTTTATTTTTAAGAGTGTAGTGAAAACATGTGATCCAGAGTAGTAAGTATGGAAAATATTTCTGTTTTAAGATTTTGAGGAGTGAGTAGGGAGTAAATTGCGAAGATATGGCAGTTTGTTCCTGTTTTTCTCAGTATTGATTAAATTTTACATCGTCGGCCATGGCTGCAAATTATATAAAATAAAAATGAGTTGACTGTTTACATAACTAAAAACATAAGCATTAATATTTGGGGATGTTGTCATGTGGAAATAATTTTTCTTCTTGGTTAAAAACTAGGTGTACATAATTGAATTTATATTTCATCGCTATGCAGAAACTACGCAATAATTGTGTGCACTCGAGTTTTTAAGATAGTCAAAGAGGATTATTTCTGTGTAATAGTTTCAAAATATTAATGCTAATGTTAGTCTTTCTTTCCCTCTTCCTATATATTTCTCACGCGCAACATAAATGTATTCTTTCTAATAATTGTTTACCATTTACTGGTAAAAATATGAAGCCATCGATTGTGAAAACGATCAAAACAGGTGGATCGAAATATCTCGTGAATACAATTCATCGATTGTAGCAATCGATGGCGCTTGCAGTTTCGTCCCCGAAACAGAGATAGCTATCATGGTTGGACTTGCAAGAATCACAGTTTCCTCTCTATAACTTCCATACTTTGTGATTGTATTGTTTTAAGCTATGTTACAGAAAAAATATTTTCCAGCAGATGTGATTTCACTGCGTTGTAAATCGATACATTTTTTTATGCGTGTATTTTCAAGTTAGTAGCTACCAAAATTAAAAAAAAAAAAAANCTGCGTTGTAAATCGATACATTTTTTTATGCGTGTATTTTCAAGTTAGTAGCTACCAAAATTAAAAAAAAAAAAAATACTTCACCAAACTACAAGATTGAAGAAAATGTTCTCAAGGACTTTCTCTTATTAAAAGAAANTGCGTTGTAAATCGATACATTTTTTTATGCGTGTATTTTCAAGTTAGTAGCTACCAAAATTAAAAAAAAAAAAAAATACTTCACCAAACTACAAGATTGAAGAAAATGTTCTCAAGGACTTTCTCTTATTAAAAGAAANAAAAAAAAAAAAAATACTTCACCAAACTACAAGATTGAAGAAAATGTTCTCAAGGACTTTCTCTTATTAAAAGAAATAACAAATTACAGGTTTAATTTTAAAATACAATCCGGTAGTTATGACTACGAACATGTGACTTGCCAGATTAATTTGTATGCGTGGTGGGATATCAAGACCGTCAAACCGGATCTTAAATAACCGGCTCAACCACAGATTATCGTAACACATATCCGTATGTAAATTTGAAGCATCGTCGTTAAAAATTGATTAATGGTTTGAAAGGTGGTTTCAGGCACACTCGACCAGTTTATACTACTCGAATGCATAATTTTATTGATCCCAGCTAGCTAATAAAATGTCTCATATAATTTGCATTTCAACAGACAAATGAAAACAACAAAAAAAATCGAACGTGATTTTTGGATTAAGAAAGCGAATTGAGAGAACTTAACGCTACACAGACATATTTATATACAACATGTTACGACTTTAAAAGACAGCAAATTGTTTACTTTTGACATCAAAGATATTACTCTATTTACCTTAAAATAACGTTTATTTTATATCCGAAGATTATAAAATATGTAATATTTGGTGGTTTATTATATATAATTACTTACGTAGAACAAATCCATTCTAAAAAATACAATAGAGTTTCCTATATATGTTGTAGTACAGAGTGATTATAAAATCGATATCCATTTGTGGGAAATCGCTAATACATTTTGTTTTGGTTTCAAATATTCATAATATTCGGCATTGAAGAGAGAATACCCGCGATCTGTGCTCGTCTAAGAGGACTAACGTACGATGCAGGGAGAGCTTATTCCACACGAAGATTTAGGATACTTGGCCCCACCAATGTGACCATTCGCTATCATGTCAACAAATTCAATCTCACAGGAAGTGTCAAGGACGAAGAGCATTCAGGCAGGCCATTTGTACCTGAAGACACCGTGCAACGGATTCAGGAAGCCACTGAACGATGCCCTCGTGCATCGACTCAGCATCTCAGTTGGGAGCTCGATGTTCCACAGTCCACTGTGTGGAGGATATTACACTCCCTGTGCGATGTTGGCAAGATGGAGAATGGTGACATTTGTGGTGCCAGGTTTCCTAAGTCTTCGAGTGAAATCAGCTGTCAATGCATCGTACGTTAGTCTTTTCAGACGAGCACAGGCCACGGATATNTCCTAAGTCTTCGAGTGAAATCAGCTGTCAATGCATCGTACGTTAGTCTTTTCAGACGAGCACAGGCCACGGATATACTTCCTTAAATTGTTAACATTTTCAATTCATCAAACGAAAGCAAGATATATTGGCGATTTCCCAGAAATGGATAGGAACTTTATAATCATCCTGTATGGAACACATATTAACTTAGCGATACCTTGATTTTAAGTAGTAAGATACTCTGTATTGTTATCATTGGCTTACTTTACATCAAAACAACTTTTATTAAAATTTAATGATCCTGAATTGTCTATTCTTTATAAATCGTCTTGACATTAAATTACATTGCTGCCTTAATGAAGAATATCTTTGAAAATGAGTAGCTCTGAGGTTGCTTAGAATTCCAAAGACGTTCCAGTTTGACGTAATTGAACTGCTGTGATGTGATTATTCTTGTTTTTAATAATGATGATTGTTATCTAGACTTGCCGTGTCTGTGACATTTATCAACGTGAATAAATTTACTTTCCGTGCAAGCAAATTACTTAGTGGCATGGTTTCCATGTGCTTTCTTCGTGTAGTACAAACGAAGCAAAAGAGTTGACGAATGTTTTGCAGCCTATTTGGATATTCGTTATTTTGTAACTAACGAACATAAATCACAAACAAATAAACTTTTGTAGGTAGACCATTTGTTCGGATTTACCTGACAAGAGTCTTGAATTTTCTTCGTCTATTTCAAAAGTGCATCAATTTCGTGATGCAAATACTGCTCAGATCCAAACCAAGAGTATTAATACATCCTCGGATGGCGCCTGCAGCCAAGGGCCGTGAGTTACGTTTTTCGTTATTTATCTTTTTATGGTGCAAGATCACTTGCTACTGCAATACAGCAAGATCACTTCCTATTGCCATACAGCAAGATCACTTCCTACTGTCATACTGCAAGACCACTTCCTACTGTCATACTGCAAGACCACTTCCTACTGCACTGTTGTTTATGAACCACCCGTGGCTATGCAGAAAAATTTATTAAATTAAAAAAAATGTGTCTTTTATAAATTGTAAAATTTTTTGCGTCTTAAAAGTACGAAAGTAGCAAGACGAAGAAAGTGAGCGATTTCAGAATTCACTCTTCGCCACTAAGAGAAGAGATGGAGAAAAGTGGGTAATGAAGACACCAAGGGCAGGTGAACATGAATTATGTGGAAGTTAATTATAAAACATGTAGAACTTACTAACAAAAAAGGGGCGTTATTAGGCAATATATGTAAATAATTATTTAGGTTGTCAATTTATTTAGCAAATACTTTACAGCTGTGTGTATATATATGTATACACATACACAAACGTTCTCTGTTTCATGAGGATATGTAAGCATTTTTGAAACCGACCTCTGATTAGTCCCTGATCCTAACTAAATATATTTTAACTGCCATACAAGTGTAGTTAAGAGAGCTTTTATGACATTTACTTTCATTTTGTGTGATGATATAAGAGTAGGGACTGGCACAAAAATAGCAGATTTAAAATCCTAACATTTTTATAATGACATCTGATCGACGCTCGAATAAAGTGTTCCTTTCTATAGCCTAAGAGTTGATTTTACATACTGAGGAACTTTACAACTTGTGCAGTAAAGTAAATTAAATGTAGGAGTTGAAAAGAATACAGTTAAACGCGAACAGTCAATAAGCACTTTTATCTCATACAGGATATTTTTCCGTTTTGGGCTTGAATATACGTTAATGTCGAAAATATTTGCACTGAAATCTTCCGTCTACGTGTTCACAATTACGTACATTTCATAAAAACAAAATTGGAAAAAATTACCGATTTTGTTTAGAAGCATTGGAAATTTAAAGTCGAATGTTGAATATGATATGCCCAATCGTTAAGAAAATTGCACAAGTTGTGATGGCTTGAATTGGTTCCAGGATCATTTTTTAATAATCGAGCTGCTTGATCTGCTAACTGTATTTACAACCTCATGTCTTTGTCTATGGACACGAGCAAGAGTAGCTTCATAGATCCTCAGTTTTAGTTTTGGTGGAAGGGCAAAAGTAGCGTAAATATGAGGTAGAACTAATTTTGTCTCCTTCGCAAGTGTCAATCATTGGCTCGCTGACTACGCATCATATCTGCAAGGACAACATATTGTCAGTCAGTGGCTTGGACGTTTGTTTACGCTTGGGTTTGCCACAAACCTGCGGTTTTATAAAAAAAAATTACCACACATTAAAGCCAAGCCAGAAAAAGTGCGGTTTTGACAGATCTAGTAGCAAAACGGCTACTCATTGTTAGAACACGCGTACTAGTAAGTTGTACTTATTAGATATATGTGCTTGTGCTACTGAAGTAGGGGACGCGAGTATTCTTCTGCAAGGCAAGCGTCTTCCGATGTTCTCGAGTTACTCTCTTTCCTGCAGGCGGATCTTGAGACGGAATATGTCCTTACCTTTTGCGTTCAAATAAAATTAACAGTTTTAGTGATAATAAAGGAGACAAAAATAAATTCCCTTATTTTGCCTCGTTCAAACGCACCCTGCTTAATGCACGCTACTGCTATTAGGAAAACGTCTTACAAACCAATATAACAAGCTGTTAGCCTTGGACTAATGCCGAATGTTTCGGTATCGTAATCCGTATGTAAAAATGCTGGCCAATGATGACATAACTTACGGCGTTTCGTATTGCCATTAAGGTTTCAGCCCGTTACAAATTTGTAAAACCTAATATTTAATCCCCTTTATGTTGAGACATGTAAGTAACGGCACTTAGTCAAAGAGTCATCTGGAGTAAGTTAATTGAAAGAGGAAATTGAGACGAGAGATTGGACGTAAATAGCTGCAGGAAATATAATTTCAAGAACTGGTTAGTGTTCGGAGAAAAATAAAACACTCATTGTAGCAGCCGTCATTGAAACGCCTGGGTCCAGGTCCTGTTGGAACTGAAGGCCGGTAGCGGCCCAGCGACTGGACGACGTCTTGCCGGAGTGATGAAGCCGGCGCGGTGTCCTCGTCGAACGAGGCGAGGAGTGGACGGAGACGACAGCCGAGACACCGGACGGCCTTGCTGGCACGACCTTCCTCCGTGGCAACTGCGCAGCATCTTCCCACAGCCTGCAAGGGATGACCACCTGTCTCATCCTCTCTNAACAAGGCTTCACACACAAATTACCCGTTGCTTCAAGGTCACGGCAGCCAAAGAAGCTACGCTGCCGCACGCATTAGTGCAAGCTAGATTTTTATGATGCGTGTATTTCAACGGCCCCTCTGTAACTGGCATGCGGAGGGAAAGTAGTTCCAAGTCTTGACGCTGAGTTAAAAGTCTAAGGTTAACAATTACGAATACCGAAATTACTTAATTTTCTTGCTGTTTTTAATGCATTTAAAAGTAATAATGAGAAAATTTGTAAAATATTTACCTTTTTTTTAATATGATTTGATAGTTTTAGTTGACCGAAGCATGAATAAAGAGAGCAGGCCCATGCCAATATTAATTTCATGTGTTGTGGACTAGTGCGCAACGTGCTTGTAAGTAGATCTTAAGCAGGGCTGCCAAAGTGCTCAGTTTACTGTGAACAGCTTATAAGTTGACGAGTCATTAAATTCGTGGACTGGCGCCCCGAGCGTCGGAAATCACGCACCACGGCGCACACTTAACAGATGCACATCTCACATCGAAAAAGTCACCCTTTTATCTTTTAACGTATGTAATATATAACGAAGAATTACAAAATGCAATTTTCATTCTGGCAGCTGTTTGAAAAACATTGAATTACAATTTTCTTACAAACTATTGTGAATGTGAAATTTGTTCTATAAATGTGATGGTCACATTAAAACACTACAGTTTAATCGACCGCCAAAACGAGTCATGACGTATTGACTCATTTGCAAACTTGCCCGTCGCCTTGTGTACCGTGGCCGTGAAACATGCCAGTTCATGAATAAATATGTTAAATACCGCCGTTATACTCAACTCCACAACCTAAGAACACCAAGAAATCCATGTTGTTTACTACACCAAACAGCATTCCGTAATTACTTCCTCATAACATTATTCAGTAACTTTCAAATAAAGTTTTCCAACACTAAACTTCTGTAGATGACTTTTCTTGGTGACTGGGCCAAATAACTGAGAGTAAGAGAATTATGGGTAGCTATTTATTGCCTAAGACTTCAGCGACAAGCGGGCTATATGTCATTGATTTTGCAATCATTTTTTGGTTTTAGTGAGGCAAGCAGTTACTATTTCTATACTACATGGTATTACAAAATAATTACTGTTATAAAAATTACATTTACTAAGGGAAAAAAAAACCAGAATGATTTTAACTATTACAAGTTAAGATGGATAATGTCCAGGAGTAGCTATGTTGCGAGTTAAAAACTACCCAAAATACAGGATTTTGTGTATTACATTTTTCACTACGTAAGAAAGAGTTTTAAGCATATATGACACATTAATAGTATGGTATATTCGCGGATTCTTCACACTTTTTAAATCAAAAGTTTGAAAAACTACCCCATGTATGACGTGTTTGGTTGTTTCCTAAATATTCCATGTATCACAAGATTATACTTATACACTCAAGAGCCAAAAAAACTGCTGCTACAAGGGCAGGTTATCAAGATTTAAGTGAGTTTGAACGTGGTGTTATAGTCGGCGCACGAGAGATGGGACATAGCATCTCCGAGGTAGCGATAACATTTGGATGTTCGCGTACGAACATTTCACGAGTGTACCGTGAATGTCGGGAATCCAGTAAATCATCACATCGTCGACATCGCTGCGGCCGGAAAAATATTGTGAAAGAACGGGACAAACGACGACTGACGAGAATCGTCAAACGTGACAGTCGTGCAACCCTTTCTCAAATTAGCGCAGATTGGATTTGTGGACTGCCCTGCAGGATTCTGGTGTGAATTGCCTCGTGCATACCTTCAGACATTAGTCGAGTCCATGCCACGTCGTCTTGCGGCACTTATGCGTGCTCGGGGTGTCCTACACGATATTAGGCAGGTGTACCAGTTTTTTTGGCTCTTCAGTATACTTCTCTTAACAAAAAAGTACCTTATTCTTATGTTTAAATTTTTTTTTAAATAGATTTATTTTAATTTTATTAAATTGAGTTTTTGCAATTGTTTTATAAACTAAACATTCCATCTGCAATCAATATGAACAATAACAGAGAGAATAGCTTTGTAGGGAAAACGTAGTAATAAATAGTGCTCATGCAAAATATTATTAAATTGAGTGCGTAAGAATTCTTTACACTTTGATACGGTTTGTTTGCACGAGACGGAGAGATAGCTTGAAAGTAGAATTGACTATATTATATGGTCAGACTACACGCCTCGCACCTAGGATAACCGCGTTCGACTCCCGAGAGGGTTTCTCCCGGATTTTTGCATGTGAGAATTGTGGCGGATGATGCCACTGGTCGGTTTTCTCGGGGATCTTCCGTTTCACTAGCCCTTGCATTCAGCGCTGCTTCACTATCATCTCAATTCGCCCTCATCGGCTCTCAATACCTCGATGTTAAGAGCCGCCCAAATTTCTCAGCTCCATTCCACCAACCTTTGTATCTTACATTGTGTCTTGCACCTGAGCTTACTAAGATTCATGGAGCCACAACAAAGGAGGGTGCGTACTTGTTCCGCTCGGATCGGTTCGGCTAGGAACGGACATTTCGACAAAAATTAAAAAGGATAATTTCATATGGTAACCCGCCGAGAATTTGTAGTGCGCGGACTGCCATATGAGAACCTGGACTTTTATTTTTGCATGAAAAGTCAGTTCCGAGCCGAGCCGAGCCGATGAGCGGAGCAAGTGCGCGCCCTGCTTTACGAGGAAGCGTTCTGCGCTAACGTGATAACTGCCGCAATAAAGTCCTATTTTTCATTTAAAAAAAGTCCTTATCAACCCTGCCTTTTGTGCAGGGTTCCGTCAATGTGATTTCGAAATCTATCCTATACTTTGTCTATCATTATTTAAAACAACTCACATACTTCCAGGAAAAGTCTCCAAAGAAAAGCACAGTAAAGAAAATTTACGCAAAATATAATTTCATCAAACCAGTTTCCTACGCTCCGAAATTCATTAAAGTAATTTACTTTAAAAATCGAGTTCCTTGCCGTTTAAATCATCAAGCAAAAGGAAGGGCAGATCGAACGAATCTTCCAATGTCATTGTCAACGAAGTTAATATTGTGAGAAAGATGGAGTTGTATACATATAGTTCAAGAAAAAAAACTTCCTTCTTGTGTTAAATATAATTCAGTTCTGAGAGGAACAGTTTCTCACTACGAACTGTTAATTATCGAGTCCTATTTGCACCAGCTTTGATTTAACTCGTCAGTATGGTTAGGTGGAAAATTGACGAGGCGTCGTAACATATTTCGGTCTCACCGTGTTTCTTTCCAACCATTTAGTACGTCATCCCAGAGAGCAGCATCTTGCGAGCATGGAGGTGCTTCTAACCAGTTTCCGCAATGACGCGTTTCATCTCTGCCCACGCCTCTTCTATGGAACGCAGGTCCGNCTGCCCACGCGTCTTCTATGGAACGCAGGTCTGATGAGTGAAGAGACCAGGCAAGACAGCACATTTATAGCTGCTTTCAAATCCATGAATTATCTGATGCTGTGTGATCTCGCAACTTTTAACTCCACTGGTACGCCGCATCTTGAAAAGCGGTGCCCTGATATTCGGTGTTATGTACGCGGATGTACAGGGCCGTTACGAGATCACAGAGCATACAAGTCTCGCGTGATGACATGCAAGGCCAGCGTGATACAGAAACTCGCCTAGTGCAGTCACATTGGGGAATGTGCTGTAGATAATTACATTTTATTACTGAGGTCCGTGTACGATTTTATTGGCACGATATTTGCTGGACTGAATATCGATTCATGGTTGAAACTACACTATTTGCTCCGCGACCAGAGTTAATAACAGAAACTTTCGATCCCGGCACAGGACACAAGGTTGGCCCATTGGAAACTTATTTTATAAGTGAAATTTGTCAGACTTGTATGGAAGTGCATGTGCTGCCAACAGTTTTTTTTTCATGTGTTTCGAATGACGAAGAAATGATCAGAAAATCAGAACTGTTGATGGATAAGGCGAATGTGCAGTAAGAAAAAGTAAGAAATGTGTATTGTCGCCATGTCCTCAAACAACTCGTACAAGGTCATGTTAATTGAAGAAATGTTTTTAAAAATTCGCAATACCAAAGAGGTAGAATATATAGTGCTGGAATGGAAGGATTTTGGCTTAACGTCTAGCGAATGTAGCCGGTAGATTTTATAACCGTACCTTCACAGAAACTCTATTGGAATGGAATCCAGCTAATTTCCATTCTCTCAGAATGGTTTTGAAGTAAGCAGAGAAACTGATTGTTGGTTCACCTTCACAAGCAAGATAATAACGAACTGCGTTTGTTACGTTTCACTTCAGTGCCCTGACTTAGTCTAAATAGGTCTGTTTTTCGATATTGTTAAACGAAGCGTCGCACATAAAATATGCCTGGCGAAAAAAAAAAAACAACACATCAACAACAGCATTCATCTTTATTTAGACATCAACGCACATTTTTATAATTACTTGTGCGCCATAACCAAAAATCCGGTAAAAAGCAAGGACAATGTTTTTGAGCGCTCGACTTTAAAACGTGCAGAAAAGAGACGATGTCATGGTTTCGTCAGCGCCGGTTTAAAAAAAAATTGTATTATAATAACTGATTTAATCAATCGCCAAGAAACCTGATGCTAGATCACAATGAATCTCTCTCGGTGTCACTTATGATGTTACCAGTGTATAATCAGGCGTATAACTTTATCCTACTTAAAACATGGAGGGTGATCATTATATAACCTAACCAAAATTTAAAGATATCATTGAGAAGTATTATTGAGGTAAAAATGAAAATGAAAACCTTCCGGCTCGTAATGAAGGGCCCCAAACCTTCGCCACGGGTGAAACATATGCAATAACTCAATTTAGCTCTGAAGTGATACTCAACGATTTCGGTGCATAACCGGAATTTATCATTAAATTCGAATGAACCAAATTTGAGCATGTTAGTAGAAAAGAGGAAGGTATGGCAGAATAATGAAATGCTGGTGCTGACCACCTATTCTACTCCCGCTATGTTGGGTCAGACCTGCGCCGAGTCACACTTGCACACGATGGAAGCAGCGGTCGTAGTGAAAGATGAAGGACTGCCGCGGACGTGTTCAAGAGAACAGCCAAATTGAATTTTACAGAACGGGCTACCTGATAGTAAAGATGCTGTCACGAGGCTTCCCAATCGCCGCTTGGTTTCGCCGCATTCGGGGCGAGGCGGAAACCGGCTTTGATTACGTGTCTGAACAAGGCATTATTATCGCTGGGCACATGGAAAATATCTCCTTCATGCTTTATTACCACGCTGTTTCCCGTAATCTCCGTCTTAATTTCACGCGCCATTAGGGATCTGTTACTCCTTGTGCATGTGAACTTAACCGCCTCTTAACATCGTCATTAATCTCCTCCCAAAATGCGAAGAAAAGATTACAAGCATATATATTTTAATAGGTTATTATTACCCGTTGTTAAGACTGTGTTAATAGTAGCTTCTGCAGCTAAAGAACAAGACTCTTTACGCCTTCAGTTAGTATCGTCTGATGGTGATATAATTTTATGTTGTCGGCAAAGAAATTCTTCTCAAACAACTCAGTGTTCGGGGACTTACGGGAAGCAGTATAAACAGTAGCTTATTACATCTGTTGAAAATGCAATCTCACTGGCATATATTCATACATAGGGTCTCTTACGCAACTGCCTTTGAGGAGAAAGCTCTTCCTGGAAGAAATTACAGTAAGCTATTAAAAATTAGGGTTCACAACCTTACACAACGAAATATCAATTATGAGAAAATCAATGAGGATATCAAATTGAAGGAAATATGAAAACGAATATAAAATAATTAAGCCTGTTTGAAAGGAAGACTTGTAGTAATTCAGCCATTATTTACTAAGGTCGTTCAACGATACATACTATTGCTACCGCACTGTATCTCTAGCCAAGAAATCAAGTTTCAAACTCGTACAGTAAAAAAAAAAATTAATATTTAAAAATCAAAGACTAGATAATTTCCTTGGAAACATTTACGCACTAAAAGATTGCTTTCTGCAAACGAATGTAAAATACTTTTATAAACTCTATTTTTTGTAAACGAAAATATGATGAAATTTAATCGTAGTATGCTATTTAGTAATTAATTATAAGACGTTAGGTACATTTAACAAGTTGCTACGTAATGTAACAAAGGGAGTGATATACAAAAAACTCGTTACTNTTATAAGACGTTAGGTACATTTAACAAGTTGCTACGTAATGTAACAAAGGGAGTGATATACAAAAAACTCGTTACTTTGTTGTCGAAAAACATGTAACCAAGGTACATGTAAGCACAATGTGAGTATTGTAAACTAATTTATGATTTCTCATACAATTTTTACTCTACTACAGTCTTTGGTTTGCAACCAAGGAAGAGCTTTACAGGTGAAAGTCTCGTCGACAATGCACCAACGGGAATGACTCCTAGGGCCGCCAAAAGTGAAACTGACTTCCACTTGGACGATAGGAATATAAGTTACTCCAAGGCTGCTTTGTTTGCACAAATAAATTTATTGTTAAGTTTATTGCATGCAGCATATATATGGATCGTTTCGCAGCCACTGAGAAACAGATAACGGCCAATTTTTACAGTAACTTTGGGCGACAAAATATTCTCATCTGTAAAGTAGCTTTCATCTGTGGCTTCATAATATTCTAGTACTTATAATCATGTGTTTTCTCTTGCACGGATATGAGGCGAGGAGGCCATACTGGCTGAGGTTCTCGCATAATGACCGACATAATTCAGTTTACGACCATTAAGTCTGTACCCGAGTATCTCCTCTATATTCGCGAAGTACCCGTTCATCATAAAACACTGATATTAATATTTAACTCCCAACAGTCCAAGTGCCTTATTCCAAGTAGCACTTAAAGGATGACGGCCACTTACGAGTCTCACATCAGAAACTTGCAAACTGTTCTGATATAGTTCTTGTCTTGGTATCATATCACGCACGGCAACCTTACGCCACTCCACAAGTGCTGCCCAGCTATTTTTTTTCCTGGTATTACCGTAATTCAGGTTAAAAATACGGTTACGTAATCGTAAAACGTGTAAAAAATATTGACATAATAGGTACTCGAATACTTACTTAAAAGAATGGCACACTAAAAGTACTAAAATGTTTGACAGAAATAATGCGGGGAAACTCTACTTATACGGAGTAGAGTGNAAGAATGGCACACTAAAAGTACTAAAATGTTTGACAGAAATAATGCGGGGAAACTCTACTTATACGGAGTAGAGTGATTAGACAGGTGTGTAGGACTTAACGTTTCGTCGACAGCGAGGTCGCCAGAGATGGAGCAAGCTGCTCAGAGAAACAGGAACGGGGAAGGAATCGGCCATGGCCTTTTAGGTTTAGGTTTAGTTTAGGAACCATCCCAGCGTCCGTTTGAAGTGATTTGCAAGACTGTGAATTGAATCCAGGTCCTCCAGAATACGAGTTACAAAGTTTACCAGGTTAAGAGCCCGTGTTACCCGCCATATTAAATATATTATTTATTTATAATAAAAATTTAGGAGGATTTATTGAATAAATGTGACAGTAGAAGCTTAGCTAATTTCTTGACCAATCGTTAAAGACGTAGTCTATAAACTATTAATGCATACCTATGCAACAATCAATCTATTACAAGAAGTTTAAAATTAAAAATTCATTTTCACCTTTTTATGACAACCAGGTAATAGCTAATAACAATCACGTACAGAAATCGGCACAGAACCATGAGATGTAATGCTTCTATAATAAAACTTTTTTATTAATAACCCTGGCTCTTTGGTTATGACACTAAAATGAATAATGTCTGTATAACGGATGATACAGCCTCTTAATCGGTAATTAAGTGAATTATCATGACTCGTTAAATACCAGGCCCTAGCTAGGGAAAACTACACACAAGAGTGATCCCGTTTCTGGTCGGGTTTCTAATTTTTTATTTTAATCTATATGTCACACCTATATTACGTACTTTCCCAGAAT